>JBBMKD010000013.1:21255369-21301381 GCA_037834095.1 Argya squamiceps | reverse complement strand
CGCTGTTAGGAGTTACTGCGGGAAACTGCGGGCCCCGCGGGCTGTCAGAGCCCCGCCGGCCCCGGGTGTTCGCGGGCCCGCGGCTTTCCATCCCTGTGAAAAGCTGCTGCTGCTCCGTGGGCCCCGCGCCGCCCGCTTTTACAGCTCCCCGTGTTTCTGCCTTGGCTCTGTGGCTGCTTTTTGTGTTTGTCCCGTCAAAGCCGGGCAGGATGAGTTGGGATCACAGAAATGCGGGATGGTTGGTGTTGGAAGGGCCCTTAAAACCCGTCCTGTCCCAGCCCCTGCCTTGGTTATCCTGTCCCGGGTTGTTCCAAGCCCTGCCCAGCCTCGCCTTGGACACTTCCAGGGATGGGGCAGCCACAGCAACCTGTACCAGGGCCTCACCACCTTCACAGAGAGCAATTTCTTGCAAATATCTGATCTAAATGTACTCTTAATAGGTTAATGGCAGTGGGTAGCAAGGAGAGTAAAGTTGGATCCAGCCTGGTCCGTGTGGCAGCTGCCCAGAGGCCGATTTGGGAGCAGAGAGTTCATCAGCTGCTTTCGAGGAGCAAGGCTGTGCTTTGCTGTAGCCAAAATAAACCAGTTCACGAGCTGCCCTACAGCCAGTGATGTCTGGATATGTAATATAAACATGGCTTTGGAAGTTCTGCAGCAATAGCAGTGTTAGGTGCAATTCAGACATGGTGTACTGTGGAGTTTTTATCGTTTCTGTCTTTCTCTGGTTTTGTCTTTTTTTGGTGGTTTTTTTTTTTTTTTTATTTCAAAAAGTAATGCCCACTCTAGAGAGTCTGGAATTTGCTTTGCAGTTGGAGTGTTCTCATAACGAGTCGTGGGGTGGTATCTCCCTAAAAAAAGCTACTTTGTGCTTCAGTTCGTTCATTTTAGAGACAAAGGTAATTAAACTTACAGGGATATTGTGGAGGCAGGTTAAAGCATATGTTACCAGGGAGCTGGTTGCTCATTATAGACTGAAATAAAATAGAAGGAAAGTAGAAATACAAAAATGCAAAGTCGTTTTTTTACGAGTTTTTGAGTAGAGTCTTTGAGATAGTAGGAGCACTTTAAACAAAATGCTGTGGGTAATGTATTTTAGAGGCAGGAAAAACTTCACTCTAAAGTTCACTGGTTGGGTATTGCAGTTCTGGAGGCCAGAACAGAAATGCTTGAGGGAGAATAACTTGGATTTTCTGTGCTAAGTTGCATATGGAATTTGGCTCATCTTGGTACAGAGGTGGTTGTTAAAAGGAGCAGGCTGTTAACTGTGGAATATTGGCTCTGTCTGTGTATTTTGCACTTTTTATCACCATGCAGCATTTTCAGTGCATCTGAGGCTTGTGCTCTGCTGGGCAGCTGCTTGTCAGAGGCTGATTTACTGGGATGAAATTTGTGCTGGGGTACAGCTTGGACCTTTGGCTGACAGTGGGAGTTTATCCCCACAGGCACCTGCTCGTGCTCTCTCTGGGCTGGATGCTGGGATGGGCAGGTGGGTGGATGCTTCAGCCACGTAAGGCAGCTCCAATCTTGGGCAGATTTTAAATTAATACCCTTTTAAAACCCCAGGTGTGCTTCTGTTGCTGTTAGTTGTGTTTAAAGGGGTAAATTATTCAAGCACCTTTGGTTTCAAAGTAACTTCAGAATTAAGGGTATTATTAGTTGATGCAGCAGGTTTTGTTCTTGTGACAAGAAAAGCTGTGTGGACCCCACTCTAGTCTGTGTGTTATTAGTAAGACACTTCTGCTCCAGAGCCCTCACATCTGTCTTGGGTTGGTTTTGTTTGGGTTTTCCCCCCCTTTTTATCTGTTTTGAGCACGAGGAGGTTTCTGGGCTCTGAGGTTTGTGTGCCAGTATTTTCTCGTTCCTCACAAGACACACACAGAGTTACTGACGTGTCTGTGAAGCAGCTCTTTGTTCTGCAAACAACCCCGAGTGACAGAGGCTGCTCGGGATGGCCCGGCCCAGGGACAGCACCGGCACAGCTCCCAGCCCTGGCTCCCGACACCGGGACACAGCTTTGGGAGGGAGCCGAGCCTCCAAGGCATCCCTGGGGAGAGGGAGGCAGAGGTGATGGGGAAGGAGGGGACGTGAGCATCGTGGAGATTACATTCATCCTGATGGATTAAGTTCATCCTCATCGCTGCTGGCAACTGGGAAAAGGCAGAAGCAAGGTGGTTGTGGAGCTTTTCCTTCTTTTCCTGGAAATTTGATCTAAGCCAAGGCACTCCTTCAGGCTCAGATTGATCCGGCAAGGCTGTACCATGCTCCATTTTCACTTTCCATGCAGGCACCAGAATGAAAGGTGTCTGGCCCCGGGTTTGGAGGGCAGGGTGTCCTCTCGGGGAGGTTTCTGTACCTGAACCTTTGCAGGTGCCTTGGACGTTGCCACTGCCGAGGCTGGCGCTTGCCTTCCCCGAGATAAGCTGCCAGCTGCGTGCCAGGCTGGCTCCAAGGAGGGATAAAGTCCAATTAAAGCCGGGCTGGATTGGTTCTGCCTCTTGGCAAGGGCAAAGTGACCAGGAAATCGTCACTGAGCGCTCAGGAGTAGGTGGGGAAGGGAAGAGAGGAGAGTCCAGAGCGCTCACCTGGGGGCAAAGGACAAGGCACCCTTGGGCAGGGCTCGGGTTCGTTTCAGCGAGGAAACGCTGCAGCGATCCCTGGAGGCCTCAGGATTCTTATCGTGCTGTGCTTTCCTGTGTCTTGAGCTCGATAAGCTCTTTTTGAAAGCTCTTACTTGCATTTAAATGCAGGCGGTGAGAGGTAGTAGATGTTTTCGGGTGGGAAAGAAATCTCCTAGTGACCCACCAGGTGTGAAGTGCAAAACGGAGCTCAGCGTTTAGTTCAAGCCTTATTTCCCTGTTCAAGGTTTTGTGAGAACTCAGAGTGTGATTTTACCTAAAGCTGTTAAAGTAGTTTCCTTTCAAGGCAAAATACACACTTCAGTGTTTGTAGTTTCCTTTCAAGGGAAAATACACACGTCAGAGTTTGTATTTTGTCTGATGCAGTGGGCAGTGTCTGTCACTGAGAGCTGGAAATGCTGGTTTGGTCCTAGTTCTCTACCTGACTTGCCGGGTTTTTTTAAGGGGATTATTCTTAATGTTTCCTCAGCTTCTTTCTATTTTCTCAGCTGGAAATGGGGATTAAGCAGGCTTTGAAAATGTCTCACCTGGAAGGCAGGGATGTAAGTGTTAAGAAGATGACTTAAAACTGAGTTTCAGTTTTTCTGTTGAGATTGATTTAGATTAGATACACTGTGAATTCACGGTAGGAATTCCTCATGCTCTCTAAAGGTTACTGTACTTTGAAATGCTCCAAAAACTGAAGCATCTCTCTCCCTTCAGGCAAAACAAGTGGATTTTGAAATTCTCAGATCGATATATCTAATTTCTGTTTGTGAATTTCAAAATGCTTTAAAAAATCTTCACTTCAGCTGCTAATGATGTATTGATGCTTTAAATTGTTTGAATTAATACATTTTACTAGAGAAATACAGTATTTTGAATACTTGTGGGAATACTGGGGGCTTTGTATAATGGATAGGTCACTGTTTCCCACAAGATCTGAGCCCAGCACTGGTGTTGGTGTAGCCCAAAGCTGAGTGATATTTGAATCTTAGGTCAGGGCTGTTCTCTCAGCTAATTAGCAAAAGTTGTGTTATATCTTGAAAGGAGTAACTTTGGTAAGACAGCCTTTTTTTATTTTTAATATTTTTATTTTTATTTTAATATTTTTAATTCTGTAGTTTGATTTAACACAGGAGTAGCTGTAGGAAGGAGCCAGCACACTGGGGCAGTGGTGAGTGTGATTTAAGGGTGTTCAGTGTGAAGTGAGGGATTTAACACCATGTGAATCAGAGCGAGGGCAGCTGGCAGGTGTAGTAAGGAATGGAAATACACTGAAAAGTTTTTCCAGTTCAGCTTCTACTTTTTTTTTTTCCCCCTAAAGTTTTCTGCTTCCTGTTTAGGTGCTGAATGTTTGATTCAGTGTGTACCCACTGTCAGCTTTCCCACAGCTTCTTTAAGGAGTAAAATTAGAGTTATCAGTAGTGTGGGATTTCTTTTAGAAATGGGGTGTTTTCTGCTCTATGTTGCATTAGTTTTTAATTTACAGTTATTTTAGAACTGTTTTAGCTAGCAGAGGTGTCTCCTGGACAAGAGTGAGTAAAAAAGCTGCTTCTGGAAGATGCTTTTTAAAGTCACTTTTGAATATTTAACCCATTTCCTTTTGAAAAGGTCTCCAGTAAAGTGAGGACCTGGAAGAATGACAGTATCTTTCCCCTAAGCCCGTCTACAGCAAAAAGCTGTTTAAAGGGGGATCTGGGGATTTGGGCTCCAGGCAGGACCTGGCTGGGCAGATTCTTGTGGAAATAACTCATTGGCAGGGACTTCAGCCTGTGAATTATCTGCTTTATGGTGAAAAACAACCGTTTGTTTAGTAAGTTACGTTAATGTTTGAAAGTGAGCGACTTTTAAAATTCAGAACCATTACTTCAAAGGTGAACTTGGTGTTTTATGCTTGTGTTAAATAAGCTGAGTGCTTGAGATTTTACCAGGGCATTAAATCCCACCTGCTGGCATTAATTTTAACAAAAAAATACGTGACCATGAAGTTGTTACTTGGGGCCACCTGGGCAAGTGGCACCAGCCCCAGTTTGGGTTTTGCCCAAACCAGTTATTCCAGTCATCCCCAAGTCCCTCTGTGCATCCATCCCTGTCAGGAATTGACTGCTGGAAAAAGGATGTTAAACTGATGTTAAACTTGGCTCGGGGATGTTGCTGAGTGATCTGACACTGATGGTTTGTAACAACCTGGGAGTGTGTCTGGCTTTCTGCTCCTCCTGCCTTTTCCCCGTGTGTGCTGAGCTTTGGGGAATGCTGCTTCAGGATCTCACAAAACACTGCCATCGTTTTCTCTGGCGTGACAAATAGGTTCTCTAATGTTGTTAAATGGTTTTTGGCTTGGAAACAGCCTTTTATTTTCAATGTGTGAAATGCTAGCTGTCACTACTATGAAAATAAATTATGTGAGATCTTTGATTGGTCAGAGCTGGGGCATTACCACCAAGTCTGAAATATTTTCTGCCTCTACCCCTTAGTGGAAAAAGCAAAGAGAAGAGTGAAATCCAGGATTTCCAAAGCTGTTTAGCAACAAGAACAGTTAATTTTAATCTGATGCCAGCATGCTAAGGCTCTTTGATAGCAGTGCCCAAGCTTAGGAAGTAATTCTTTGTGGTAAAGAGAGCCTTGACTGCTGCAGCCAGGAAGTTCAGGCAAGTACCTCCTCCTGATTTTTGGGATGAGGCAATTTTGCAGTAACCCAAGTATGTGTTGGCTGAGGACTCACTGCTTTTGTGACTGCTGCTTTTTCTTTTCAGCCCTTTTGGGCCTGTTTACAGGGATTTTTAATGTATATATATGTATATTTTTAGAGGAAATGTGTGTTGAGATTTTGATTATTTTCCCAGGTAGCTGCTGGAAATGAGAATTAAAAATTGAAGATGGTTCAGTAGACCTGGTTTGGGTGGTTTCTTTGCAAGCAGGGCTGTATGTTCTAATGTGTGGTTGTGATGGCTTTTATTTCCTTGTTCATTAGTAATTATTCCATTGTAAAATATTTTACTTCTGAGGGGCATAATTCTCATTCTCCTTGGCTTGTTGGGTGCATGCTGGAAAATCTCTTTGCAGCACAAGGAAATGTATTCAGTCTTGCTAAACCTGGATGGAGTTTCACTGTTGAAGAATTTAAGACTTCTGGTACATCCACATCAATCTGACTAGAACTTGGAGCATCTCCTGTAATAAAGTTTAAAAAAAATGGAAAGACGGGTTAGGGAATAAACTGAAAGAATGAAGGATAAGTGAAAATACTGAGATGAAATGATTTTTAATTCAGTTTAATTCATGGTAATGATGACTGTTCTTCCTGCAAAACAAGATTTTTACAAACACCATCAGGATTTAAATGACCTTTTTTTTTCATTCCCTCATTGCTGCTAAGAGATAGTTGTCATACACATGGTCAGCACTGAATTTATCTTGTAACACTTTGGGCAGAGCTCCTTGGAGATCTTTCTTGCTCTGGGATTGAACATCTTTGGCCATAAGTCTTTGGCAGCACTTTTTTGTCTGCTTGGCTGAGAGTAATGGTGGATCCACTTTATTTCCTCAGCACTTCCAAAGCCCCTGGACCAGAGTGAGATGCCAGCTTTCTAAATTTAAACACATTTGAACTGGGGAAATCTTTGTTTCAAGGATCTTGGTCAAGGTTTGAAGCAGGTGTGACTTTCATTCCCCACTGCTCTGCTTAACAAAAGTGACCATGTATCCTGTGCTACTGAAGCAGCTTTTGCTGCCCAACCCTGAAAGGTTTTGTCAAATAACTTGTCAAATAACCCTCAGCACTTGGGTCTTTGTTATCCCTTTCTCTTGGTCACATTTTTAATTTCCTAAATGAGATGAGATGCCATCAGTGCCTTATTTTGGTTTCTCACTCGCTGCCTCTGCTCTCACACATACCTGGTTGTACAATCCCAGGATGGTTTGGGTTGGAAGGGACCTCAAAGCTCATCCATTTCCACTCCCTGCCGTGGGCAGGGACACCTCCCACTATCCCAGGTTATTCCCAGCCCTGTCCAGCCTGGCCTTGGATATTTCCAGGGATCCAGGGGCAGCCACAGCTGGTCAGCAGTGGATGAAGGGGCTGCTGCTCACACTGATATTCTGTGGGCTCTGTCTTTGCTGCCAAGTTTAACAGAGATCTTTATCTCTGTTTTACTCTATTGAAATGGCTCACTGAAATTTGCTTCCTGTTTTCTTAACAATTGAAAGGACCCGAGAAAATTTTCCTTTTAGATGACAAACTCTTGGAAAGCTGACCACTTCTGAAGGTATGACCTTCTTCCACAGTTACAATAAAATTTATGAGGAGAATAATTTCTTTTTATAAATTAAAAAAAAAGCCTTTGGACTTTCATAAACCCAAAAGGTGTAAGCCTTCCATGCTCATTTGTTGCAGCAAAAATGTTTTATGCCCTTGTTTCTATGTTCACCCTTGCTGGTGTTGTGAATTAAAAGAGGAAGATTTGGAAGGCATCAGATGGTTGTGCTGGGTGATGTGGGTTGCCCAGTGTGGTGACTTGCAGTGTCATTGACACAGGTACCAGCTTAGTGGGAGGACTCTGTTAAATGTGTTTTTGGAGATGAGATGTGGCCCAGGATTTGCTTGGGCTGCTGTTTGTATTCTTCTGGCTGAAGGAATGGATTGTTGGTGCTGTGGGGAGGGCTCAGTGAGGCTGGGGTGAAGGCAGTGCTGTGATTTCTCCTCAGACCTTGTTCTGATGGCCCAGCACGAGCCATGTCTGCTGTTTGTCCCTAAGGAACATCATTACCACCACCTACAGAAACAGGTACATCCCAAGAGCCTTCTCAGGATCATCACGTCCCTGCAATTTCTGTGTGTGCCTTCAGATGTGTTTTATAAGTTCCTCAACATAATCTTTCTATTTTTGAAAGGTTTTTGCTTTACAGTAAACCACTCAGCCATTGCCCAGCCACTTGCTTGCCTTGGATAAGTATCTTATCTTAGATAAGTATCTGTGTCGCCCTCAGTTTTCTTGATTTTGAGTGTTTGAAATCTTGCAGTGCAGATTCTCACGCAGCTTCAAGAAAACAATGTATATTTTTAGAATTTCTATTAAAATAGATAGCTTTAATTTGGAATTGGGGTGGTGTCTGTGTGACACCTCTGTTTGTCATTGAGTTTGTGTTTTGTGGATGTCAGACATTGGTTTGGGAGGTCTGTTTTGTGTGAGTTCAGTCTCACAAACATCTTTATCTGCTTTATAACTGCACAGCTATTGCTGGGGCAAGATAATAAGGTAGAGCAAGGTCTGAGAACTGCATCCTTTGGTGTGTAAATGCCTGAGCCTCCTGAAAATGCATTTTCTGGAGCTTTACTCCTGCTCTGTCCTATTTCACTGAAATCCTCTAATTCTGCCATTAATTGTTTAATGAGCAGGCACAGTTACCTCTGCTTATGTGTCAAACTCAGCATTTGTACAACAATATAAGTAGATTTTTTTCAAGTCTTTTGCGGCTTTCTAAGTGCAATATTATGTTTTGTCAGCTGCTTCAATATTGTTTTAACTTGACAGCTTCCTTTGGAAGCTCTTCAGATTCCCAGGGTGCTGGTTATCCTGCCTGGTTGTAGTTTTCACAGGCCTTCTGTCTGTTCAGTTGGTAACTGTGTTCTTCATTTTGTGTTTTTATTTTTTAAAAAGTGTTTTATTCTTGAGCTGTAAAATCAATTTTTGTGGCTGTGGTGCTGCTGCATTCTGTATAAACAGCCATGGATAGTAACTCCCTCAAAGTGTACTAATATTGATGGGATGTGTTAAATCACTTTGAAAGTTCAATTCATTTAACCACTCACAACTGGCATTTAAAGCATTGTACATTTATTTAAATATCTATGTTTAGGGCATTTTTATCATACATTTGATTTGCAAATTGTCAGCAGTGTATGGGGTAGTGATAAGAACACAAATGTTGGGGCTTTTTATATTTTTTCCCTATTTACTGGTTCCTGTACTTGTCCTGTAGGCTTGGCAAACATCAATTTCCACATCAGCATAATAATTATTTATATATTTTGAATTATTATATAGTTTCCTGCTTTTTTTGGCTGTTTAATATATTTTGATTTGTAGCCTGTGTACCAGTTCTAGTTGGTTTGGATTAATTTTATTTGGCACTTTAGATAAAAACCTGTTTATGGGCAAGAAGAGTGAGAGGGGTAGTTTTACCAGGAATGACTCAAAAAAGAAAAATCAGAAAGTTAGTTTAAAAACTCATTCTGGCAGCCAGTATTTTACATGGAAATTGTTATTTCCAGTGTCCAAATGAGTGCTCTGACTGTCTGAAAAGCATACAAGAACATTACCCAAATTTCAGGGAATTTGCTGCATTAAGCTGTAAGTGGATGTGTTGTTTGTATGTGTGCAAGTGGTTTAAAAGTAGAAAATCTGTAAGAGCACACAAGGAAAACTCTGGCAGTGTCACAACAGGAGTGTGAACTGCAGCGAGTGATTTCCAGAGCACCTCTGCCTTGCTCATTTCCCCCTTTTTTAAGGAAAACATTATTACAGTGTTTTGTTTTTCTGTTGAAGAATCCAGGTCTAATGTTCAGAATTGTATCTGAGGGTTCAGGGTAATCTGAATTTGTGGCAGCTGTGCTTTATACTTTTGGTGCTGTTTATTTTGTCTTGAAATAATGGGGAAGGGGTTGCCTGGGGTGCTCTGACCTGGCTGCAGGATTAATTGTATACCTCATCTAGGTACTTCACTTCTCCTAATAGCCCTAAATATGCCAGGAAAAAACAAAACAAGGGGTTGTGTCCTTGTATCAAATCTGTAAAACTTCAAACCTCATCAGTGTAGTGAAGATGTGACCATCCTGAAACACTCAGGATGATGCTGTGGCAGAAATTTGAGTGAGGTTTCACTGCTGAGCTCTGTGAGTATTTTACTAAATCTGGATTCATCCTGAGCTGCTGTTGGCAGGGAAATGTTGGGGTGACCCTTCCTGAACGTGTTGCATCCTCGTTTAATTCAAAGATCCCACTGGGAATGTTGCATCCTGCTCTGGAGTCCTCAGCAGAAGAAATGTGAACTTGTTAAAATAAGTCCAGAGGAGACTGTGGAGATGCTCTGGGGGCTGGAGCTTCTCTGCCATGAACACAGGGAGAGAGCTGGGGGTCTCCTGCCTGGAGAAGAGAGGGCTCCAGGGAAGACCTTCCAGTGTCTAAAGGGGGATTAATAAAAACAGGGAGAGACTTTTTATACACGGGCAGATTGCAGTAATACAGTGGGGAATGGTTGTAGAATAAAAGGGGAGAGATTTAGATGGGATATTGGGAAGAAGTTCTTCCCTGTGAGGGTGGGGATGCCCTGGCACAGGTGCCTAGAAAATCTGTGGCTGCCCCATCCCTGGAAGTGTCCAAGGCCAGGTGGGACAGGGCTTGGAGCAGCCTGGGACAGTGGAAGATGTCCTTGCCCAAGGTGGGGCTGGAATGAGGTGAGCTTTAAGGTCCCTTCCACAAAGAGTTTTCCCAGCTATCAGCAGTGAAGCCCCTGGTGCAGGGCTGGGATGCTGCAGGGAGCCCAGTTCCTGGAGAAGTTTCCATCTCTGTAGAAGTCAGTGTAGTCTGTTGTGACACAAATGGAATATTGAGCTCTCCCAGGAGAAATGGTCTCCAGTTTCTGTGTGCTGCTGCTGGAATATGCTTGAGAAATGAGCTGTGCCCACCAAAGCCACCTCTTGGCTGTGGGGGGAGTTGTTTTTGCCATGCTCAAGTGGTTTTGGTATTTACAGCTCCTGCATTTGATTTCTTGAAGCCTTTGCTCTCTCTCTGCTGGATTTGTGTCCAGTGTGGGTATGAGAAAGAAGCTTGTGCCGTGCAAGGGTTTCAGCAAACTGGTGAACCTTTCCCAGGGGCTGTGACTATCTGGTCAGCAGCTGCACTGCTGTCCCCTGGCATTTCCCCCTGTGGCGTTTTGTGGCAGGTTGGCACTCTGTAGGAAGAAATCAAGGGTTTGGCCTCAGGACTGCTCTGCTGAGCTGAAGTTCCCACTATCCTCTGGTTACTGGTTGGAGCAAGCCTTGGGCAGCCACTAGAGAGAAACAAAGAGCTCTATTCTGAGTGCCTGTGAAACAGAGAGCTTATCTGGAGGGAGACATTTCATCTTTCCCCTTTGTCTTCTCCCTTATTATTCCTTTTTCCCTTAGCTGACATTTGCCAGCTCTGCCAGTGTGATGAGGAGGGAGTGCTGGATCCCTTAACCTTGGATTCTTTCTGGTTTTGCCCCCCTCATACACACTTTGTGTTACCTCTTCTTTTTCCAGCTACCTCTAAATCTGGACGGTGAAGCCATGGCCTTGTCTTACCTTTGCCCAATAATATTTCTGGCAGTCAAACAGAAAGTTTTAAAAGCACTTTCATTCTGTGTTGGGGTTACTGGTGACCCTTCTGTGCTTTGCCAGCAGCCTGAGGTTTTTAGAGCTCTGTTGCATGGTGAATCTCCAGGTTAAAGAGCAGGGAATTCTGTTATTAACCCAGAAATGCACCAAGCTGTACAGGTGCCTCATGCAGGGCAGCCTTCAGTCAAATAACTTTTGCTCTGGAATGTGTGGTCCCTCCCTGCCTGTAAATGTCAGCTTTAATTAAGAGAGAATCTCAACAATGAGATGCAGACTTTTTCTTTTTTTTTAATTTTAATTTTCTTGTAAACTTTCCGTACTTGCCCTTTTCCCTATTCTCCTTTGATCTCAGCTATAAAAATAAAAGGCTGAGAAGTGTCTGCTAGGTGGTGAAATCTGAGTAAGCACAAACACCCCGATCGTGGATTTGCATGCTCCGCTCTGCCGCCGGGGCTGCCTTGTCTGCCTTCGGTTGACTCAGGACTTTCAGCAGGCAGAAGAAAGGTAATTTCCTTGTTCAGCTCTGAACAGGCTGGTTCAGACACCTCGGAGCACGTGTTATCATTATGCATCTTTGCACAATGGTTCCTTGAAGGAAAACTCTGGCTGCGGGCTGGATAAAACAGGAGCGTGCCCTGAATTCGGTGTGTGGGCAGCAACTCCCCAGCCCTGAGGCACAGGGTGGGAATGGATCCCTTGGATCCCTCTGGATTTTATTCCTCCTCCTCCATCCTCTTAGACTTCTGTGTTCCTGCAAGGGCTGCCTCAGAGAAAGGTGGGAATGGGCATTTGTGTCCATCAGCTCATCCCTCTGGCTTGTTTCTGTGTGCTGCTGTCATTATCTGCCTTCTAAAATGAGTTTTCTTGCCAAATTCAGGGGAAATGGGAAATCAAGGCAGTTGGGAAGTCACTTCTGAGGCCCATCTGGTGCTGTCACCTGTGGTGTTTGAGGTCTTTCAGAGGCAAAAAAGGTTCCTGGTTTGCTGGTGGTAAAATGCCACCACAGTTCAGCAGAGCCACATTTATTTCATGAAGCAGAAGTGATGACTTGGGTGGGTGTTGAGTGCTCTGCAGGGTTCAAGGGACAAAGAGAAGATGAATCACAGCTTACAGGTGGCCCCAGCATTCAGTGAGCCAAATATCATTAATTTGCTTCAATTTGCTATTACTCATGGGCTTTTACCAGGAGTCTTGCCCATCTTGGCAGTAGTCTGGGCCTACTCAGATTTTTGCTGTTTATTTTTTTCAGTCGTGGTCCTCCTCAAAAGACTGAGATCCCTTTTGATTTCAAAAATGACATTTTTGCAGCCTGATTGCTCATTTTCAGTGCAAGACTTTGCACATCTGCTCAGAGCCTTATGGAGTCAGTAATTGCTCCAGGTTGTAATGGATTTTGGCAATGGGTTTGAAGAATATTTTCCCCTAGGAAGCCTTAGGAGCCCTTTCAAATACTCCTCAATAGGATATTTGTCTTGTGTAACTCAGTTCATGGTAAGCACATCCATTACAGTTTTGGCAATTCCTTCTTTTGTGCTGAAGATAATTTCCTCTCTGCTTTTTTAATTCCTTCCACTCGGCCGTGATTTTTATCTTCTTTTCCCCCCCCAATCTCTTTATCACTTGGCCACTGAACACCAGTTATCTGTGCTACATTTCCCCTCTATTTGTGTGACTCAGCAAAAATCGTAAGGAAATTAATGGGTTGGAAAAAGAGACGCTGGAAAGAATTTAACTGGCTATGTTCTATGTGTCATCCAGTTGGATTTTGCCAAATCAGGCAGAGGTTCTCCTACACCCTCGTTAAGAGTGGGGATATTATGTGTTTCCTGTGCCACCTGTAGCAGTAAAGAGAAGATGGCAAGGAGGGCCCTGACCTGTTTATAAACTTCATGGCAATTGGTTTGGTTACTGTATCCCTTTGTAAATCTTAATGACAGATTGGTTTGGCTCAGATATTTTTTATTTCTGGGTTTGTTTTCTTTTTTTTTTTCAGCTGTTCTGTCAACTGCATCATTTGCAGGCTGTTTGAGGTTATAAATCAGGAGATTGAACTTCTTTGGAGTATTTTAGGTTAGCAAAGGTTCCTAAAGAGGAAAAGCTAAATAAAAATAACTGTTTTTTCAGGGGTGTGTGGTTTGGCATTGATCCTCCTTTCTGAGACCCTCTAAAGCTGGAAGGAGAGGTTCCAGCATGTCCCTGGTACCTGTTTTTCCAGAGGAGGGATGGCTCTGAGCTCTCCTGTTGCTTGGAGCATCTGCAGGTGTTTCCAATAACTGTAGGTGGAACAGATTATCCCTCTGGCTCTTCCTGGCTGCTATCACAGTTACTCTTGTCCGTGCTTTTGCACCAGTCCTCTCTTGGCAGGCAGAAGATCTGGGGCTACGTTTGCCAAGTTTGCAAGAAAGCAATTCTTTGTCTGCCTTGGCTGGTTTTTTTTTTTTTTTTTTTTTTGCACGGTTTTCTCAGTAGAAATGATGAGATAAGTATTTTCAGTCTCTAAAGGTAGTCTCATTCTGTTCCAGAAAACTCCTTTTTGGATCTGATTAAATAAATCTCGTGGATCCAAGCGCTTCAAGTTGGAAAGCTAGACATCCCCAAAGACTTGTTTTGTTTTTCATGGAGAAGAGAGTCTGAGATGTGCTGGCTTTCTGAATTTTCCTGCAGCAGTGAAATAATTTCAAGCCGTTGAGCTGCTGAGCTAAGAGGCTGTTAGTGATGGGGCAGGAAGCTGTGGCTAGGTAGCACCATCTGAATAAAAACTCGTCAGAAAGCTGCTTTCTGCTAATCCCTGGGAGGAAGTGAGCTATAATCAGCACTAAGTGAGCTAATCACAGGAAATCTATTGCTCAACAGGAGCCTTTGAAAAAAAGGAGGGGGCAGGGAGAAAAGAAAAATACCCTTGGAGGGTTTTCATTCTGGTTTTGGACTCCAAAATCTGTTTGATCTAAGAAAATTGAATATCTGATGGAGTCAGCAGCCCTCCAATCTCCACTTTAAAACAGCACCACTTTTCCAGAATAATGAAACATCAGGTGTCATCTCTTCCAGCATGGTGATTTTTAGGTATTGGGAGGCTGTGTTTAAGCAAACTACCAAAACCACTGGAGGCCTGGGGGCAATGGGAATGAGTCACCAGGCATTTTCAGCGAGGATTTTTATAATATAAAGCAAGAGTGGGACACGACTATCTTAAATCTGCCTCGTCACACCAGTCTTTGCTTGGAGCATCACACACTTGTATTGTTCTTGCTGGCTCTGTGCCCTGTTTCACGTGACACCTTCTGCCTTGGAGATTTGTTTCCTGGACTCTCCTTTGCTCTTTTCCTCTGCTTGTGGCTGTGTCAGATGCAGTGACAAGTGTTGCCAGTGGCCCCATAAGGCCCTCCAGGAAGTGGTGAAGCTGCTGCCTGGAGATGCTGCAGTGGTAACTCACTCTTCTCAACCCTGGTGTCCTCTGCAGGGCCACCCACCAGCAGCCCTTCCTTCATTTTTGGCCTGTTCTCTTTTCTTCAGTTCCTTCTGTCAGGCCACAGGCAGTTTTGCTGTGTTGCCTTCAAGCTTGTGTGCATGGCCCGAGTGTTTTGTAATTCAGGTGTTGGTCTCAAAAGTATCCTGCAGCTGTAGTGGCACATCAAAAGCAAAGTGGTTGTTTCATTTGTTACTCCTCCTTTTTGGTCAGCCCTGCCAAATGGACTTAAATGTGCTGTTTGTGTTGCTCCTTCTGTGTTGTGCTGCTGATAGTAAATCAGCTGAGTAATATTTACCTGCAGTGAAGAGCTGAGTTCAGTCTGCAGCTCTCTGAGGCTGCTGTGACAGATTTATTTGATGTGTTTCACTGATTCAGCTCTGGCTCCTCAGAGATCAGTGGCAGTGTAAAGCACAGTATTGTGTGCCAGGAGCAGGAATTTAGGGATGTGTTATCAAGGGGCTCTAATCTGGATGTGTTCTGTTTTGCTTTCTTTTTCCAAGCAGTAGTCCCATGTAGTTTTGCAGTGAAATACAGGTACAGCCTAGACTGCTCACATACGTTTATTTGAACATCTTAAGAAGACAAATTCAGGTCATTGTGATGTGAGAACTTGGTGCACCAGCTGTTTGGTTTGGTTTGGCACAGGGTACCATCTTCCTCCTCCTGCTCAGGGCTTTGTAAGGCTCACGTGCGTGCACTGTAATCCGGATTTAAAACTGAATCTGCTTAAATCCAAGTGCTCCAGGGAAAACTGTGAGTGTGCACTATTGCAGATAGCAGAATGACTGACTTCTATTGTATTTCCTTTTTTCCCTTTTATTTCCTTTCCTTGTCTGGAAGCAAGTTTGAGAAGAAAACTGTTTGTCCTTTTGTAGAATCAAGGGAGCAGAAGAGCAGCACAGAGCCTGGGATGGGATGGGAGTGCGTGTCAGGCTCCATCCCTGTCACGAGGGAGCCGTGCTTAGGAAGTCCTTCAGGAAGCAGCCCAGCTTTATGCTCACACCAGGGGAACTGGGGAGGACAAACAACAACAAAAAAACGGGCAAGTCAAAGCCCAGAGCATTCAGACTGCAGCAGTGTGTGTTTGTCAGCTTTCTGAAAGCACGGCCCAGTCCTCACTTCAGCTTTTACTCACCGGCAGGGTTATGTTTCTCTCTCTGGGTGTTTTCCCACCAGGGGCAGACACAGGAACGCCTGTCTCTCCTGTGACCTGGCCATGACTGTGGGTTTTTGGGCCCTTTCCATCCCCAAAAGAGGAAAGATAGTGAGCAGCAGGATGTAGATTGTAAAAATGAAACTTGGCGCATGTGAAGGTGGTGGGCAGGTCCCTTCAGGGGCAGGGAGGGGCTGGAGGTGGGTTAAACTACACAAGGAGCTCCCTCTGTGTGTGTCTGGGCAAAGGTGGAAATGGTGCTGACTTATCTTTGAGTTAACACGATCTGAGAGATCATTTCCAAGCTGAATGATTTGATGGGAGAGAGGAGTTGCAGTTGTGAGGAGCCTGGTTCCAAGTCTCCAAGCGTTGGTGGTGAGGCATTTAGGACACCCAAACCCTGCTGGACACTTGCTGCTGCCTCTGCAGAGGAGCACATTTGTGTTTTGGCTGCTTAGGAAGAGGGAGAGCACTTCATTTTCACTGCCCCAGTGCAGGGCAAGAAACCTGTGTCAAAAGAAGGGAGGAGTGTCCTGTACTGGGGATGAGGACTGAGAATCAGAGCCCTGTGCTCAGCAGCTCTGGCACCTGTGAATGTGTTTTGTGGGTTAAGCAGCAGAACTGTGGGGAGAAAAGCTTTTAGCTTTTTTTGTGTCTTTTTTTTTGGGAGTGTAATGGGCTGCAGTAGTGTCCTGTGGTGGGGCTGAGCCTGTGTGAAGGCTGTAGTCAAGTGTTATTTGCAGCTTCTCAGCTGTCTCTGTGGTTCAATCCGTTGCTTTCTTGTTTTTGTATTAAATGTAGTGTGAGTAGTGATTGTGGGGGAGTTGCTGATGTGCTTGAATACTTTATTATTCCTGGTATTTCCTTCACTGGCAAAGGTGAAAGTGAATCTCTCCTCCATGTATTACCTTTGGCATACTTTTGTGAGGCTGCTCAAACTCAGGTTAACTATTTTAATAAATGTCTTTCTGCCAAGTTAGAAAACCCCACCATCACTTGTGTTGCCTGATTGTGTCAGAGAAATAGGAACATGACATCCCTTTTGCTGGGTTACAGGCTCCTGGCAGGCACTGGAAAAACATCCCCCATGTCTTTGCAATTCCCTGCACAAGGAATGAATCAGCAGGGCAGGCACGTGGGTGATGGTGCAGGAGTGATTCCATCTGCTGCTGTGATCTGAACAGGCTCCTTCTCCTCTTTAATGGCTGTGAGGGCAGAGACACAGCTCTGGGGGGTATTTGCACTCTTCTTTTACATTTTTTTTCCTTTTTTTTAATCCCTGCTCCATTCATTGCCCACAATGCCAAACCTCTGTAGCCATTTCCAAATAATTCCTGACGCTGTGGAAACTTTCCTTGCATGATGAAGGCAGGGTAGGGCTAAAGGAGAGGGGAACTGCTCTCTTCTTCAGCTGAGTGCAGAAGAAAGAGATCGATTTGGATTTGAACCTGGACAGAATGATGGATTTTTCACTTCCAGTGATGACTGAGGAATCAGAACTGTGACGTACTTGGTGCGAGTGGATCTGTTGTCATTTATTTAAATGATGGATTCAAAGCTGCCATGCTTTGAAATGGGCCTTTGTGCAAACTGGGTTTGAATTCAGCACTTTTATTTTATCAATGATCTTGGAAACAGCCACTCAGAAATTCTACCATGTCTTGTTAAATAAATTATAGTTTAAATTTTCCCTTAAAGCTGAGGTTTTTCTAGACCACAGATTTAATGAGCTGGAAGGGTTTTGATGCTGGAGCCAGTCCTCGAGGTGGGAAGCTGCTGCCTGAGCTCTTGTGTCACTCCAGTTTGCTCCAGCAGCCCCACAGGTTGTTTTCCTGCTGTGGAGCTCCTGGGCTGTACTTGGAGCAAGGTCAAGGATCTCTGTGAACACTTGGAACAGTCAGCAGCTGGTCAGAGCTGCAGCTCTCAGGGTTCTGCCCAGATTCTCTACACCAGCATCTGTTGGGCACCAGTTCCTTGAAGTGCTGATTTTCTCCTGAAACAGATTTGGATTTCCATATCCTTCCTTCCATCTTGTTACTTCACAGTCTCTTCTTTTGAGCACACAAGATACTAAGGAATAATTTGTTTTGGATCAAGACTGAGTATGTGATGAGCTGCTTGTGTCCCTGAAAAGGAAGGGTTTTTACTAGAGTGAGAAATTTATTTTAAAATTACATCAGCAGAAGTGCAGTTGTTTTTTTTTTTGTGTACTTTCTTTTCTTTCTTTTTTTTTTTTTTTTTAATTTGTAGCCTGAATACCACATGACACTGTGGTTAATTTAGTGACTGACCTCTCCAAGGGAGTGTGTGGGGAATTACTGTGGGTTTGAAGGGTCAAGTCTGTTCTTGTCCAGTTTCAGATGCAGGTGAGTTGTTTATCCTTACATCCTGCTCTTGCTCCAATCAGACAGCCCAGAAAAACTGCACAGATGGGGGAAGTAATAAGGTTTGCTTTAGAAAAATACAAAAGGCCACTCATGATGTTGTTTTCTTTGCCCAGTGTACGATTTTGCCATTCAAGTTACATGATGCACTTATTTACCTGCTGTGGTTTATTTGGCTGCCTGATTGCATTTGTTGCAAAGAAGACATTTTTTGTTTTACCTGTCCCCATTTGTATACCTAAGGACCCTATATCCACCTCTTTCCTGAGGTTTGATAAACAGAAGGGACATAGATTATGGTCCCCTGTACTGCCATCACTCCAAACCTGACTTCAATATATCTATATATATAAATATATATGTATAGGAATATACACATATATATATATCAGTTTGATTCAGTGGATCTATTGTATATATATGTTTATAAAGCAAATACCTTGTTTGATTTCTACATCTCAAGCGGGTGGCATGTCCTTGCTGCAGTGTCTTGTAAGGGAAGCATCTGGAATTAAAATCCCTGTGGGTTGGCTGCTCAGGCCTGCTGTTGGGTTGCAGGATACTTAATTTTTGTCGCCCATGCTGTGGTGGAAAACAAGACAATCTTGGAGATCACTTGCAATATCTGAAAGAGCAGCCAGTAAGTGGATTTGGAAGGGTGTTGGGAATCACTGCCTGATTGACAACTGCATCCCTGCAGCCACGTTCAGGTTGCAGGTCTGTTTATAATTCCATCATCAGAGAAAGGCTCCAAGGCAGCCCAGCACATGTCCAGTTTCTTCTGCTCTGCCAGAACATTGTGCTGCTTGTGCCTCTGGTGATATTTTACAGAAATGACATTCTTTCATGGTCATGGGGATAATTAACGTTAATATCTTTGAGCTTCATAACATAAACCAGAGTGCTGCTGCTCCAGTCCAGGCTGCTGGCCTGACTTTTGTCTCTGTGTTGGGATTTGGCAGCATTCACCCACCCTGTGAATTGCCAGGGAATGACAGCCCACGTTGTTTTAGTTGTGCTGCTGGGCAGGATGCAGGTGTTGCATTGTTGGGAGCACAGTAATTGAGAGGGGATGGCACTGCCTTGTCGTGGCCCTTGTGAGTGACACCCATCACATGAGTCATGTCTTGAGATGGGATGGGAAGCTGGTGGGCACCAGGAGGCCATTCATTTCCTAATGAAATTCCCATTTCCCTCTCAAACTGTTGTGAGAGGAGAAGGAGGTCGACACAAACATGTGTTGGCTCCTGTTCCAAAGAGAGAGTTTGTCATTTGAGTGAACAGAGGAATTGAGGGTACATTTATTTGTTACCTCTTATTGAGAAGTATTTTCTGTACATCTTTCTTCGTGCTCTTTGCTGTGTAACAGAGAGGCTGCCTGTTTCCTGGTGATCAGAAAAAAAATCTCCAAAATACTACAAGGAGGGAGGAAATGCTAGCAGAGATCTTTTTGAATGGGGAATGTGTCACGTAGAGGGTTTATTGTGCTGTGGCTGTAGCTCTGGCAGCTGTTTGTCTGTGTTTTTGCTCATGTTTCTGTTGAGGGTTCAGAGAGGATTGTGGTGATACTATGTGTTATTTTCTGCAAGTGGAGAAAGTTTGGCACCAAGTGGGGAAGCAGTGGAAGCCTCATTCAGGAGTGGAGTGCATCCTGTGGATCTCAGTGCTGAGCTCTTTTTTTGATGTAGGCTGTGTGATTTGGGTAGAGATGTTTTGAGTGAGGCTTAATGTGGATAGTGTGCTGAATTATGGCTTACAGACATAAGCTGTTCCTTGTCTGATAAATGACAAGAAGGAAAGCATCTAAGGCTTTTAAAGCTGTTTGGTACTAGAGCATGAAGCTTTTTGGACTAGAGCTATCCCCAAAGGATGTTGTACTTAGGCCCTTTGTGTGAACAGAGAGCCAGATCTGGGAATTGTTCCTTTGGTCTGGATTACTTTTATCACTGGCAATGTTTGTCACTGCATCCCACAAATGCTGCTGCTGGCACAAATGAATGGGTGGCCCAGAAGTGGCAATGAGGAAGGGATTTGCTTCCTCTGGTGGAGGCGTCAGTGTCTGCGTTCCTCAGAGCTGAATTCACACCTCCCTCCCCTCTGCCAGCAGAGGGAATGGTACATTCATGTACTCCATGCTCTTTTCCTGTGCTCACATCCCATTTTTTCTCTTGCAGGGCTTTCCCTAGCTATTGAGAGCCATGTCTGACAACGGAGAACTGGAAGACAAGCCCCCTGCCCCTCCCGTCCGGATGAGCAGCACCATCTTCAGTGCAGGGGTCAAAGACCCCCTGGCAACCAACAACAGCTTTAAACCCCTGCCCTCTGTCCCAGAAGAGAGGAAACCCAGGCATAAAATCATCTCCATCTTCTATAGCAATGAAAAAGGTAAGATGCCTCCTTTTTCCACTCCCACTTGTATTCCTTTGCTCTCCTTGTAAGTTTTGGCAGTGCTTTAGGTGTCAAGAGTCCAGCCTGTCCAAGTGTAGGGGATTGGAAAACCACCAATTTGGTACCCAGCTTGAAGTAATGCATTTCCAAACAGCCCTACTCGATGTCTGGCATTCCTGGGGATCATGTTACTTACATGCAGATTGCTGGTTCAAGCTGGGCACCCAGCTGGTTTGGAAGTTACTTCATGTTGATGGTCATTTATGTGGCACCTTGAGAAAAAAAGTCAGTAGAGATAGTGGTGATGGTGCAGTTGCATGAAGGAAAATTCAGAGAAGTTCTGTATTTTTGTCTGTGGAACAGGATTGGGATGGATTACTAGTGGAGATAAACCTGGGTTGCTGTAAAAAAGATTATTTCTGAGGAAAAAAAAAGCTATAATGAATACTGGACCCTATTTATGTGCTGTTTGTCCTCTTTTCTGTATGGGGAGTGCATGTACAGCAGTGGAGCCCTTTCTCCTGGCCCTCCAGAACGTGTGTCCATGTACAACAAAACAGTGCATAGATAGAAACACCTTCTAACATCTGAGATGGTAAAACTGCACAGGGATTTAAGCCTGACCTGAATCTGCTAAGCTTTTTATTAATCTACTGGTTAACATTACTTTTAATATGCACCTTGGAGAGGACCCTGCTGCTCTTGATGCCTTCTGTGCTCTTGGCTCCCCGTGCCTCACTGCTGGTGTGCTGGGCAGGACTGGTTCAGTCATGCTGACACAGGTTTAGCTGTTGGAAGAGATTCTGCTCCTCTGGTTGATTATTCTCTTGGCTGAGTGTTTTCCCCAGGGCTGGTTTTCACTCTCTCTCAGCTGTATGAGCAGCTCTGCAGCCGTGCCTCTCCCTGGAGATCAAACCCAGAGAGACAGGTTGCCCTCTGTTCCCAAGTTCTGCCTTTCTGCTCTCAGCAGTAGGTGTGTTTCCTTTCTTGGAGGATGGAAGAATAGTTCTTTCACAAGGTCATTTATTGTGAAATAGCCTGTCTGTGGCTGGGCTACAGCAGCAGCAGTGGTGATCTTTCTACTGACATGGGGGAGCCCCAAAGAGCAAAGTCTGTGAGGAGAACACAAGAAGCTACTACAGGTTGGTGGTAGCACCCCAAGAGAGACTGCAGCCCTCTGAGGGTGCTGAATTTGGGTGCTGGCAGCTGTGTCTGGAGCAGGTTCTGCCTTGGCCCTTCAATCCTGCAGAAATGGGGGTTTTACCATGTTGTTGTTGTTGGTCCCACAAGGAAACACCCAGGATTTGTTACGGTGAGTTGTGCAAGGAGATCTCATGGAAGGATCAGATCTGTCCCTCTTCAGGCAAGGAGAATGCTTTAGGAGCTGGGATGGCACTTGTCTTTATGCTGTTGTATTGGTGGTTGATCAGAGCATTTGAGCTCTTTTACAGACAGGGATGAAGTAGAACATAAACCCCACGTGAAGGAAGGTTTTCCTTGCTCTGAATGAATTATAAATGCAAATGGGTGCAAGTATAGCTGGAGAGCTTTGTGACATTCCATGACACCTTTTTTTCTCCCTGGACATTTTCTCTTTTCATTTTGATGGTGGGTTTGTTTGTTGCTGGAATGGGGAGGTGGTTGAATAATTGTCTAAAGTTGTATTGGCTCATCTCATGTTGCTTTGGAGTCCTTTGACAATTGTTCAGACCACTCTAGATACTGACAAATACCAAATTTAGGGAAATTATTCTGCATATTTATATAGCATCTATCTGGTGATACTTTGTGTCGCAAACTGAAAACAGGAGAAAGAATTTCTGCAAGGAAAACTACATTTTAGAGGAAATGAGTGTCAGTTTGTGTTTTCTAGATGTTAAAAAGTAATTCAAGTAATGTTCTCCTGAAAAAAAGCAGGCTTTCCTGCATGGCAAGATATTAGGAAAAAAGGAAATTGAATTACCCAACTTACAGAAACTATCTGAAAGTTGTATTTTTTTTTTAATTTGGAAGAAACTTGTCTATTGCATGGCATGCAGCAAGGCTAATGTAAATATCCAAAGAAGGGATTTTGGCCCTCAAGTCTGCAAAAGTGGCTGTTGAATGTAAGCAGAACAGAAGTGGGCACAGTGTCTTCCTGGCACTCACACAATAGTCAGATGTTAGTTGTTTTGTTCATTAGCATGGCTGGGACACACCCTCCCCAGAAATGCCCATTCAAATCCTTCTGTTCTTTAAATTCAGCTGCTGGGAAACTTTGCAGAAATACTAACTTCCTGCTCAGATTTAAAAAATACATTGGGACTAGATGTAAAATAACCTATCAACCTGGGGTAGAAATTTTTGTCGTGGGAAAAATGTCTCTAGGCAGCACATGAGTTAACAAATCACTACAAAAATGTTCAGTTTTCCTTTTCAGAAAATGAATAAATCCTTGCCATTATCCAGGAATGTTCTTTGGCTTTGTCTGCACATCTCTGTCCATATGATTTTGCAAGGTCCCTCCTGGCCAGCCTCATCTGCTCCTGGATCCTCTCTTGGGAGGTTCTTGTACTTTGGGGGACTTGCAGATGAAGAGGTTTAGCAATTACACAGTTTCTGTCCCAAGTCTGAGCTAGTTCTGTGCTGAAATAATCATAAGGGTTTGAAGGGATTATTTAATCACCAGTCATGGAAGGTTTTTTTCCCCCTGGTTCCATTGTTTAGGATAAATGAAGTGATAGTCATCTTCTTACTAGAGTACTTTATTGCCATGAATTTTCTTGGCCTGACTTCTGAAGTCAAAGGAACCTCTGTGTGGTTTTGGAAAGCTTTAAAATAGTCCCCTAAAACCAGAAATGTTTGTCTTTGAGCAGAAAGTATTGAAGGAGGTGCTGAGGGCATCACCCAGATCCTGCATGTCACGTGCTCGGGGGCACATTTTGGTGTGGTTTCAGCTGGAGCTCAGCACCTCCAGGTGCACATCTGGAGTCAGCTGCCTGCTACCTCCAGCTGGTGGGAGACAGCTTGTTTCTTGCCTTGTGTGTGGAATTTGGCTGGTGGGAAGTGAGGATGGGTTTGCCCTGGGAAGTACAGAGGCTGACACCTTGCTGAGTGCCTGTGGCTTCGCTTGGGGAAGAGTCTGGTTGTATTTGAGGCACCTTCTTAGTCAGACAGACCCTTTCTCCAGCTCACCAAATCCTTCCAAAGGACCTGTGTGCCTTCCCCTCTTGGGAACAGGGAGACTATGCTGCTGTCTCTGCAGGGCCAAGGCCAAATTCTGAGTCCCATGACTAGCAATAAAATGGTAAAACCCCCATTTCTGCAGGATTGGAGGGCTAAGGCAGAACCTGCTCCAGACACAGAGCCCTGCACTGGGCTGCCAGCACCCAGCCCTGCCACCTTCAGCACCCAAATTCAGCACCCTCAGAGGCCTGCAGTCTCTCTTGGGGTGCTGCCACCAACCCGTAGTAGCTTCTTGTGTTCTCCTCACAGACTTTGCTCTTTGGGGCTTCCCCATGTCAGTGGAAAGACCCCCATGTGGAGTTTGAAAGGAGCACTGCCCTGCACTGAAGGGATTCCCGTTTCAGTCCCGAGGCAGGGGCAGCGTGGCCTCACCGTGGCCTTGTTCTGGGAGCTCCAGGATGTCCTGCCAGCACATGACTCACCGGGCTTGCCTCTGCCTGGGGCTGTTTGTTTGAAGTGCTGCTCTGCTGTTCCTGTGGGCAGAGCAGTGGCTTTGAGTCTCCTTTGCCTTGCCTGCTCGTGGGATCTGTGTATTTCTGGAAGGAGCTGGTTTATTTACCCAGTTCATGCTGAAGGGCTTGAGCACCAGCTCCTGTTCACTGCATGTCAAGTGCTCCCAAACAAGACCCTTCCTAAGAAATACAACTTTTTATATATATATATTTATATATATATATATATATATGTTCCCCCTTGCTTCCCCATAAAAACCTGCAAGAAATAGGGCAGAAATGCTGCTTTCCTTGGTTTTCACAGCCACGAGTTTCCCCTGTGCTGAGACAGAGCCCTGTTAATGAAACATCTGACAGCCCATTTGCTTTTTGGCTCTGCCCTGTGCAGCCATATTAAAGATATCCTGTTTATAACAGCCGTGTCTTTCCACGGCATTGTTCAGCCCCAGGCAGCCCACATGGCTTTTCGTTCGGGAGTATTGTCCTCACTCCCTGTCCTTCCCTTCCCGACAGCCTGAGGGGATTTCAGACAGATTCCTGCCTCTGAGCAGCACCATCTTTGCTTGCTGTGCAGGAATGAAGGGAGTTTATCTGCTTTTTCTGTACTGAAACACGAGGACTTTTAAGGTGAATTAAAAAACAAAGCAGAAAAAATAAAAAAAAAATCCCGAACCACCCCCTAAAAACTCCCAAAACAAACAAACGAAACTCTGAAGCCTCAGGGGTTAGAGAATGTCTTATAAATTCAATTGAATCTAGGTTGGATTGTGCACGTGGTCCTTCTAGTTATTTATTCCTGCTTCTGGTACTTATTATGCTCCCCCCCACCTTTTAATTTAAATTAGGTAATTGCTCTGAGGCTATAAACTCTTATCTTCATCACAGGAAGTCCTAGTTTGCATTAATTACCTTGAATTGAAGCAGCAAGGCAACTGAATTTCAAGTGTCTTTAGGGTGAACTTGAGGTTGAACTGAAGTTGTCTTTATTACTGTTCTTAATCTATATTAAAATGTCCTTTTTTGCATTGTAAACATTTAATATGCTTAGATTTCATGTGCTCAACAGAGCACACTGGTGCTCTTAATCTCTGCTGCCATGGTATAAATTATTTGAATGGAACAAGGTTCTTGGAATCACAGAATCCCAGCGTGGTTGGGGTTGGAAGGGACCTTAAAGCCCATCCAGTCCCACCCCCTGCCATGGGCAGGGACAACTTCCACTATCCCAGGCAGCTCCAACCCCCATCCAACCTGACCTTGGACATTTCCAGGGTTGAGGCAGCCACAGCTTCTCTAGGCAACCTGTGCCAGGCCTCACCACCCTCACAGGGAAGACTTTCTTTCTAACATTGAGGTCTTTGTCTTTTTCAGGAAGCAAGAAGAAGGAAAAGGAAAGGCCAGAAATCTCCCCGCCGTCAGATTTTGAACATACCATCCATGTTGGCTTTGATGCTGTTACTGGAGAGTTCACTGTGAGTATTCCTGCCTTGGAGCAGCTCAGGAAACACCACGGGTCAGTGCTGCAGTGAAGCCAAGGCAGAGCTTTAGAATAAAGTGCCAGTTAGTCTGTGTTTCTACCAAAGAACTATTTTTCCTGTGTGTTTGTACAGCACACTGTGACCTGTTAGTGCCAGTGTCACATATGATGCTTTGTGTCACCTGAGAGAGCCCTCCCTGACAAACCCTCTTCAGTTTGCTTTCTTTAGTGGGTAACACTGGGTTGGTTGAGTGTGTTTTTGTGTTCCCACTCCTCATGTCTGGCCCAGCATACCTGGAGGGGTTCTATCCTCTGATCTCTGTTTTCACCTCTGGTTCCCCATCCTACTCACTCGTGTGCTTAAGGCTGTGCATGTTATGCTTTTATAGAGGGAAGAAATTTGTTTTGCTTTTTAAAAACCTTAAATATACAAGAAAAACTCTTAAAATCCCCTATTTTTTCAGGGAATGCCAGAACAATGGGCTCGGTTACTTCAGACCTCAAATATCACCAAGCTAGAACAGAAGAAGAACCCCCAGGCGGTACTAGATGTGCTGAAATTCTACGACTCAAAAGACACAGCAAAACAGAAATATCTCAGTTTTTCTGCTCCAGGTGAGAGCCAAGTGTGCAAGACACTGGAGCTGGGTATTTGGAGCACAGTCTTCCTCTCTGTCAGAATGATAAATCAAGTTCAAGTGCTAAAATCAAGGTGCATTTTAGTGAAGCACAAATGTACAAAGATTGATTTACAGCTGACTGGAAACTGGCGTTGTCCAGTTAATTTCCTGTTTTAAGTGGAGAGGGGAAGAAAAGGAACTGGATCATTCAGAACAGCAGCCAAAATGGGCTTGAATGGGCTGTGTTTATCAAGCTGTGGCTCTGGGACTGGGATGAACTGGTTTTGTGCTGGAGGCCTTGCTCCTCACAGCTGTCTCTGAACTTGATGTCACCAGCTGGTGACATCAGCCATGCAGAATAATTTGTGACTCCTAGATGGGGACCTATCTTGGAAAGCTGAGAGAAGGGCCATCCCACAAAGTGCAGGTTTACCTACTTTTCTTCCAAATTCTTTCTGAAAGTAGCTTATAATAAGGCTTTGTAATATTCTTACCTTGTACTTGACAAAGTTCACTTTTTATTCCTCTTTTTCTGATGATTTTATTTATTCTGCCATTTGTCCTGTTTAGAAAAAGATGGTTTCCCTTCAGGAACACCAACGGTGAGTGTGTTTACTGTTATTTGGATATTCTGTGGTGCATACAAGTTCAGGTCTTCTGGACTTGTTATATCCTGAATCTCAAAGTATTAAACTGTATAAAGATTAACAGTATAAAAATTAGGAATATTTTGTGAAATAGAAACATAAAATTGGGTGGTTAATTGCATTTTTCATTGCAGCAACTGTTTGAGTCTCATAATAAAATTAATAACTAAAGGATAGACTGAGTGGTTTAAGCTATTTTCTTTTAACATGGGTGAGAATTATTATCTCTTAATGTGAAGAAAAAAACGTGAAGTCTTTAATACTGTGGGAGAGACAATTTGTTTATCTGTCTTTTTTTAAACTTTGGTGAAAATGTAGACCAATGCCAAAGGTTCAGAACCATCAACAGCTGTGGCAGATGATGATGAGGATGATGAAGAGGCTCCTCCTCCAGTGATTGCTCCCCGGCCAGATCACACAAAATCGGTGAGCAGCTGTAAAACTGGCAGACCTGCATCTCTCAGCAGTGCAGAAATTCTGCTTTTTAGGGAAGTGTGCTTTATTTGGGCAGTAAGCTGCTGTAAGTTTTTAGAGAAAAGTTTTTGTTTTTAAATTAGCTAAGAAAATAAATACCTAATTTCTAAATATCAGTTGGATTAGAAGTTCCTGTAGTTAATAGAATCATAGGATCATTTAGGTTGGAAAAGACCTCTCAGATAATTGAAATTCATTGATTTATTTGTCAGCTTGTGTTGAAGACATCCAGTTATGTTTATCCTTGTGAGGAGGAGGAGTCTTATTCCTAAATAAAACCTGTAGGCTGTTTGGGTAACTTTGCACAGCAGGGTGATACAGGTGTAATGTATTTGCTTTCTTCTATTTGATTGGGTTGCAGTGTGGTGCCTCTCCAAGTACACCACCTAAACCCCAACCAATGCAAATTCTAGATTAGAAAGCTTATTTCATTCACAAAATCATCAGTACAGCAGGAGCAGTGAAATGCTGGAGAAGTTGTTCATGAAGTTTTAGGGGCAGCCCTCATCTCCACACCTTGGTAATGGTGTCCCAGGGATCCCACTTACTCCAGCTCCTTCTTTTGCCTGTGGGAGCTGTACATTTGGCCTCCCTCTTGCCCACTTTTTCCAGGAGTGCAAATGTGAATTATGTTTATTTGTCTAGGGGGTTCTGCTTTATAATTTCCCCACTCTTGGGATTTAGACATATAAAAGGTGAGAGGTCCACAGCTGGATATTTCTGTAGTAGCTGTGTATATCCGTGAACAGCTCAGGAGGGAATTAAATAAAGCTCCAACAAGTTAAATCCCTTTAAAAAACCTTAAATATGGGACAATAGGAAATACTTGAGAATCTCATCCTTCTTTTCATGGCAATCAAGCATCTTTTACCTTTAGGTCGTAGTAGAGGTTGATCTCACTATTAAATAGTGGTTTCTGCTCTGTTAACTAGTATGGGTTATAAAGAATAAGCAGAGAAAAAAGGGTTAAGCAGAGAAAAAAGCAGATAAGCTGAGAAACCCACTGTGGAATCTCCTAGCATCCTCTCTGTTCAGGAGGTGCCTGCATCTCTTTCAGAGGTCAGTAATGTTGCCAGCATCTTGTTTTTATGAGCTTTAATATATGTCAGGTGTAATTTCTGCCCCATACGTGTTATAAAACGTTGCTTGGGGATGTTTGCAGAGCTGTGGTGTGTTTCAGCTGCTGGCAGAGCAGTGCTGAGGTCTCTGTTCTCCCTTACAGATTTACACCCGCTCTGTCATTGACCCCATCCCTGCCCCGGCCGGTGACACCTGTGCTGACAGTGCCTCCAAAGCTGGGGATAAGCAGAAAAAGAAAACCAAGATGTCAGATGAAGACATCATGGAAAAACTACGTAGGTGCCTTCATTTCAGATCAACAACAGGGCTGGGGGAGGAGTGTGACAGTTTTGCCCTCAGCCTTGCTTTGTGTGCAGTTCTTGGGGGGCTTTGTGTCCAGCAGCAGCTGAGAGTGCTGCACTGGCTCGGGTGATTTGGAATGCTGTGGGGTGGGAAACAAAGATACAAACCCAAGTCTGTTCTATCTGTCATAGGTTAACAGTTTGGGTTTTTTGGTCAATGGAATATTGCCCTGCCAGGACCTTGCACTTTGTTTTAGAAAGGACAGGGACCTATCAGGATACCTATGACAGTATCATACATGCACATCACAGTGTCACAACTAAACTTCAATCAAACCATAGTAACACAAAAGAGTTTCTGCTGTTGCTTGTCCCATAACCATCTTGATGATGATTTTTTCACTGTGTTAAATGTTCACTGCAGCTTTGGCTGTTGGTGCACCAGCTTTGCTACTTGAGCTGACTCACTCTTGGGCCTATCTTGGCCAGGCCAGCCCTGCTGTTGGGAGGCAGTGGGATTGGACTGATGTTCTGATTGTTTTTTTTTTCTTTCAGGCACTATTGTAAGCATAGGAGATCCCAAGAAAAAATACACCAGATATGAAAAAATTGGGCAAGGGTAAGTATTGACCTCAACTTTCATTCCCAGTGGGCCAGTGTCAGCAGCAGGGTGTGCTGTTCTCTGCCTCACACCACTTACTGTGCAGGCAGAGATGTTGGCTGCATTCAGCAGTGATAAATCACAGAATCCCACCCTAGATAGGGTGGGAAGGGACCTTAGAGCCCATCCTTAAAGTCCCACTCCCTGTCATGGGCAGGGACACCTTCCACTGTCCCAGGTTGCTCCAAACTCTGTCCAGCCTGACCTTGAACACTTCCAGGGATGAGGCAGCCATGACCTCTCTGGGCAGCAAGTAGTAAAGTAGATAAACAGTGAAGGCATCACACAGTGGTGGGAATTTTGAATTGAAAACTGAAACAATTTTGTGTTTGTGACTTGACTGCTCATGTGTGTGTTTGTTACACAGGGAGATGGAACTTGCTGTAATATTATTCCTTCTCTTCACAGGGCTTCAGGTACAGTTTTCACAGCTATTGATGTGGCAACAGGGCAGGAGGTAAGATTCCTGTGTTCATTTTTTATTTAAATGTTCTTCTCTAGGTGGCCAGAATGATTTGAGTGATTTCCTTCAGTGGCTCCCATCGCTGCTATCACCTCTCAGATCTGTTTGTCACAGACAGTTGTAACAGTGTGCCTTGCTCTATAGTAATCACATGATGAAAGCTAAAATCAGAGATTTGTCTTTCCTGTGAAAAGCAAAGGGAGTGAGGTGTTCCAGAAGTGAGTTTGGAAAATAGTTTATCCTTCAAGAATTGCAGGCATTGTTGTCTTACATTTTCAGAAATAAAATTTTGTTTAGTCTTTGCACACTTGGCTGTGTCTGTCTCTAGGGAAGCAACTTCTCTCATGTGATGCCTTGTTGTAGTCAGAATGTCTTCTCCATATCCTGCTCTTTGCTTTTATCCCTTGGTTTCTCCAGTGAAATTGGTGGCATCAGCAGTACTCTGCATATATGGCCATTTGCAGTGGCCATATCTTGGAGACAACCAGAGGGCTTCTGGGACTCAGATTTTAGGAATTACTTGTCTCTGTGTAACTTCAGATTTCCTTAATTTTCTTTTAATATTTTTATTTAAATTCTTTCCTAAATTTCCCTTTAAATATCCACAAGTAGGCATTCTTTAGATCACTGAGAAGTAAATGCCCTTTCAGCAGTAACCACATTCAGTAGTCCTGCAGTGGAGCACTACATCTTGATTAAACATGAGCCTTGCCATCATCTCAGGGTCTCTTAGTTTGCTCTCTATACACTGCAGTATTTCATGTCCTCTTACTGATTGCAGAGTGAATTTTGGGGTCCAGGGCCCTTCTTTGACCTGCTCTGCACTTTGCCAAGCAGTTGATGGCTTGCAGGTTTCCTCTGCTTAATGCCCAAGGACAGAGTTTGGTTTCTTCATCAGTAAGAGGAACACTCCTCTTACAGCTACACAGTGACAGGACAGGAGGGAACAGACAAAAGCTGCCATAAGGGAAATTTGAGTTAGATATTAGAAATTTTTCCCCCTCTCAGGCAGGATGATTGGGCATGGCACAGGAGCTCAAGAGGGGTTGTGGAATATCTGCTTATTGAGGTCTCCACTCCAGACTCCCACAAAAACCTCAGCAGCCTGCTCCACCTCCAGTCATAGTTATTTTGTCACTCTGTGCTACAGAGTGATGAGAATTTCTTCCATTATTGTCCTTGGCAAGATAATAACAATCATTTCTACAGGATTGTGCTGGTTTGTGTGTTTGGTTTTGGAGTTAATCCAGGTTGTCTTGCAGAACTCCAAACTGCCTCCTCAGAGTGTTGGAATTAACAGAGCTGGGATGGTCCTTCTCCATTGTAAACTCTGTAATGCTTGTCCTTGTTAGCTTATTTCCTGTGTGAGGTGGGCCTTTATCTTCCCTTTTCCCTCTTGGATAGTTCATTGAGTTAATGGCTGTGAGAGGAATTCCTTCTGCCTCCAGCATTCCTTATACCCAAACACCAGTTTGGTCAAAATAAAGAACAGTGAATTGCCTCACCTTGCATTGGAAGACTCAGATTTTCTCTCTGAGTTGCTACAGGATTCTCTTCTGCTTCAGGCCTGTTGATAAGGAATTGAGTGAATATTTTTCTGTCTACTGGAATTGAGTGAATATTTCTCTATCTCCTGAAATTGAGTGAATATTTTTATATCTCTTGAATGCCCTTTGCTGTCTGTTCTGGCCTCTCTTACTGTTTGTGGATCCTGTCAGCTGCAAGAGGATGATGTTGGCCATGGGTGCAAGTGGTGTGCTGATCAAGCTGGATTATTTTAAGCTGGATGCTGATAAAAAAGCAACTTGCCAGCCACAAACTGTTCTAAACTCCTTTAATCCTGTTACAGGATTCCTTCTGCCTTTTCACTGTGTTAAAAGTGACTGAAAGGTTTGGGTACTGAGGTTTGAGATTGCTGTTTTATTTTGCCCTATTCAGGTGGCTATTAAACAGATCAATTTGCAGAAACAGCCCAAGAAGGAGCTGATAATTAATGAGATCTTGGTAATGAAGGAGCTAAAGAACCCCAACATAGTCAACTTCCTGGACAGGTAAATTCAGCCAGTTGGTTGATTCCTCATCCCAAGGTTATCCCTTGCACAGACCTGCCCTTCCTCTACCTAAGGGTCTTGGAAGCAGATGAGGCTGTCTGTACTGTCACCCTGATGGCACAGGGACATGCTTTTGGTTTTCTCTTTGTAGTTACCTCGTGGGGGATGAGTTGTTTGTGGTGATGGAGTATCTGGCTGGAGGCTCTCTGACAGATGTGGTCACAGAGACGTGCATGGATGAGGCACAGATCGCTGCTGTCTGCAGAGAGGTGAGTGAGGAGGGGCTGGCTTAATTTTTGTGGCATGCTCAGGTTAGCAGTAATTGCCACAATTCCTGAAGCCATTGACTAAAGAATGAATGGTACCACGAGCAGAAATCAATATGAAAATTGCAGAAAGTATCAAAATCAGGTTAACTCAGAAAACTGGGGCTTTGCAAGTTGTAACACGAAAGAGCTGCGGTGGTTTTTGAGGTGATATTTGAGAAGGTTTGGTGATGGAGCAAATAAAGTCTGTGGGTTTGGTACCTGGGGTGCTTCATCCTGCTGACAGTGTTAACAGAAAGATATGAATAATGTGGGCTATTATTAACAGATTAATATGAATAAAGTTCAGGGAGGAGCAATGGAGCAGTTAAGCAGCTGGAAGAAATGGCTTTTTTAACTTGGACTAACAAAGAACATTCAGAGGCACTGAGAAAAAAAAATCTGCATATTCATGTATGGGTAATGTAGAAAGGAGAAAAAAAAAGAAACATAAGAACTCCTGAAAGCTTTGAAGTGTTTTCCAGAAGGAAGAAGGGGAGCAGTGTTTGCTCACAGTTTGGATCTGCTGAAACTTTATTTGAGTATATGCTGAATCTTTATATGAATCTTTATATGCTGAATCTTTATTTGAGTATGTTAAGAAACATACTCAAATAAAGATGAACAGAATGCAGACTATCCCTTTCCAACTTTAGTCATTTCCAATTTAGTCATAGTGTGTGACATCTGTAGTTCTGTGCCAGTTAAGCTTTCTTTGTGGATTTCTCAGGAAAATAATGTTTCAGAAGGTTGTAGTTGGAGTAACTTTGAGGTTTCAGTAAGATTTCAAATGCAAGTGTTAAAAGCAGCCAATATCACAGTTTATCAGTGGTTTCTGCCCTGAGCAAGTGCCAGTATCCAGCTCATGCTTGATTTTATCATAGCAGAAGGGGAATTGTGTTATCTGCTGTGCAGGAGAAACGGAGGCTTTTAAAAAGCCCATCTGACTCCATCAGCATGAGGAGTGTTTTTGTGACTCACCCCAAGGGAGGGGAGGGAAAGCAAACTTGCACAGTAACGTGTATGGACAGGGGATGGTTTCCAGAGAAACCAGAGCTGGAAGCTCAGAACCAAGAGTAACTATTTACTGTAACAGTAATGAGCTTCTCTGAGGAAGAAATCAAATACTGAACTATTGTACTTCATCAAAACTCTGCTGCCCAGTGTTTTAGATACATTTAGTTTTGCAAATCAGTGTTACTTTGCTAAAGCAAACCAAGATTAAAAAAAAACAACTCAGTGGGGACATCTGTGCCAAGCTGCAAATGGCAAATGTTCTGCTTAGATGGAAAGAGAAAAATCTGGCTTTTGTTCTTTTGCCTTTTATTCTCAAATAACAAAAGTAAATTTCATTATGGTTTTGGGCAGAAACTTAGCATGAAAGGTTTTCATCTGAAAACAATGCAAACCAGTATTAGTGCCTTTCAGAATGAAGATGTTTTACAGCCTTCACTGTAGAAGTTGTGTGGATGTTGGACATGAAACCTCACCAGTTCTTCTTGGTGAGGCCTCAGCCTGAAAAGCTCTCACTTAATCCTTTGTGCTTCCACTGCAGAATCTGTGGGATGTACCAAAATTAACATCAAGGATTTCTGAGAGCATCTTGGGTGATGAGGATTTAAAAGGATGCATTTGTTAAGATAAGGGAAACTCCACAGTGAAATGGTTTTTGACCTCCTGAAATCCAGAGTGTATTTTTTAGCCCAAGAGCTTCCTCTGCTGGTTATTTTCAATAATACCTTTCTATTCTTGCAGTCAGAGCTGGCTGAGGGTGTGCACATGGCTTTGAATTTGTGTTCACTTACAACAGTTCTGTTTCTGGATGCTGAATGTTGTTTTTTTCTCTCCTATCCAGTGCTTGCAAGCGCTCGAGTTCCTCCATGCCAACCAGGTCATCCACAGGGACATAAAGAGTGACAATGTGCTGTTAGGAATGGATGGATCAGTGAAATTAAGTGAGTAGCAGACAATTGTTTTCATGTTCTGTTTTCCCTTTTCCAGGAATCTCTGGCTCAGAGTGTGTAAGTCAGTAAAAGGAGAATTGGCATGGAAATTAGAGGTGGTTTTTATTGACTATGAGTAATAGAAATCAATTCTGTTATCAAATATGTGTCAGACAGCAGGTGCTGATACTCTCAGGGCCCTCAGACTGGGGCTGTGAACGTGCTGGCCAGGAAGGATGTTGAAGCAAACCTGTGGCCCCATGAATACGTTGGTAAATGGGAAGTAACTGGCACAGGCAGTGAAGCAAAATGGGAATGATTGCAAGAGCAAAGTTGCAGCAAATTGCAGTGGCTTTGTTAGGATGCCAGGACTTGATATTAATGCTTTGCCCCATTCATGAAAAGGCAAGAAAACAAGAAAATTGAGCATTATTGATCAATTATTGCAGTCCAGTCTTAACCCTGTACCTTTTCTTGGGCTGGAAGTGTCACACTTTTATTAATACAATCATGACAAAATGAACTACTTGTTTTTCAGGTAGTGGTTATGCATGCATGGGCTCGTACAGTAAATCCTTTTCTGGTGTGTGTAAATAAAAATGGTGTGAAAACACTGGTAGCTGTCAGGACTGTTGAGAAAGAGGTGCATTATCTGCCTTTCTTGCATGTAGGAATGTATGAAACACATAACAATCAATGAGTTAAGGCAAAAAGGTGTGCAGCAAAAAGCTGTTCTGGTAGGAATTTGAAGTGCCATAGAAATGTGCCTTAGCAATATTCCTATTCTAGATGGTTTGCAGTCTCATTTTATTTATGAGATGGAGTGAGGAGAAAGATTATGAACAATGCTTGATTTGCATACAAGCATTGCTGGATGCACTGCTTGCTTGCATAGGGAATTTTTTTTTAAGGATATGATGTGTCTGTGCACAAACTGTGGATTCAGAGGCTGAAGAGGAGTGGACAGTTAGAGCAGAGGGTGTGGCTCAGAAGAGTTAGCTGGAAAAGGATCAAAATTGCAAAAGGGGTGTGGAAAAGGGTCAAAATTGCAAAGCAAAATGACCAAAGGACAGAGTTAGCAGCTGAGTCAAAATCCTCATGCCAGCAGACTGGGGGAGGATGAGGAGGAAGGAGGCACAGGAGAAGACAGGAGTCAGCTGCAAAAATTCCCTGTATGAAGGGGAGGTGGTGTGATCAGTGCTGAACAAGCTCTTCTGGGGCTGGGTGATTATATTGCTTTAGCAAAAGTTTAGGGTGGGAGAAACTGCACCTTCTTTTTGAACTCTTGCCCTTCTCTGAGGGAGTCTGGTGACAGGGCAGGTGTCACCACTGAGCTACACATGCTCCTGGTGGGTGAAACTGGATTCCTGCCTGCCTTCTTCCTCTGTGCTGGTGGCTGGTGCTGGAGGCCTGGCTGGGAGGTCAGGAGAACACTGCAGCTGCTTCCCATGGCTGGTCATGGAGACAGGCCCTGCTGGGAGGTGACTCTGACACTTTGATAAGGCCAAAAAGTGCAAGAGGACCTTGGTGACTCCTTTAGGTTTGGTTTTGGGGTTTTTTTAAGGCAGCATTTTGACAGTCAGGATGGGGTAGTTCTGTGTTAAATGGTCTTGATACAACTTGGCACTTCCATGACTTGGCTCTTTCCTTAGCACTGCTTAGCATAACACTTCCAAAATCACCCTGGAATTTAAATTTCTCTCTCTCTTCTCTCCCTCTCTCTCTCTCTTTCTCTAACTTAGTGTCAATGATAAAGTAATATCTGTCTCCTGCCTTAACTGTGTTCTTATTGATGCTTTACATGCCTGGGAAGTGGGAGTGCTGCAGCTGGATAAAGTAACATGATGGGACATGCATTGCTGCTGCACCTGAAGGCTATAGGAATAGGTGACTTTTCTTGTTTTCTTGAGTGTGGTTGTTCTCTTTGGTAGTTACCTTGTGGAAAGGTTTGTTTGTCCAGGTTCCTGCTGCTGAGTGGGGTAGCACTGCACTTCCCTGGAGCCTTGTTTCCATGTCTGTCGGCTGTAGTACCCGTATAGATGGCCAAAGTGCTGTGAAATGTTGACCTCAGTAGCTGCACAAGTACAGTCTGTTTAGCAGGGCAGAAGCCATGGATTGATTTCCATGGATGTGGATGGATTTCTTCTGATTCAGTCTGCATAACACACCACATGCAGAGCACTCTGCCTGTGTTCTGCTTGATTGCTTGTTTTGGCTGTTAGCATTCTAGAACTCTTGAAGGAAGGACTGGCCAAAACACCATTCTTCTACAGGGTAATTCATGTTTCCAGAGGACAAAAGCCTTGTCTTCACTCCATGGAATTCTGCCCTGCTTAACCACCTCCAGGTTTTGTATTTTCATTGCACGTCGGCTTTTTTAATAGGGAGAGTGTAGTGGGGGAGGAAAGAACAAACTGCCCCCAAGCCCCTCTCAATGAAATATATGTGTAGCAATAGAGAAGTCTTCTAGGAAAGCCACTCCTTGGGGTGCACCAGTTTATTAACCCCTTAACCTTCTGTTGTCCTGCAGCTGACTTTGGGTTCTGTGCCCAGATCACCCCCGAGCAGAGCAAGCGCAGCACCATGGTGGGAACTCCCTACTGGATGGCTCCTGAGGTGGTGACACGGAAAGCCTACGGCCCCAAGGTGGACATCTGGTCCCTGGGCATCATGGCCATTGAGATGGTGGAAGGAGAACCCCCATACCTCAACGAGAACCCCCTGAGGGTAAGGAAGCCCTGGTGTGGGTGGAGCTGGGTGTTCACCGCTGTCAGTGATTGTTCATTGATTGCATCTGCATTAAAAAGAAAATGAAATGAAAAAAGGCAACAAGATCAGCAGTAGAAGAAAATTCCTCCAGAGGAAGAAAGCTGCCTTGAATTTGCAGTCAGCCTTACCATGACTCCCCATCCCTGGAAGTGTCCAAGGCCAGGTTGGATGGGGCTTGGAGTAACCTGGTCTAGTTGAAGGTGTCCCTGCTCAAGGCAGGGGGTGGAACAAGATGGGCTTTAAGGTCCATTTCAACCTAAACCAGTCTGGGATTCTGTGATAGTATTTAGAAGACTTGCCTGCCTGTAACTGAAACACAGCACTTTGACCTCAGGCCTCCGTGATAGTTTAGGGGAAGTAAACCCAAGATATTACGGAAAGTGCTGCTGTGTCACAAACTGATATTTTCTTTGCTACAGTCAGTATCTGTTGCCAAAAGATCCTGAACATTATTTTGCTACTAGCAAGAATAGATCATGACTGCCTACACATGTGGCATTTTTACAGTTCTAATCCGCGAAGTCAAAGAGGAGTAGGCTGCAGAGCCCTCTCATCTGAGGGTTTGCCACAAGGCAGGTCAGTTTGGCATTTTTTAAAGCTTAGTTTTGGTTATACCTTACTCTTCATTTTACAGGCTTTATATTTGATAGCAACTAATGGCACACCAGAACTCCAGAACCCCGAGAAACTGTCCCCAATATTCCGGGATTTCTTGAACCGATGTTTGGAGATGGATGTGGAGAAAAGAGGATCAGCCAAAGAATTGCTACAGGTGAGACTCAGCTTCCTCTCATGGTGTGAGAGCCAGAGTCAGGTCAGCCTGTGATGAACCATAGACTAGCACCCTTTCTTTTTTTGTGTGTGTGTGTTTTCTCCTGGGAACTGTAGTGAGAAGAGTTGATAGGAAAGATTTATAATACACTCCAAAGTTATTCCATCATAATCTGTGATTTCACTCTGTCACTGCCAAAGCATCCAGCAGTTTAGGAACTCCCTTCAGAAGGTGGCCACTGATAGCATTTGGATTGCTTTTCATGCTGCCACTTGCAACTGTCCCCTTCAGAACTCCTGATAAAGTAATCTGCTGGTCTGACATCAGTGTTCAAGCCTTGAAAAGTTTCCTTTCTCCCCTGAGGGTTCTGCCCTACAAGCTGGGCAGCTGGAGCAGTGTCCTTGCAATTGTGTCACCATTCCTCCTTTTAGTTTTGGTTTTAAATACTTTCTGTGTACTGGAAAAAAGCTGATTTGTTAAATGAGATGTGCTTGTAGGCAGCATTGTGTGTAGGAGTGAGAGAATCACTGATGCCGTTCCCTGGGAGAGCAAGGAGTAGCTCTGAGGCAGATGGTGTAGAGACTTTCCCAGTAAAGCCAGCTGCTGCTTCTTATCTTTCTCTGATTATTTCTTGTTTAGATCTTTGTTTTGCTCATTGCAAGTGCAGCTTCAATACACACCTTTTGCAAAAACAGTGAGATATTCCAGGGGCAGCTCCATTGGGCCAGGCAGTGGGGTCCCAGCCAGCTCGGGATCGTTTTGTCCTTGCAACCATCCAGAGAAACATGTGAAACAAGTCAGCATTTAAAACACAGAGTCATTGCTGCCTGACTCCATGGAAACATGAATGCTGCTGGAAATCAAACCTTTAAAAGTGTGTCTTTCACTGATTCCTTGTGTTTCTGTCTTCCTGGCAGCATCCCTTCTTGAAACTGGCCAAACCTCTGTCCAGCTTGACGCCACTGATCCTGGCAGCCAAAGACGCCATGAAGAGTAACCGCTAACGTCCTGCCACAGCCTTCTTCCTTTTTTGTTTGTTTGTATTTTGCAAATCTTTATAATATATGAGATTGTTACACTTCGGGGGGGAGGGAAGGGTTTTTTGTGGGGGTGGGAAACGTCTGCAAAAGGGAAGAAACTCTCATCCAGAAGATACCCAAAATACATTGTGGCGACTCTAGAGATCCCTGTCTGGGGTCCAGAAGGAATTGAGGGCTGAATTACTGGCCTTTGTGGGGGTTTTTTATTCTGATTTTTGTTTCCCAGACAGCCCAGAAATACCACTTGCTGTGCCCGGGGCTTTTAAGGGGTTTTAACGACTTCGCTGTAACAGATCCCGTTGTACCCTCTGGGTACTTTCAATACTTGAATGACAGATTCAAGCTTTCAGAGAGCAGTACTAATTTTACCTGCTGATCTCTTTGCCTCTCCTCTTCCTCCCCTCTACCTGCAATTCCTGTGGGAAGCTCCCAGTGACCAGATTCACGGCAGGTGTGGTGAATGTGAAGGTACATCTTGCCCCTCGTTTCTTTTTCAGATTAGCTGTCGCTGTACTGTAGAATCAACAACTCAGTTACTTAAGGAATCATAATGTATGGAGATGGTTTTCACTTTTTAAGATGAATAAGGAGAGAGAGAGGGGGAAGAGAAGTATTCAGCTGTTTCTCATGCCTGTGCTCTGTGGATGTTTTTTTTAATCAAAAATGTGGCCTCTTTGTAGAACCGTAAGGATGGGTCAAGTCTTTGGGTGTGGGTTATAGATGTGTAGGTTGGGGTCAGATACTTTATTTATGATCAAATGATCAGTTCTAGTCAGGGCAAGAAAAAATTCCAGCTGTCTTCCTGTCTGCTCTTTTTTCCCTGTTAGACTTGCTGGCCAGAAGCTTGAGGGATAATGTGCTTGGTGCAGTGGGTGGTTCACAAACATGTATCTGTGCTCTGACTTGGGCTTTGGAAGTTATGCTGGTGCCTTTGACTTTTTTTATTTTACATTTCCCTTCTTTGTATCAAATACATTTTTGTATATGTTGTAATTTCCCCCCTCCTCCTCCCCCTGCCAAGCAAATAATGCATCAACCTATGGAGTTGTCAGAGTTTAAAGTATTAGAGCTATTTTTTCCAGTTTTGTATGTGCTCCATTTGTACTAATGAAACCAGAAGAACAAATAACCAGATCTGAGGACACTGACGATACAGGATTTTGGAAACATGATCTGAACAGATGATGATGAACACCTGGAGATGCCAAAGTTGTGAGATGAAGCAGAGGGGAAGCAGTGCTTCAATCAGACCATCGTGGGGCCTGTTGGACTGGCTGGTGTCACTCTGATCCTTGTCACCAAGGACGTTGTGCTGGCCAGGATGGCTGCAGTCAACCCTTCAATGCAACAAAAAGTGCCTCCTTCTGAAGGACAGTGACAGCCCGAGCAGTTGAGCTCTTGGGGTGTTGCCAGGGGTGAGTTTAGCAGAGCCTGTGCCCCTTCTAATGCTACAGTCTATGCATTTCAACCCCCCTAAGTGTTTAAGGAAGAGCCAAGTAGTGCCAATGTGCCAAATGAGTCTGTGAAAGAGCAACCATGACTTCAGTGGGATTGTATTGCATTCCCAGTGGGACAGGGCCTGGGACAGACAGAGCTGTGGTTGGGTGTGGACAGAGGACCCTGAATAAAATTTTTTGCACACTTTTCCAAACATTGTTGGCAGGGGATAGAAGGCATTTTCAGAGAATTTCAGTGTCTGTATGGAGAGAACGACATTTTGGGGACTGGTAGCCAAGGTAGAACAAAACAAAACTTCCAGGTGAGAGCAGCTGGGCAGGACAGCAGAGGCAGTTTGGGGGATGGTGGAAGGGAGAGGGCTGGGGTCTCACAGCTCCTGGGGGTCGTGTGGGGCTTGTTGGGCAGGTTCAGCTTGTGTTCTGCTCCTGTGTGGTAGTTAAAATCTGTGTTGGGTTAATTATCTTAACTGCTCCTCCCAGGGATAAATCTCTCTAAGTGTGAGAACAGTTGTGGCTTTAAATTTTAAATTCAGGGAAGTGTCTCATGCCAGGTAAGGAAATCCAAGTGCATTTGCCTGGAAAAAAAGTTTATTATGAGCCATGGACACTGTAATCAGCCTGGTTTGAGTGTGTCCCAGCTCCCTGGTCAAATGGAGCAGTGAGGAGGCTTGGCTGAGGAAAAAACCTGTTGTACCAGTGGTTCCCTCTTTGTCCATTGCTGGCAATGGACTTGGTGAAACTCCTTGTGCCAGAGTTAAACTGGGAGCTTTTCTTTCTTTCATTTTTTTGTTTTGTTGGGTTGTTTTTTTTTTTTAATGGCACAATCTAGATAAATTTAGCCTTTTAAATAGAAAACAAGAAATCATAAGTAATTTTAACTTATTAGTTCCCTTTTATTGGTGAATGAGAACGGTTTAAATCACATGTTGCAAAATTTGTCCAATTTAGCCTGCTTAGGAGACGACTTCTGAAGGTTCAGCCATCCTAGTGCACAAAACCTGGCTCAATCCCAAGTTCCCAAATTGTGTGTGTGTGACCTGGGATGGTGCTCAGCTCTGAGGCTGGGGAGTGCAGCATCTCTCCCTAGCCCCACACATCAGCTGTTCTGTGGTGAGGTTTCCATGGGGATCACAGGTGGGGCTGGCAGGAGAGGAGAGCCAGGGGAAGGTTTTTGTGCTGTGCTTTTGTGTCTGGAGGGTCAGGCATGGCTTTTCTGAGGGTGTCTGCAAGGTGAGAAGCTCCAAGGCTTGGGTTTTCCCTGCTGGGAGCAGAGCTGAGCTCTTGAGTAGGTGCAGGGCTGTCAGTTCTGCTGTGCCCCTGGGGCAGGTGGAGACCAGCCAGAGCTGGAGGAAATGATGGGAAGGGATGTGGGGATTCCTGTGCATCCCTCTGGGGTGCCCACCCACGATCCTGAGTGGGGATCAGACCTGGATGTGATCCCTGTGAAGTGTCAGTTGGGCAGCTTGTGGCTGAGTGTGCAGGGAGCGTGAGATTCCTGGGATGTTATCACAGAACAAACCAGATTTCTTATCAAAAACAACCATGGGATTGAGCACTTTGCCCTGCCTTAGGTGTTAATGAGACTAATTGGAGCCTTCCCCCCTGGCTCTCTGTGCAGGGAGGTGCAAAAGTTTGGCTACAGCAGATGGGTCCCGTTGTCAGAGGGGCTGGGGAGGGAGCAAAAATGTGATTAAGGGTCTCTCCAGCTGGAATTGAGTCAATAAATCTCTGTCCTGTTTTTCCCTCTGTTCCTTATGCTGTTGATGGGAATGGAAGTAGGTGCAAGCTTTCTTTTTATTTTTTTAACTGTCGTCAGATGTTAATGTTGCCTTTTGTGTAATTTAATCCCATTATGTTATTTAATTGTTACTGCAATATTAACTACTGTATTTGTTGACTTTGTTTAATAACTGTTCTTTCAGGGCTAGAAATAAACTTTAAAAAAACCTTTGGGGTTTTTTCCCCCTTTTCCCTGTCATGAGTTCATATCTTTGGAGACAAGAGTGTCTGAGGGAGTTCATGTGTTGGTGTTTTACTGAAATTAACAGAATGTGTTTGTAACTAAGATTCTTATGAATGCTTTAATGTTGGTGGGTATAATTTTATGCTATACCAGCCTGTTTCTTTTAAAGTTTTATTACTCATTGGTGTCAGTACCAGCCTTGGGATCACCACAAGCTTTCCTTGCTGCTGGTGGATGGCCAGAAAAACTCTGGATTGCTGATGGGAGGAGAGCAGCTCCAAAACACCTTTTTTCACCCACTGTGGAAGAGATCCCTCACCCTCCATGCAAAGGGAACAAAGCAGAAGCCAGCCTGGCCCATCCCAGCTGCATCTTCCCCTTCTGTTTGCCAGTGCTGGGGTAGGACTGATGGGCTCAGTGACCTCTGGTGATGATTTGGGAGCTGTTCCCAACAGCTCTGCTTTGCTGCACCATGGTACCATCCAGTATCCTGCTTATAAACAGGTTATGGCACAGGATCCATGGGGATTGAGGTGTCCTGCTGGGTTTGCTCCATCTCCACTGACCAGCACTGGACCGTGGGAGGGAGGGCACTGGGTGCCCACAGTTCTTCCAGGACTTGGGATGAGATCCATGGTGCCCCTTGGCCTCCAAGGCTGCAGAGAAACATTTTTGTTTTCCACTGGACCTACAAAAAGGGCTGTGGGATGTTGGCCTGCCACTCCAGCCAAGGACAAGGAGGGGTTTACTTTGGGGTTGAGTCTGGGTCAGTTGGCTCTGGCTGAAGTTCCTGCCTCAGTGGTGAATGGTGAGGACTTGGCATGTCCTGTGTGTTTCCAGTGTGTCACTGGGAAATGGGGTCTTCCCTTCCTTGCATGGTCTACAAGCTTTGCTCCTACACTGACAGAAATGAAGAAACCACTCATCCCCAGCAGCTGCTTCACCCAGACAGGAGAACACTGGTGGGCTCAGAGCCTGTCTCTTCAGGGTTATCAATTCGTTGTAGCATCTCAGTCTTTCTGTATGATCTTTGTGATTTAAACTGGTGTTCTCTAGCACTGCATTTAAGTGATTTGGCATTTAATTTCTGGGGGGAAAGTGGGCAGGAGGAGAAGGTGCTTAGTGGAACTCAGGACTGTTGGGCTTTTGATACCTGAAGGAGAGCAGGGCTTTAGCTGATTTTGGCTTTCACAGCTGAAAGTTGCAGGTCGTTGGTAAATCCTCCTGAATTGAAGGTGAATCCTCCTGAAGCTGTGTGAACTTGGTCATCCCTGGCACGTAGCTGCCTGAGACTAAACTCAACAGCAGTCCCATTTTTTGAGATCAGCTTATTCCAGTTTGGGCATTTCAAACATCGTTTTTGAAGGCAGTAAGTTTGGGGGCAGCAGTTTCTCCCTTTCAGGGTGATGTTCAGCTGCAGTGAGTTATTGCAATGCTGAGCACAACTGTTTGGGCTGCACCAGGGGCACACTGTTTAAAACCAGGGTGGGGGAAAAGTGAGGATCCTCATTAGCAGCATTTTCATGGTGGTGCCTGAAGAGCATTGTTGGGTTTCAGTGCAGTTCCCTTGGCTCCTGTGCTGGAGCACAGTGCTGTCCATAGATCCCTGCTCCCAGGGATTTGTGCAGCTGCTTTTTTCCCCTTTTTAAATATAACTTGCATTTTGCTCTCAAGATTATTTTTAATACAAACAGCTGTCCTCAGTCATGTGAGGAAGCAACATGAAAGTTTGCTGAGCTCAGCCAAACTCTGGTTGTTGCTCTCCAGATGTGTGGAGGAAGCAGGTTCTTCCAAGAGCTGTTTTCTCTGCTTTGAATCCAGCCTCAGGAAAGATTCCTTTCCCCTGAGGGTGAGAAATAGCACCATGTGAGAACAGTGACTTTCTGTGACTTCTTTACCTGCAGCCTCTTAGGAAGGAAAAGGGCAGCACCAACACAGCTCATCATGCTTTTCCCAACAAGGCAAAGGAATGTCCTGCAGCACATCATCACTTAAAATCATGGACTCAGTAAGGCTGGAGAAGACATTTAAGATCATCAAGTCAAATCCATCAAGACTTCAAATCCCCGTTGACCTGAGTGTTGAAACAGCCCACAGGGACTAATGGTTTGGGGTTTTTGATGGGATTTTCCCAGTGGGAGCTTAGGGGTTGCTCATTCCCTTTCAGGCACTTAACAGGCCCCCAGACTTCTGCTTTGGAGCTGTGTTGGGTCAGTGCAGAGGAGGGAAGAGCAGACAGGCTGTGTCAAGGCACAGATATGTCTCAATGCATGGATGTCTCAATGCACAGGCTCCAGATCCTTGTGTTTTCTGGAGGGCTCTTGAGCAGTGAATCCAGCTTGGTGCAAGTGTGGATCAACCGTGGGGACACTGATGGGACTCAGAGCAGCTCCTCAGAATGATCTGGAGGGGAGACATGCCCTCACCCTGTGCAGCAGGGCTGACCTTCCTCAGGACTGATGTCTTCTGGAATTCCTTGAGGTTTCTAGAGCCAGGGATGGCCCATCTTCTGTTATTTTTTTCCTCTCAGTGAATGCTTATTCTAAGGATCTGGGTCTTTTCACAAAGCACAAATAACTCAGTGCCTGGTGGGGATAACACTGGGATTTGCTGGGACAAACGACCTGGTGGCTGCTCCAGCTGCTGTGACTCCTGCAGCTGTGTGTGGCACTGGGGGCCACACGTGTGCCCTTTCCCAGGCCTGTCAGGCTGTGCCACGTTTGCTTTTGCTTGCCTTTATAAAGAGGAGGTGCAGGAGCTTCCTCTGCTCCTTCCCAGATTCTGCACAGCGTTCCTTCCCCAACACAGCCTTCACCATGGATGGCTTGAATGTCTCCATTGCCTTTTTCCTCCTGGTTGTTGGGGCAGGCCAGGTGCTCAGGTGGCTTTCCAAGAGGCTTCTGTCCCCTGGAACACATGGCTGCCTTGGCAGGGAATTTGCCAGCTCGTTCCAGTTGTGCATGAGCTGCCTGGAGCTGAGGATGCTGATGGCCCTTGGGCCCTGGGGTGGTGGCTTTGGCCTGGATGTGGTCCTGACCCTGCTCTTCCTCCTCTCTGCTGTCCACGGCGCCTCTTTTGATGGAGCATCCGCCAACCCCACCGTGTCCCTCCAGGAATTCCTGCTCCTGGAGTCCAGCCTGGCAGTGACTGTGGCCAAGCTGCTGGCCCAGGGTGTGGCTGCAGGGATGGGCTGGGCTCTCACCCGCCTCTACTGGTCCTGGGAGCTGACACAGCTCCACTTCATCCAGAACCTGATTGCTCCCGAGTGCAGCTCCTCCATCCACACCTCCCTGCCCCAGGCTGCCTTTGTGGAGGGCTCCTGCTCCTTCCTCTTCCACCTGGTCCTCCTCAGGGTGAGACAGAGTCACCCCCTGTACCGGGTCCCTGCGCTGGCGGCCACTGTCACCTTCCTGACCTACACAGGTGAGCAGCACTGGAGTCTCTTTTTCTGTGTCGTTTGGAAAAGTGCCTCATTTGTGGGGGAGGAACAGCCCCCCTGTTTTTCATCTTCCAGGACTTCCAGGAGAGGTAGGGATTAACAAGGTAACCACTACTAAGTGTAGGAGCATCCGAGGACGGCAGGGAGAGGGAACTCTGCAGACCTGAGACATTCTAGAACACGTGGGTTTATTGCAAGGGTCGTGGGTAAAAAGGGTCTTTTGCCTTCAGCCACCAGCCTGGGCTGAGGGGAAATCCCAAAGAAAGAGAGAGAGAGAACAAGAGGGTAAGAGGTGAGAGAGGGGAAGAGAGGAGGGAGCAAGAGAGCCAGAGAGAGGTGGCAGGGGTCAGAGTGCAGGGGGAAGAGCTAAGAGAGGGGGTGCAAAGAGAGAAGGGAGCCAGAGAGAGCAGAGAGCTAGAGAGAGATCGAGGTCCTTGTTACAATACATTATATCTCCTTTTGTGTTGAATATTCCAATTTACACTAACCAACCAGTACAAGACACAAAATCCTATAGAATCTACA
>JBBMKD010000013.1:21238145-21255269 GCA_037834095.1 Argya squamiceps | reverse complement strand
TATATCTCCTTTTGTGTTGAATATTCCAATTTACACTAACCAACCAGTACAAGACACAAAATCCTATAGAATCTACATACAGCCTATAAGAACTACTATATTACCATACTATGTTATATTTTAAACTCTAAAAACTACTGTTTAGATTTTCTCTTTTGCTACATTGACCTTTGGATCCCTCAGCCAGCAGAAGGGTATTGTTCAGTCTAAAGGGATTCTCCTGCAGCTGGCTGGGCTGTTGTTTTCAGGTTATACAGTAACTAAGGCTCGGTGTCCTACAACTCAAAGGATTTGAGTTTCTATTTCTATTCTATTTCTTTCATTTCTATTTCGATTATAGGTTTCATATTTTCAGAATCTTTTGCTAAGCAATCGTATTTACAAGGTTTCCCTGATTCATCTTCCCCAACAACTAAGGTGTTTGTTTTCTGTTGTTTTGGGGAATGTTCATTTTGGAATGAAGATGGCAGTTTGGGGTCCCTGGGCTGCAGGTGAATGTCAGCTCACAGCCATAGCTCAAGGCTGGGATCACTTCCCTGGAACATCCCCTACTGCAATCCCTCAGTCCTGCACTGAGCTTTTCTGCTTCCCACAAAGCTCAGGGTGACAAGGGTGGGATATTCCCAGTCCAGGAAGGCAGGCAGGAGGGGTCACAGCCCTTTGTCAGTGTTCCAAAGGATGGAATGGGACTGCTGGCCACATTTCTCTTCCCGCACAGCTGGACCATTCACGGGAGCCTTCTTCAACCCTGCCCTGGCCACAGCCACCACCTTCCAGTGCTCGGGGAGCAGCTTCTGGGACTACATCCAGGTTTACTGGCTGGGCCCCCTCGCAGGTGAGATCTTCCCAGGGGGCAGGAGCTGGCATGGGGGCAAGGCAGAAGTGCTCAGTGTAACGTGGACTCTTCTGGCAAAGGGCTGAACTTGAGGCTGCCAGTGGCAAGTGTCATTTTTCATCCTGCCTCATTGTCTCTGGGGTCGTCTCTTTGCTATGCAATTCTTTAAAATCCAAATTCTGCACGGTGCAAGGGCAGAAATGTCCCTGAAGCCAAAGTCTGGGGGAGGTTTGGGGAAGGTGTTTTAGGGCAGTGGCAGGCTGGGCTATGGTTTGAGGTTGTCCTCAGCTCCGGGGTGGTCATGGGGAGCTGGATGTGTGCTGGGAGTGGAGACAAGTCCCTGAGCAGAGGGTGGAGCCAGGTGGGAGTTGGGCTCTGCTCCCAGATAACAGGGATGGGACATGAAGGAATGGCCTCAAGTTGCCCCAGGGGAAGTTTAGGTTGGATCTTTTCCCTGAAGGGTGGCCAGGCACTGGCACACTCTGCTGAAGGTGGAGACACCATCCCTGCAGGGATTTAAAAGCCACGTGGTATGTGGCACTTGGGCCATGATCAGAGGTGACCTCAGCAGCACTGAGGGAATGGTTGGACTCCGTGGGCTCAGAGGACTTTTCCAACCTTAATGATTCACTGCCAGAAAACCACTGGGGTGGTTTATGGGTAAAAACAAGCATTGTTTATTATGTTAAGGACAGCCTGGTTAAATTCTGCTTAAAGCAGTACAGCGAGGGTCTCTTAGCTCTTGGTGAGGAATTCAGTGGTGCTGAGCTGCCTTTTGGTCATGGTGACAGCTGTGACAAGGATCCCTAACTGCTGCTGAGCTGTGGGGAGGGTGGAGATGCTCGACACAGAGCTCAGGAGCAGTCTGTGCTCTCATTCCAGGGATGCTCGCTGCCCTCCTGCTGTTCCAGGGCAACATCCCACGCCTCTTCCAGAAAAACCTCCTCTACAGCCAGAAGAGCAAATACAAGGTGCCCAAGGCAAAGGTGACAGCACAGGTGGAGGGTGACAAACCACAGAGGAAGAGGAAAGAGGGGAAGAGCAACTCGGAGCCCCGTGCCTGAGCCCCGGGGTCCTGGCAGCCCTTTTCCTGGGAAAGGGTTTCCCTGTGTGGAGGATTTTGCAGCTCCTTCAGTCCTCAAAGCATCACAAAGGAACCCTTGCAGGATGCCTGAGCCCCTGAGCTCCTTTGGGAATTGCTTTGAAAGCCTCTCTGGAGAGCCTGAAATGTTTCAAGCCCACAGTGCTGCCTCAGAGAGGAAACACTGAACACTTTTGCATAAATTGCTGGTTGTCTTGTACTGCCAGGAATCTTAACGGGAAGTTGGGACCGTTCCACGGGCAGGCTTGAGCAACTCGGGGTAATTGCATCGTGCAGTGACTGAAATAACCCCACTGGGTCTCTTGCAGCCCTAAAAACAAAGTATAAGCCAGCAACTGCCTTGGACACTTGGGAGGGGGAGGAAACAGGCTTTGATCTTTTGAGTTATTAATGGATACTGGTCAAAAATTGGTGGGTTTTGAGTTAAACTTGACTTGAAGTCCTTGAATTGCACAGGCTGAACCTGGCAAGTCTTGGAGAGGAATTAAAAATGCTCCAAGGCAAGAGAGTTCACTGGCCACAGGAGACCCTGCTCCTCCGGGGATGTGCTTAGCCTGGGTTTTGGTGCTGTAAAGCATCAAGAAATGGTGCTCAAAGGGTCTGTGGTTAGAAAAAACAAAAAAGTAGAGGCCCAGACAGCTGCTGTGGTCGAGCAAGTGCATCCCTGGACTCTGCTCCATGTCTATGTGAAATACTCCTAACTAGAAAATAACATTTTGTGAGAAAAAAATTAATTTAAAAAAATGCTGTGCTTGGCATTTGGGTGAGTGATGTCTTTCCTGGGAGCCCTGCTGGGAGACACCCCTGAAAATGGGAATCACTGTGATGCCCAAACCACCTCTGCCCTGCCTGCTCTGGAAAGGGGGGGAGTGTGGGGGGAAACCTGCTGGGAAATGGGGATCCCCCCAGGCTGTGCTGGGGCCAGGGCACCCCCTGGGAGCTGCACCCTGGGTGTTCCTCAGGGAACAACACAGGGAGATTGTGATGCCCTGGCTGTTCCAGTGTCTCTGCCCTGGATCAGAGCTCCTGACAGGAATGACCTGCTCCTATTTCCTGAGGAGCAAATAGGGAGTAAGCAAGTGGCACCCAATTAAAACTTGGAGTGGAGGTGTCAGATGAAGGTTTGGTCCCCAGTTTGGTCCAGCCCTGGGAAGTCCATGGGGAGACAACCCCAGGCTGCTGCGTGGCCTCTGGGCTGCCCATCCCAGTTGATTCCTCTGGGATTGCCCTCTGCGGGGACCTGCAGGCCCCCCAGGAGCCCTCTGCCACCATGAGCCCACCCCACACCCCGACAGGAGAAATGAGGGAAGGGACCAACACAGCCATACACGGATGTGCCTCAGAGATGAAACTTTATGGAACACACAGCACCCCCAAGCCATGCAGCAAAATCCCCAAACTGTGCCCTCTCCTTGTGCCTGGAGGGATGCTTGGCACTGCCCTGGGACAGGCACTGGGAGCACACTCTGGGTTTTTTCCTGGTTAAACTGAACAGGAGACCTTTGGGTGGAAACTCAAACCTTTGAGGCTCTTGGTGGCTGCCCCAGGGACACTCTGGGATGCTCAGATCCCCCTGGACAATTTTTTCAGGACCTCTTTTGGTGTGGAAATCATGCTGAAAAGCCAGAGATGGGGCCTCTGTTTATCCCAGCTGATTTGCTGGCTCTGCTTTTGATTCAAGGAGACGTGCAGGATGAGAAAAGTCAGGCTGACTTGCCCTTCACAAGCCTTTCCTGCGGGATCTTTCCCCGGGCAGAGGATATTCCTGTGGCAGCCTGGAGCAGTGGGTTGGGATATCTGGCTGCAGAGAGGCTCATGAGATGTCTCCCTGTCACACAGGGATGGAACTTGAGTCTGACACTGCAGAGTAGGATGCTGATGCTATAAATGCAGGATCCAAAGGCAACCTGGAACCACAGAGTCAGCACAAAATAATGCTGGGGTTCCCTTTTCTTCCCTGTTTTTTTTTTATGTGTTTTGGTTTTTTGGGGTTTTTTTTGTTTCTTTTTGGTTGGTTGGTTTGTTTTGGGGTTTTTTCTTTTGTTTTTTTCTTTTTTTTCTTTTCAGGACATATTCAAATGTTTGGGGTGTGCTTCTGGGGCTTCTTGGGCTTTTGGGGAGGTCATCTACTGGGCAGACTGATGTAATTAAGGGGAATTTAAGGAGTGACAGTGACTTTTGTTATTTTTAATTAAGAGGCTGCTTTTCCAGCACGGTAACGTTAATGGAGCAGGGGAGAGCTGCAGCTGCACGGACAGACAGACTCATTCCCAAGCTGTAAATCAAACTCCACAGCTCTGATTCACAGCTTGGCCCTGTTCTGTCGCAGTCCCTGGTGCGGGGCTGAGGATCGGGGCTGCCCTCCTGGATCTCCTCACTACTGGAGCCTGGTGCTGTGCTGAGGCTTCAGCTGCTGACTGGTGGGGGATTTCCCTCTGGAAAAAGTCCTGTCCAGCCCCTGGCAGCCCCTCTGCAGCCCATCCTGTCCCCAGAGCAGGGACAGAGGTGACCGGGGCTGGCCGGGCAGCCCCGCCTGTGCCCCGGGCTGGGGCAGCCCCGGCCGGGCGGGCTGAGCCTCGCTGTCCTCGGCCAGGGCGGATGGAGAAGGATGCCCGGAGGGTCAGCGGGGCTCAGTTTCGGGTGGTCTCCAGCCGGTGCGGCGGGGCTCGGTCCTGCCGGGAGGCAGCGGGCTCGGGGGTCTCGGGGGCTGGCGGGGGGAACTGCTTCTTGTAGAGGAGGCTGCTGTACTGCAGCTCCGGCGTCACCAGCCGCCGGCAGGTCCTCTCCAGCTCCTGATCCAAGCCCTGCTTGAGGTTATAGCCCAGGATCCTGGCCCTGCCGTACTGCAGCGGCCGCAGCGAGGAGTCCTTGATGTCCTTGGGGCCCACGCTGCCCGTGCCCTGCAGGCAGGTCCGCGCCAGCTCCGCCTGCCGCGCCCGCAGCGCCCGCACCTCCCGCCGCATCCGCTCCCGGCCGATGGCCCGGTCGATCCTTTCCCAGAAAGTCCTGTTAAAATGCGTGTAGATCTCCCAGTCCAGCCTGTTCCAGGCCTTGAGCTTCTCCACGGCCCAGTCGGGCAGGGTGGACCTGGTGCTGCTGTCCCGGGAGTTGAGCGGGAAGGAGACGACGCTGTCCAGGTCCCAGCACAGCAGCTCCTTCAGCAGCACCATGGACTCGTCGAAGTACTCGGAGATGAGCACGAAGTCGAAGGAGGCCTCGATGGCCTTCAGCATGAGCTGCACCCGCTCGGGGGACGCGTCTCCGTCGGGGTTGAAGCCGAAATCGAAGGTGATGAGGTTCCTGGCGTATTGGCGGTCCCCGCTGGCGGGGTTGTAGTAGCGGTAGGGCTGGCTCAGGAACTCCTCCAGGCTGCGCACCCGCGAGAAGGCTGACGCTGCCTTGTAGTACACGAAGGACGACTCCATCAGCTGCACCGGGTTCCTCAGGATGGAGAAGTACACGGCGGAGCTGGGCACCACCTTCTGCACCTGCAGAAGGAGGAAAAGGAAGGTTTAAAGCTGGGATGGGAAGAAGGGAGGCGCTCGTCCGCAATGCTGGTGAGGGAGGCACCTGCTGGGGATGGAGGTGGGCGGTACTGGGGAGGATTTCAGGGTGCAGCTCATCAAAGGGGCTGCGGGGAGCTCCAGAAGAGTCACACGGGGAGAGCAGTGAGCAGAGCTCCGCACATTGGGCTGCCACAGCTGCGTGGTAAGGCTGGGATGGAGATACTGCCCCTCTCCTTCCCTTTCCCCGTGTCCACCTGTCCTCAGGTGCCACCCAGAGAGGTGGATGCTGGGCACAGCTGATGCACTTTGGATGTTCTCCTCTTCCAGCTGGTCCCCTCCGGGGCTGCCCAGGGAGCAGGATATGTCCCAGGGCCCACCAGACATAAAAGAGATGAGAGCTGCTGGCTGCTACAGATACTGTCTCCCACTTTGCCATGGCTCACAGCACAGGGCATCTGCTCATAGCAGCTCTCAGGAGACACCAACAACATGCCACGTACCCGTGGGCAATCCTGGCTCTCTTTAGGTCATCCCTGCAGAGTTTCTGTGCCCGCCAGGTGCCCCTCCTTGTTCGCCCTGAGCCCCTCTCCCCCTTGCCCGCCCGTCCCTCGAAGGGAGGCGGCTCTGCCCCTACCTCCGGCTGCAGGAATCGCATGTGGTGGCAGAGGATGTTGAAGCGCCGGGGGCTCCGCGGGGAGAAGCCGTGCACGAACCTGGCCAGGAAGTGGTAGGGGTAGTAGAGCTGGAAGCCCCCGCCGCGGGGGAAGGCGAAGGTGAGGTTGTGCGTCTCCCCGAAGCGGAACAGGATGTTCATGACGGTGCTGCTGGCGCTCTTGTGGACTTTCAGGAAAACAATGTCGGTCTTGGGCTTGCACGTTTTCCCTTGAGGGGTGACCCCTCTGGCCTGCTGACCTTCTACAGCTGTTAACTCCTTGACCTTAAAGGCTTCTGTCCAGCCTGGGAAAAATCCTGTCTCCAGGTCTGTTTTGTAAGAATCCTCTGCCTGCAGAGGTTGAGCTGAGTTTGGAATGGGCTGTATAAATGAGGTGCCCCACTCAGGGTGGGGAAAACTCACAGCCTGAGGCTGAGTCTGGCTCTGTACCTCCACCTGCACCATTCCAGGTGGGGACAGTCCCCTCTGCTCCTGTGTGCTCAGCCTGTTTGCCAAGGTGATGAACTTGCTGGTGACAGCTTCTGCCAGAACTGTGATGACCCTCCAGGGAAGGCTTGGAGAAGGACTTTCTCTGGCTGCTTTTTCCAGGCCAGGAATCTGGGGTTTCAGCTCCGTGGGTGACAGATGGGCTTTCACCTTCTCACTGCTGTGCTCAGGCTGCTGCATCCAGCGCTGCTCTTGGCTGTTTGCCAGAGGAGTCTCCTGTCTGATGTACAGGTGCATCCTGAAAACATCCTCAGTCGAGGCAGGGGCTGGCTCAGCTTCCCTCTGGCCCTGAGGGGAGTCATCCTCCCACAGCAGGTCGGGGCTGTGGAGGGCAGAGCCCGGCCCGTGGGCTGTGGTGTCCTGCAGGCCACGCTCCAGCTCATGCTGGCAGCTCCTGTGATGGGGAGAACACAATGCTCAGCTGCTGGAGATGGGAGGACACTGCAGAGGCAGCTCCTCTGCAGCCCAATGAAGCCCCAAAAGTCACCCTAAAACATGTTTCCCTCTTTTCTGGGAGGAGGGTGGCATTGCTGATGGGTGTAGGGGCTTCACTGCTGCCCTGCAGGATAGGAGTGGGTGCAAGAACTTGGGCTTGATCATCTTGGAGGTCTTTTACAGCCTTAATGATTTTATGAAGAAGAGGAGGATGGGTCAGCAGTGATGTGGCAGTGTCTCTGTCTTGCTGGAGCACAACAGGATGGTGGAAGGGGAAGAGCAAGAGGAGGCAAGGAGAGAGAGGAGCTGCTGGTCTGGGGAAGCTGAAGGAATGATTACAGATAATCCCAGACTGGGAGAACTGGGCTCAAGGGCTGGATGGTTTTGTGGAGAGCCAGGACAAAGCCCAAAGCAGCCTTGTCTGACCCCAGGGTGGGCTCAGCTCTGGCCAGGGCATCGGGTGAGATGTGGGACCCCCAGAAGGTCCTCTCCCACCTTGATTTCCCTCCCTGTCTAAGAAAGACCCTGCTGGGTGGTTTTTGGGAGGGCAGTTCTGAGCCCACCTCAGTGGCCAGGGGAAGGCTGGAGGACGAGGTGCAGGTTTATAACCCTGCTCAGGACCTACCCGGGAGGCTGCAGCTTCTCCACAACCTGGAGTGTGACCAGGAGGAGGATGAGGAGGCTGAAGGAGATCCAGAGCCGACTGGGCTGGCACCTGTAGATTGCACTCAGCTTCCTGCAAGGAAACAGATATTTGAGACCATTCATGGGGAGAAAAAGCCAAGAATGGTGAGGTGTGTGAGGCAGGTGGGAAAGGCACCTGGAGGCTGTTTTATTTTTTATCTTTATTTAAGGTAAGGTCACGTTTTCAGGGGCGGAAGTGACGCAGAGGCAGCGACAACCCAGGAACCTCCGAGGCTGTGCCCCAGCACTGCAGCCTCATGGAAATTTCCAGATGGGCCACAGATACTGTGCTGAAAAGCAAACAGTGATAACCACTGAGTCCCTTGGCTGCTCAGGGACGCCTTCCTGGGGCAGCCTGAGCTCCCCTCAAGCAGCAGGAATGGGGCACTGCCTGTGTGTTCCCTGCCCTGCCTGGCCAAGAAGGATCAGGATCTTATCTTTATCAACATGGACAATAAAACTCTTTTTTTTCCCCTGCTCTCCCCACTCTCTGCTGTTGGACTGCCACCTGCACAGGCTCCAGCTGTGGCTGCAGATGTGATGCCACCATGGGGGCCCCAGCAGTGCCTGGATTTTAGTCTGATTTTAGCCACGTCTACAACAGCAGCGTGATTTCTTCAGGCCATCAGAATTGTTCTGTCAGGGTTTGGGTTGTGTATGGTGATGTTAAGGCCATGGAGATGCTGCCACAGGGCTCCTTCTGTTTGTAGGGCTTGCTGCAAACCCTGGTGGAGCTTGATTGTAGCTTTAATTTTCAGTGGTCGAGGGGCTGAATTTCCTGGAAAAAAGGATTTGCTCATATTTTATTTTTTCACAGAAAGGTTGTCCAGTCCCAGCAGATGTGACACTTGGAATCATGGGTTAGTGGTGGCCTTGGCAGTGTTGGGGGAAGGATTGGACTCGATGATCTTAGAGGGTTTTTGCAACCTGAATGATTCCATTATCCTGCTGGTTTTCCCCCAGGGAGCTCATTGTTGCATAACAGGAGATGATTTGTACTGAGGATCTGGTAAAACCCTCCAGGACTGGGCTCTGCTGTGGGGGAAGTCCAGCCTGCCAGCCCCAGGGAGGGAGGGCCACAGACAGCAAGGATCTAAAAGGGAGGAGTTAATGAAAGCAGAAATCTGGGCAGAGCCTGCCTGGAAGCTGCATTCCAACAGCCACCCTGGCTTCGTTGGCATTTCTGCCTTCCTGCAGTGCTCAGCTTTGGACCAAGACAGTGGCACTGGGACTGCACAGACCTGCTTGTCCCAGAGCTTCTTCATCTCCGTGGTGCTTTGTCTCCTGCTCTGGGCAGTCCTGTGACACGTGGGAGCAGAGCTCACTTGGTGAGGCAGCAGTGACACAAGCGTGGGCTGTCCAGAGGGGTCAGTGCATCCCACTGGTACAGCCCAGGAATTCAGGCTTGCTGTTGAGAAACTGGATTTGTTCCAGGAAAACCATCAGCTGTCATGATTAAGTAGTGGTTTGATAATGACAGCACTGCTTGCAGTGGTTGGACACTCGTGGACACAGTTCTGCCCTGCTCCCAGTGATGTCCCTTCACTGAGCTGAAACTCTCAGCTCCTCCCAGGAGGATTTTAGTGCCTAAAGTACTCAGGGCTGGAAAGGCTGGGAGGTCTCCAGCTGTGGCAGTGCTGCTGAGGATTCAGAAAGTGTCATTACTGCACATAATTCCTGCCCATCAGCATCCCAGCATCCCCAACCCCAATGGCATCCTGGAGGTATCCACACTCTTTGCCACTTGAGGAGCAGATTGCCAAGTTTGGATGAGAGAAGAGGTGACAAATGCACCTGTGGGTCACTGCCTGGCTGTGCCAGCAGCACAAAGAGACCCTCGTGAGGTCAGAGATAAATAGATGTGACAAATAAAGGAGCAGGAAACTGCCAAATGCTTAAACAGAGCTTAAAATGCTGAGAGGTGTTAAAGAGGGAGGGTTGAAGGAGAGACCCGAGGCTGCCCCAGGGCTGGTGTGAGGAAAGGTTTGTTGAAATAACTCCGTGTTAGATCAGAGAGACCACAGAGAGCGGAGGCAGTGAGGGAGGAGCTGCTCCAGAATGAAATGATTCCTCTGGATCTGGTTGGAGACTTGATCCAGCTCTCCCATCACTCCAGGTGAGGCTGATCATAATTTTGTCTGGCTGACCATGGTAAGACAAGGAGCAAGAATGGAATGAAGAGCTGCACTGTGTTATTTAGTGGGTGCATCAGCAGGAGCACACAGGTGAAGACAGAATGATGGAACACTTCCCCCCAGGGAGAGCTGGGGGCAGCACCCTCTGCCAGTCCCAGATCTGTGTTTGGTGCAGGTGTAATTCTGGGCTTGCTTCCACAGAGGTCCTAAACTTTCAACCTGTGAGAATCTGTGAAAGATCCAGGTCCTTTGGTGGCTGTTGTGTTGGTGGAACCCCCAGCTGAGAACACACAACACGTGTTGGGCTGACATGTGTTGGGGCTGGCCAGGCTGGCACAAAGCCAGAGCCTTTCCTTCCCTCCTCCATGGACATCAAGGAGGGTGTGCTGAGAAAGTGGCAGTGCTCAGATTTGCACTGATGATGCCAATAAATTGCACTGAAGGCAGCAAAATGCCCATTAAATGGCACATGGTGCTTGAGCAGCCCTGGTCTTGGTGGCTGGAGCAGGTTGGCAAGATGTAAGTGAACAAAAATCCTCCAAAAGGCTCATCTGCCCTCCGTGGGTAACCCCTGCACAGCCTCCTCTCCATCTACACTGGGATGGGATCAGGGATGTGTGTCTTGGGGCAGAGTTAAACTCCTGAGACCAGAGCACCAGGGAGGCTGCACTTGCAGGGTGGGTTGGGCTGCAAGAGCCCAACTCCTGCAGGGTCTTTGGAGATGCCTCCATCTGCAGGCAGGCTACAGCTGAGGAGCCCCCCCAGAGCAGAGCCTGGGTGCTGTCACCTTCACAAGTGACAAACAGGGTGCAGGGCTGGATGCAGCACCCCAAGGGTGCCTTTGGCTGCAAGGGCTCAGTGGAAGAGCCAGAGCAGCTGGATCCCCCTGTGCTGGCTCAAGGAATTCAATCCAAACCTGAAGTGATGGGCAAACCTTTGCAAGGGATGGTGCTCCAGCTGTCTCAGTGCCAGCCCCAGCAGGGGAGAGAGAACCATTTGTTCTCAGCAGGACTGCAAATTTCCCCTCAGTTATTCCCCCCCTGCTCCAAGCAGAGCTTCCCTCTGACCCGTGCTCCTTCCCTGTCCAACACAGAAACAAAAGCCCCAGCCAGGATGGGTCTGTGGCTGGAAATTTCTGGCCCCTCAGGGTCCCAGCCAGCTGTGGGTGCTGTGGGAGGTGCTGAGGCTGAGCTCACTGGGCAGGTGAGTGGCAGGAAAAGATTTGACTGTTTTGCTGTGCCCAGATATTCTCCAGGCAGCAAGAGCAGTTGCACAAGGAATTAATGTACACAACACCTACACCAGCCACAGCCTGCTCCCTCTGGCCAGTCACTGGAGCCATTTTTTTGGCACTCAATGAGAAACTGGGCAAAATGGTCAGCAGGATGCTCAGGTAGCACAGCAAGGGCGCAATGGCACTGCCTGCCTGTGTTGGTGCCCACCCTACACCTGACACGGAGCCCTCTCAGCCTGCAGCTCTCCCCCAGCCAAAGAACTCTGCAGTCAAGGAAGTTCCTTGCCCTTCCCTCATCCCTCCTGTCCAAACCAGAGGCTGAGGCAGAGGGCACCTCACCCTGGGGGCTGCCATGTGAAAAACTTGCACAGAGACACATTTCTGCTCCTCTGGTGGTCCCTCACCTGGGACGCTGCAGGAGGGACCAGCACCCCATCACCCTGCCAAGGTCTGTGCCATTCTCCTTCCTTGGTGGCAGCAGCCTCTCAAAAGATGCTGTTTTCCAGCTGCCTTTGGAGCATGGCCAGAAGGGAAAATCCCCACCACCCCAGGCTGCCCTGCACTGATGTGCAGCAGGAACATCTGCCCTGCCCATTCCCATCACCACCTCAACTGTTTCCCAGCACAGAGGGATCTGCAAGGACACCACCTCTGGGTAGCATGGAAGGAGAGTTTTACTTGGGGAGATAGCATTTTACTTCAATAAATCCATAAAAATATTCCACTTACGTGACCAAGTACCTCCTGAATCTGAGCATGGTGAGCTGGAGCCTTGGCTGGGGAGCGGGTGGTTATCATCCACCAGGAGACTGGAAAGCAAACACCCGGAGCCTGGAGTGTGTGCTGTGGCCAGGGGCCCCTCCCTGGGGGGGGCACTGGGACAGAGAGCCCGTCAGACCTTCCCACCGGTGCCCTGGGCCTGCCCCAGGGAGTGCCCAGCCTCTGGGAGGGTGAGTGCCACCTTCACCACGTCACACAGAGCGTTGGGCAGCCTGCCCGCCCGTGCCAGTGTCCCTGCCTCACTCCTTGGTTTCACCCATGGCTGTTGGTCTTCCACTTTGGCCCTTTCTTTTCCTTTCTCACCTCCTGATTTTGCCTCTGAGGGCAGAGATGGTTGTGATTGCTGAGCTCTTGGTAATCCCAATGTCTCCAGGTCGGTGCTGCTGAGACTCTGTGATGGCTGGGTCACCCCTGCATGGCAGGGACCTTGTCCTCTCCAATGCCCCATGCTGGGCTGGGGGTGTGCCAGCCCCCAGCTCCCTCCTGTGCTGGCTTTGGGGGGCACAGGGGGCCAGTCTGAGGATGGCACATGGAAGACATCCATGACTTAAGTGGTGTCTGGAGCAGTGAATGTGCTGAGGGGAAGCAAAGTTGTCAACCCCTCATGCTGGGACTGTGCTGTGCCAGGATGACCAGCAGCAGGACAGCCCTGCCAGGATGTCAGCTGGCTTCCAGTACCAGTGGGAAAGTGGGCACTGGGTCTGCTTCTGGCTGGCTGGTGGACAATGTAAGACAGCTCAAAGGAGGACAGGGAGGCTGCCCTCCACCCTGGAGGTCCTTTGTCCACATCCTCCCCCTTCAAGGCTCATCCCAGCACCCTGCACAGCATCAGCCATGCTCTCATGTGACTGGAGGCCCAGGCATTTTGTGTGCTTCTCCTGTTTGGGCACAGACTCCCAGGGTGGTGTGAAGAGACCCTGGCCATGTGTGCTTTCCCTGGACCTGTGCCCACGGGGCTCAGGAAGTGCATAGAGGGTGGATAAGTCACTTCCAGCCTGGACCTTGGCTCTCTGGAGGGACAGAAGGGCCCAGCTTTTCTGCTGCCAGCAGGGAGGCAGCTGTTCCCCTCACCCTGGCACAGGCAGGCACTGCCTCTCCCCATCCACCTCATCAAAACCACAAGTTTGCTGTGGGGCTCTCATGTTCTCCACCCATCCTGGGCTCCAGCTCTCTGCCCGGGCTGGCAGCTTCCCTGGGAGTCTGGGGCTGCCTGAGAGCCACACAAGAGCTTGCAGGGATCAAATCCTCTCTGGTGCAGGGGCTGAGGGTCAGGGCTTCTCCCCTCTGCACAGCCATGCTCTGTGGATCAGCCTGCTGAGGGCTCTGTGAGCATCCCCCATGCAGGATCTCCAGGGAACATCCATGGGGCACCTTTGCTTGGGGGCATCCAGAGGCTCATCAACATGAGGGTGTCCAGACAGGCTTTATTTTGTTCCTCTTTGGCTGTTTCCTCTTGCCTGATGGTCACTGGTGGGATTTGCCACTGCTCAGCTCACTTGTTTGCTTAAAGACAAACCTATATAGTCTGTGGTGACCTCATGGAGGTTAGTTTCCATATGTAACCCTGCTCAAGATATCCTCTATTCCTGTCTGCAGCCTCTTCTTGGGCACAACCTGAGGCACCTGTGGAGGAAAAAACTCAAAGGGCAAAGTTGTCTGTCCCTGCAGGAATGTGGTGATGGGAAGCAGGGTGTGTGCTCCCTACTGCCTGTGTGCTTCCTGTGCCAGGGGCTGCATCTCAGGGACCTCAGCAGCTCCCTTGGGATCCTTCTGCTACCTCACAGCTGCATCCTACAGAGGCTGTCCTGGACTGTGACCTGGGCAGGACCGGTGTGGGGATGTCATTCCTCTGAGACTACACCTGGTGGTCTCCTCCCTCCCACAGGTGCTGGAGTGGGGGTCAGGACAGGGCCAGGTAAATGCCCCTCCTGCAGTTGTGTCTCTTGAGAAGCAGAGGTGCCCTTGTGGGAGGGATTGGGCACCTCCTTAGCTGGCTGCTCATTCACTGCTGACCTCAGCAGAAGGGAGCTGAGGGCCCCAAAGGGTCCAGTCCCTTCCTGTCCCCTGTCCCTGTGCAAGAGGATGAGCAAGGACATCTCCTCAGGACCCTCAGCACCTTGCCACTCCTGCAATGGCTTTCCTGCCTGGCCTGTCCATGGCCCAGAGGAGCTGCTGGTGGGTTTTCCCCAGGATTGCTGGACAAGCTGCACCTGGAGAGCAGCCATCTCTGGTGAATTTGTACCCAGGGTGGAGGTGGAGAGGAGCACAAGGGAAGCTGCCTCTCTGGTGAAGAGGAAAGGAGACCTGGGAATGTGATTGCCCCTCCAGTGAGGAGGAGAGCAGCCCTGTGACCCAGATTCCCAACCCTGGGCTGGGCCAATTGCCAGAGCAAGGGGTGGTGTGAGTGAGGGAGAGCCCTGGGCTTTGCAAGGGCTTGAGCCTCGTTGTAACCTCAGCCAGCCCTCTGCCTCCCTTCATCCTCACCTTACTCCTTTTCCTGCTGGATGTGGAGCTCTCCAGCACAGGAACAACCCCAGAGAGCTCTGTGTGTGGGTTTTTTGTTTGGGCTTGCTGAAGGCAGATTCTGTTTGCCATCAACAACGCTTCCTGCTGAGCCCCGGGGTGTGAACAGTCACCTGCAGGTGGGTGGCACAACAGGGCTCCTGGCAAAGGTGACAGCCAGCAAGGACCTTCCAGGCTGGAGCAGGGGAGTTTTGTTCTCCTGAGAGAGCTGCTTTGTTCTCCTGAGATGGCTTGCATGGCAGGATCTTCTCATCTCATTTTCTTCTGCTCCTCACTCTTGCTGCAGGAGTGAGGAGCAGGAGAAAAGCCCCTGCTGCTCCCCGGGACAATTCCTTGGCTAAGGAGGAGTCTGCCATCCCTTGTGTGTTGGCAAAGGGAGGCAGCTGCAGCCTGGAGGGTGCAGGCAGCCAGGGAGGTGTCTCTGTTAGGAGCAGAGTCTGGGATCCTGGGGCAGATGAAACTGCTGCAGGGCTTTGCCAACTGGGGCAGTAGGTGGGGATTTCCTGGCTCTGGAGTGGCCTGCCGAGGTTTCCTTAGCAGAGGGTGGAGAGTGATGGAGCTCCTGCTGGAAATGGCTCCTGGCTTCTGGAGTCAAAGCAGAACATCTGCAAAATAAACAAAAACCTCAGAAAGAAGGAGTCAATGCTGCTTAAGTGAACCCTTTAGCTGGAGCAGGTAGAACTGGAGCAATACAGAAAAGTCATATTCAGGGTTAAAATTATCCTGGGGAGGTCCTGGAGTCAAAGTGCTGCACATGAGCTCATGTTAGAGGGGCCTGGAAGATCTTCTGACAGTGCTGTGATGGTGGGGCAGACTCCAAAGAGCCCTGGCTGGATCAAGGGGATGAGGAGCCATTCCACAGGGCAGTGCCAGGGTGGCACTGGCTGCATCCACAGTGGGAGTCCAGAGCCCAGAGTCTCCTGGCTCCAAACTTTGCCTCCTGCAGGAAGCCAGAGTCTGAGGACCTGGAAGGAGGTTGTTGTCACTGGGATAAGACAGAGCCTGATGTGGGACTGGATTCTATTCCTCCCTGCAGATGAACACTAGGACCCTGCTCACGTTGCTTAGGTATGTTTTTTTCTCCCATATTTAATTCTTTAATTTTTCTCTTTATATTTATGTTGTGTTTGTGTGTTGGCATGTGCACTTTGCTTAAACAAGGATTTATCTCCATAGTTTCCTGCCAACACGTGGTCACTTTGTCATCTGTACCTTGGCAGCCTGGAGCTTGCTGGATCTTAAAGGGGGATGAAAAGAGATGAGGACTGTGTGTGCCTCCCCAGCAGGAGTCAGCTGGCCGTCCCAAATGCAGGGACAGATTGGAGAAACTGACTTCTGGGACACTCCACTTTCCTGGGTCTGCAGATATTCCCACAAAACTCCCAATGGAGAGAATCTTGAGAGAGGGACAAGCTGTCCCCTCGCTGCCAGCAAACCCTCTGTGCAGCTTTTCTGTTTGCTTTTAGACCAGATTCCAGACAGACCTGTTCCTGGCCTGAGCCATGATAATTTCTGGATGACTCTCTCTGGGGTATCCAGCACTCTGCCTTATCAGCAACGTGCAAGTTTGCTCTCCCAGTCATTCTCCAATCCATCAGCCCCTGGGCCTCCCCTTCTGCACTGGGCAGCCAGGCTCCATCAGCACCCACCTAAATTGATCTTTAGTTAATTTTACACTTAGCAGAGAGAGCAAGGCATGCCCATTAACTCCAGCAGCTCTCCTGGACACTGAGCCTGCCCTGCAGTGGCCATGCCCATCTATACCAGCTCTCTGAAAGGATGCTCAGGGGGAAAATGCATCCAGCTGGGAATCTGGGAGCAAAGTGTGGTGGGAGCTGAGTGCAGGACTGGTGCTGTGGCTGCTGGGCTGTGTGGGACCTCACTGTCCTGGGGACCTTGTCCCAGAGACAAGGCAGAGCTTGTGCCAGCACTGGGCAGAGCTCCTCTTGGCTGGGAAGGAGCAGCTGGATAAGTGTGGATTTAGGCAATGAGTGCGTTGTTGCTCTGGCTGTATGGTTTTGGCTGCAGTTGGGACTTTGGCCCTAATCATACTTTTATTTGTTCTTTAATCTCAGTCACCTTATCAGAGGCCTTTGAACAACGAAACACATCTCTGCTCACTAGAGAACAGGCTTTGCTCTTTCTTTTCAGTTGGTTTTGTTCTCTTGCCAGAGACCTCCAGGAGATTAAGTGATCCCTCACAAACCTGGGCTCTGCATTGAAGCCTCTGGAGGCTGCAGCACTTGGGTGCTGGAAGCCATCTGTGTTTTAGAGTGACTGACATTGGACCAGATCCCTCAGGGCCGTGTAGGATCCAGGCTCTGAACCATTCCTGAGACTATCCATGTCTCAGGAATGAGACAAAGATGTCTCATCAAAGACATCAGGTTACATGTTACTGGGAGGACTTGCTGGTCTGTCTGCAGAAGAAGAAATGAAAGTGGGCATCCCAACCACTGAGTGTCACGGAGTCTCCTCAGCAGAGGTGGGATGACCCTCCCCTTGTCATTATATTTTGTCCAGTTTTGGGCTGTTCAGAACAAGAGAGACCTGGAGCACCCAAAATGGGTCCAATAGAGGATGACAAAAATGCTGAAGGGCCTGGAGCATCTCCGTGCCCAGGAAAGGCTGAGGGAGCTGGGGCTGTTCAGCCCCCAGAGCAGCCCCAGCTGAGAGGGGCTCAGCCCTGGGTGTCCCTGTGTGCAGGGAGGGCTCTGAGCAGGGCCAGGCT
>JBBMKD010000013.1:21204999-21234896 GCA_037834095.1 Argya squamiceps | reverse complement strand
GCCCAGCATTCCTACCTGGATCAAAGCTGGCATTCAGAACACCAGCACAGCCTGTTTGCACTGGATTGCCAGAGGAGCCCAGACCCATCTCAGCACCACTGGACCCTTCTACAGGATCATCTCTGCTCCAGCAGAACCACAGCTGTCACTGCAGGAGGACTTAACTGGACTGACACCAACACTCTGACCAACAGGGGGTCAGGTCATGTTCTGACTCTGTCAGGGTTTTTCTTTTTTTGGTTTTGTTTTTTCGTACTACATTTTTGTTCTTATTTTTCCTAGTAAAGAACTGTTATCCCTATTCCCATATCTTTGCCTGAAAGCCCCTTAATTTCAAAACTGTAATAATTTGGAGGGAAGGGGTTTACATTCTCCGTTCCAAGGGAGGCTCTGGATTTCCCTGGCAGACACCTGTCTTCCTAAGCCAAGGCAGGGGTTCTGCTGAAAGCCCTGCCAGGGCTGGATCTGCCTCAGGGTACCAGAAAACTGCTCACAAACCTCCTGCTCCTCTGGAGAGGCAGGAAGGGCAGAAAGGGCCTGGGGCTTCCAACAGGAGGGTGCTGCTCAGGGGGAGCCACTGGGCTGTGGGTGCTGCCTGGCCACTCCTGGGCAGGCACCAGAGCAGCTCCATCCCCCTCCCCACCCCAGCTCCCTTACACAGCTTGGGCTGCAGTCTGAGCACCCAGGCCACCCCACATACACACAAGGGCTCTCTCCTAGAGATGCCAGAGGACAAAAGGCCAAACTCTTGCCAGAACACCCAGCTCCTTCCTTAGAGAGCAGCCTTACTTCCATGCCAAGCTCTGCCTAACACCTGAACATCTCTGGGAACAGATGACTCCTTTCAAGCCCAACGAGAGCCTGAGCCCATCACCACACCACACACTTCCAGGTAAGGAAGGCATTAAAACTCCAGACTGTTACTGCTTGTCCCTGCAGGGGTCATCAAAGCAGCACAGAAATCCAGGTATCTGCCCAGGGAACAGGCACAAGAAAGTATTTCCTGCTCAGAGTTACTTTTCGTAGGAAAAAAAGCTCCTGAGATTTATGTATTCTGTCCTCACTTGCAATGGAGGACTCTTGGCATGTTTTAAGGGCAAGAAAATTAATCTTTGGGCCTTGGAAACCTGCAAAGAGGATAAAGTTCACAGGCTGCCTAAATTTACACCTTTGCTTTTCCAGGTCTTTTGTGGCCTGGCTCCTTCACCACCACCATCTTCATCCCAAGAAGGAGGGAATTTTAAGTCAAATCCTCACAGGAAGTCCTTCAGGTCTGAGTTGTGCTGGTCCTACCAGCTGGTCCCTGGAGCTCCCATAGGTATGAGTGTGACACTCCTAACAATGAATGAAAAGCTGATGCTCTGTTCCCACAACTGCTCCATTGCACACACAATGAGCCCAAAAGGTAAGGGTGGCCAGTCCTCCTTTCTCCAGCAGCCCTGGACTTGCAGCTCTCCCACAAGGGGAGTGGGTCCTTGGTTGACCTGCTGATGGATCAATGTATTTATTTATCTATTTAATTATTTACTAACTTTTGAGGCTTTTCCATGCAATGGTGCTGCTTTAGGGGGGTTCATGGCTCAAGGTGTCAATGGGGAGTGTTTGCTGAAGCAGGAGCTGCATGTCAGACTCCTGCTGAGGCTCCCAAGCTCCCTGCTTGCTTCTCCTGGCATCCAGGCTGTCAATAAACCACATTCCCATCCATTCTTGCCTTCAGGACAATGTTGCCACAGAGGGTATCCAGAGCTTGGACATTGGCCAAGTCACTCTCATCTTTCCCAAGACCAACTGTACGATACTGTCATTATTTACAGTTAATTAAACCATTAGCCATATGGTTAATTAATGATCTATAAAGCATTGTTGATGGTTGGTTACCATATCCAGCTCCAGTAACTGACCTCACTGCGGTGTCCGTGCCCTGTGAGACAGTGTGGGTTAGCTGAGGAGTGACGAGCTGAGCCTCAGGGGGATCCTGGCCCCCGTGGCCACAGCGAGCTCCAGCAGGTGCCTGAGCTGAGGTGGAGGTGCACAGCTCCACTGTGATCCTGCCACGGCTGGAGGGAGGCCGTGGCACTGCTGGGGGGCTGCAGAGGCAGCTCTGGCCATTGTGTTTGAGCAAGGGCTGTGCAAACAGCACTACGTGCCGGGCCAAGGCTGCACGGCCATTTCTTGTTGGCAGCAGGAGGTCGGAGGTTCAGAGGGACAGGTTTGGGTCCAGAGTCTATGTGTGAGGAGAGCTGTGACTCATCAGAATCACGACAGGTGCTGGGGACTGAGAGGACAGCAGAGTGGGGGCACCATGCAGGGCCCTGGGGCAGGAGGGGAAGAGCAGATTGAGGTGGATATTGTGAGGAAGAGGAGCACAGTCCACTTGTTTCCTTCCTGCATGTTTGCCCACACATACCCTGCCCCAGGTCTGTGCCTTGCTTCCTTTTCCTTCCTTCCTTTTCCTTCCTTCCTTTTCCTTCCTTCCTTTTCCTTCCTTCCTTTTCCTTCCTTCCTTCCCTGTCTCCCCTGATGTCCCTTCTCACCTGGCTCTTTGGCCTGGGGAGATCTCTCTCTCCCTGTGGTCTGAGGGCACGTTTGTCCCACAGGAACTGAATGGAGTTCCATCAAAAAGCAGAAGAAGGTGGGGTAGAGGCCCTGACATGCTGTGGGCTAGTGAGGGGGATGGGGGACACTGGGGCTGTGTGTGAAGGCACATCCCCCACCCCTCACCCCACAGTTGCATAAGTGGTCCAAATACCAGTTCTTTGCAGATATTTAAACATCTCCTTCTTTGAAAATGCTGTCGAGGCTGCAGCAGCAGCAGCATGGCTGTGGTAGGAGTGTTTGCTGAGCAAGCAGCTGCTGATTGCACAGATGGGGACTCATTAGGCTCCAGGTGGGTTGAACTTTGTTCTAGAATCACCTCTTACAACTTGTGCTCTCCTCACCTCCGCTGCCTTGGCTTTGGATTCTTTCCTCTGCCATGGGCCAGGGGAATGATCTTCCTCTGGGCCTTTTACCATATCACAGAATGGTTTGTGTTGGAAGAGATCTTAAAGGTCATCCCATCCATCCCCTGCCATGGGCAGGAGCACCTTCCACTATCCCAGGTTGCTCCAAGCCCTGTCTTGGACACTTCCAGGGATGGGGCAGCCACAGCTGCTCTGGGATAAGTTTTATTTCTCTCTTTGCTGCCTCATGGTTCTTGCTCACAGTTATCTGCTGTATCTTCTGCAATACCTTGGGACAGCTGGCAGGACTGCTCAGAGGGGCTTCTGTCCCACCAGACATGGAATTGGGTAGAGCTGATGCATTTCTTGGTGCCTGTCCCTGGGATGCTGTAAGGAGGCAAGAGCTGATATTTAGGAAAACATCCAATTCCCTGCAAACCCAGGCTGGGGGAGTGCAGATGGCACAAAATGCAGATCAAAGCAAGAGGTGTGTGCAGGCATGGGGGGCACTTTAACCACTGCTGGCATTGGTCATGAGACATCTTTCCCCTGTCAGATCCATGCTGAAGATACCCCAGCAAAGCTCAGCTGGAGAGAAGGGAAGAATGGAATAAAAACTGTTGCAAACAATCAGCTGGGACACCACATCCTAAAAGGAGCTGTCTCTTCTTCCCAAAAGTTGAAAAGGCAATTTCTGAGTAAGGAAAATGCTGGTCCAGGTTAGGGAGAAGGGAGATGAGGAACTGAGCCCCAGGAGGGAGAGACTGGAGCACTCTGGGCTGTTTGGCATTGAAAGGGGGAAGCCATAGACACACAAGTGGTTCAGAGTGTCTTAGGATGGATGACAGCTACGAGGGCAGGTCACAAGGAGTGGAGGAGCTCTCTGGGTGTCTGTGCAGCTGCAGTGGTTTCCACCAGCCTTGGAGAGCCTGCAGACCATCTCTGAGGGGTGGGCTGTGTGCTGCCATGTGTGGTAGCTCCAGGGAGGGTTGGCCATGGTGCCCCTCCAGAACTGCCCCTGCACCCCAGGGAATGGATATCACTGTTAGAGAACTTCAGACCACTGTCCTGCTGTTGGTGCAGGAGGTGTCTCTTTCCAGGTGTTCCTCAGCCAGTGTGGGAGAATTATTTTCTTTTGAACAACCAAGACCAGGAGATAGTGCATAAAACCATTCTTCACTTTTACATTTCTCCTTAACCTTAGCCAATCTTACAGATCACAACCTTCAGGATATCCCCTGCTTCCCTTTCACCATCAAAATCTCTGAGTCACAGGTGCATGAACATGTGAGTTTGACAGCTGTGAACTGACTAAGGGATGAGTTAAAGAAAAAAGAAAGAAAAGGGGATAGTTCCTCAAACTGAGAACCCAAACTGGGAATCCTGCAGTGTGTTAGAGCTCAAAGAGCAGCCCTGGGTCCAGCTGTATGTGCTGTTCCTGGGGCAGGGCTGTGTCTTGTGCCCAAGAGCTGGAATTCCTTTCTTGCCTCAGCAGATGCAGGAAAATGATTTGAGCAGACCCAGCACCCCACTGAAATCCTTCAGGAGATGATGATGTCCAGGGTTGGGGCTGGGATATTGTTCCCTGGCTTCTTCCCTCAAGCCAAGACCCTGAGTGCTGCCAGGAGCTGGAACAAGAGCTGGCCACAGTCCCAAACTCCAGGTGCCCCAGCTGGGGGCAATGTCCCTGACACAGGACTCTGGCCACAGCACATCCTCTGTGTTCCCCCAGTGCCCTTCCTGCTTACACCTCTTTTATTTTTGGTTGGTCACCTGTGACCAGGAGAAGCTGTACCATGGCTGCTGGACAACTGAGCAGCCTGTACCTTGGCATTTGTGAGCACAGCAGATGTAACCCTGAACTGCTCCAGGTGCCCATGGCTCTCCTTAAAACCAGGACAGCTCGACTTGCACTTAATCCTTTAATTCATCTTGGTTTGCTGAAGGTGGGAATAGCCTCTGGACCACCACCTGTGCCTTTAACATGACATACTCCATACTACCTCTACTGTAATGACCCTCTGAAGGTGTCAACAGCCTGGAATGAGAGAGGCAGCTCAGATTTATCTTTTAGGGGCTAAGCCAGTGCAAGCTGCTCCCTTCTTTTGTCTTCTCTAGTTTAGTAAGTCTTCTGTCACAGCCAGAGTGTGCAAGAGCTGTTAATGGAAATATCATGCTAATGAGAAATTAGGCTCATTTGGTGTACAGCTCTCCCCTGGGAAGCTGCTTGCTGCTGTGCTCTGAAAATCTGTGCTGGCATCTCTCATGGCAGACAAGGAAGGAGACACAGGTTGGTGGTTCCAACTTCCCCGAGCCTGCTGTCATTACATAAGCCTGATGACCTTGACTAAAGGCCTGGCCTTTTTCTGGGGATTTCCCACCTCAGAGAATGTGGAAAAGGAACAAAAATCTTCTTTGTAACAGGATCTCCACAAAGTTTTTCCTGCTGTTTGTTCATGTTATGTCTCCGTGGCATGTTTATGAGGATGGTGCTGATGTCAGCACGGGGCTGTGGGACTCCTGTGAGAGCCAGGACTCAGTAAAAACATTTGTTGGAAAAATCCTACTGCTGCATGCAAGAAACCATTTCACAGGATAAAGTGGGATGGAAATGGATAGAGGTATGGGATCAGAGCCCTGAAAGAGTTGGGGTCTGGTTTCCCATTCCTTGGTCTAACCAGGGGAGAGCTTTGTGTTCTGGCCTGTGTGCCAGGGTACTGCAAAGGCTGATTGCTCCCAAAGGAATGGGGACCTCAGCAGGATCCTTGTCCCCCACAGTCTCCATCCAAAGTGATCTGGATGGGCCCTGGATAACAGCTGGACTCAGCTCAGAGCCCAGATCTCCTGGGATCTGGTGGGGACAAGGAAGGTCTGAGGCTGGGATCAGATCTGGGGACAGCAGCAAGGTTGGAGACATCCTGGGAACCACCAGGTAGCTCCAAGGTCTGGCTGAGGAGTCTGTGGGTTGGGGTCAGGCCCAAGAGGGCCATGGCCAGGCAGGGGCAGAGCTGTGGTGGAGCTGGGGATCAGTGTTTCTCCAGCATTGCTCAGGCAGGGAATGATCAGCTGAGCACCAACATGCTCCTGGAAGAGTTTAGTGGAGGTCCCCAGTGAGGCTGGAGATGAGGGAGGATGGGGTTGTAGGAGCAGGTGATGCCTTTTGGTGAGGGATGTCTCTTGCACAGCTGACCACTGTTTCTCCTGGGCTTGTTCCCTCTCTCTGCCCCCAGCATGTGGCCCTGGCACTCTCTGGCTGTGGTGTCTGTCCAGGTTCCACCTGGCAGAGGTGTGGCAGGACCTGCTGCCTGCAGTGGGTGACAGGAGGAGGATATTGGTGGTCAGAGGTGTGCAGGTGGAAGGGCAGAACCTCTGGTGAAGGGGGGAACAACAAATCAGGTCCTGCAAGGCTGTGGACACGGCCATGCTGAGACCCCTGGCAGTGAGCAGACTCCCCAAAAGGAGTTCATTTTCCTTTCCCACTGCAGTTAAAAGGGAATTGCAGTAGAATGAAGTGTTTTCTCCCTATACCTTGCCTAGAACATAACTGATCTTTACTGATCAATCATTTTTGTATAACAACAATGGTCATTGTTGCCCAGAGAGGTTCTGGACTCCTCATCCCTGGAAGTGTCCAAGGCCAGGTTGGACAGGGCTTGGAGCAACCTGGAACACTGGAAGCAGTCCCTGCTAATGGCAGGAGAGATGGATTAGATGAGCTTTGAGGTCCTTTCCAACCCCCAACCACTCTGGGATTTTATGATTATACCTACAGAGTACAGCCACATCCCTCCACCTTATGCAACTTTTAACAAAGCATCTGAAGCAAGAATTTTTCTGGTTCCTTCCTTGTTCTTGCAACAGTTTTCAGGAGCTGTTAGAGCCATGTCACACTGTAGCTGGGCTTTGCCACCACGTTCCCCAGTGCCACAGCACCCACACGAGCAGAGTGTGGGGACAAGGACCCCGAGGATGATGCTGGGGGGCTCTGGGAAGGTGCTGCTGCATCCTGATGTCCACCCCAGCCCAGAATTCCCTCACTGAGACCAACCCCAGCCAGACCCGTGTCCTGAAGCCCCCCCATCTCTGCCTATGCTCTCTGCTCCTTTATCCCTGCAGCTGGAAATGCAATGAGGATTAAAATGCCACGGGAGCCTAAAAGCCCCCAGGAGGGGATTTGAAATCTGCTCAGCTGGGTCTTTTGCTCCCCCCTCTCTTCTCCTCCCAGAGCTCTTAACAGCCCCAAGACTTTTTTTTTATTATTTTCCACATTGCAAAACAGTAATTACTGGAAAGGACGAGGTTGTTTGAGAGCCAGGGTCCAGCGGTGCCTCAGGGCTGTGCCAGCCCCGGGTGGCCCGGCAGTCAGGATGGGAGGAGCCACTCCCCTCGGATTTTATCTGCATGAGAACATCTTGACCAGCGAGCAGGAATCAAATTCCCCTGTCACTTAGGAGTGAGAGGAGGCACCAAAAGGTCAAGCCTGCCCGTGGGCTCCTCAGCAATCCCTGGGCAGGGCAGGTGTTTCACTGGTGGTGTGGTGGTCACCCGTGCTGGCAGGGAGGAGACGCCCTCCCAGGTCCTGGGGCCACTATTTGCTCACTGGTGTCATACTCAGCTCTTGACCTCTGAAGGGTGAGATGTTTGCATGGCTTGTGACAGATCTGCCTTAGAAAATCTCAAGAGCAGAAGGGAAATTAATTTAACTAGAGTTCAAAGGGTCTCCAATAAAGACTAAGCCTTGCTGTTATTCTAAAGTGTTATTTCCATTAATTCCCTTTTAATGCTGCTTTAAAATTACAGAGTGGAAGGGAATGTTGGCCAACAGATTTTTTGGTGGTTTCAAAACAACCACTATTAATCAGCAGGGAATTATATTGGCTGTAAGAGTGTTTAAATGGGAAGGTGGCTTCAACCAGGGCACATGTAGCAGCGTGTAGTTGTGGTGACAGATTAAAAATGAGCCATTGTGAAGCTTCCCGCATGGACAGGGGCTTGGAATTAATGATTACCATAAATTCACCAACTGGAAAGGGGTTGAACAGCAAGTGGTAGAGTTCAGCTTGACCCACTGGTGAGCTGACCTTTCCTTTCCCGTTCATTTAATGCCCAAATCTCATTTCTGGCCAGAGCAGCTCTCCAGCAGCTCCAAGGCTTGGGTGGGTGGCTGTGCCAGCCCAGCTGGGCTGCCTGGGGACTGTGGTGGATGAGAAGAGGTTCAGTCCCTGCTCCTTGGGTCAGATCTAGCAGAGAGCTGCTCCAGCAGAAGGACAGTGCTCCAGCCCCAGGTGTGGTACTGCTGGCCCTGCTCTGGGAAGCTGGTTCCAAATTCTTGATGTCTCCCCTTGCCTTCTGCTTTGTGTCCTTTTGGCTGCCAGCCTCTGCTGCCTGCCCCACCTGTAGCTCCATGCCCACAGCAAAGTCAATAGCAAAGTGACCCTTGGTCCAGCAAAATTCCCAGCATCACTCTGCAACAGGCTCAGAGCTGCTCCCCTGGCTGCACCTGCCAGGACCTGCTTCAGTGATGCCCCCCTGCTCCTTTATGGTGGTGGAATAGCAATGGCTCACCCCCAGGTTCACCTTGTGCTCCTCCACCCTTCCTGCCCTCTCACTACAAGGTCTCCTTGACCATCTCTGCCACAGCTGTGCCTCTGTCCCCATCCCAGTGTCCTGGGCTCTGCCACTGCAGGAGAACATCCCTGGATGTGTGCATGGTACCACATCAGAGCCACAGCTCTCTCCTCCTGGAATTAAGCCACTTTTTCTCCTGGTCTCAGCCAAACACATCTCTGGGATGGTCCAGCATCTCTTTGTGGGGACGTGTCCCTGTGGAAACTCCCTGGCATGTCCCAGGGAACATGACACAGCCACTTTGTGGACAGAAAAGTGCAACTGCCTGTTGCGTGCCCTGCCGTGGGACCTGGGGTCCTGCAGGAGAGGAGCAGAGGGTGCTGTGGCCACACAGGGCAGCTGGCACTCCTGCCATTTCTTTCCCAGATAGCAGTGTTTACCCATTTGTTCCCACAGATCTTTGGAAAATGTACAGGAGGCAGGGCTGAGTGTTATCAGGCTCCAGCTGCTCTCTTTGCAAGAGTGTCTTCAGCAGGAATTCACCACCTTCCCTTCCAAAATCCTTTCAGGAATATCACAGCCCCCGGTGTTGCACAGAGTTGCTGGTAATCCTGTTAACCTTTGGGTTAATGAAGCAGAGATCCTTCATTAGGAGGAATGACACTAATTGCATGGCTGAGAGGGTGAGTTTTGCATGGATCTCTGGCTGCTGGAGCAGAAGCCACTGCTGACTTCAGCAAGGGGGCTGGGGAGTTAATGGGGGCCTGCTTGGGAAAGGAGGTCAAGAAAACCTTGTTTCCTCAGGGCTGCTGGGCCAGCTGGTGTTTGCTGGAGGGGGGGATGTGCACGGGGAGGATGTGGGGCAGTGGCAGAGTCCTGCAGAGCTGCCATTGCAAGGCACAGAGGGTCGAGCTGCTGGCACCTGGCTGTTGAGCTGCCATTAGTTTCCAACCTAAAAATGCAAATCTCTAATGGTATGACCTGGTAAGCAGCTCTGGACAAGAGGCTTCAGTCTGCAGCTGGGCTTAGCACTCCGAGCTGGGGAGAGCAGCTTAAATTCGACAGAGAACTCTTTGTTTGCAGTGTGAGGTTTAGAAATTAGGCAATACTTAGAAGCAGTACTTAGAAGCAAATATTGGTTCAAACAACATCAGCTCCAACTCTCCAGTGGCCAGCTTGGCTCATCCCAGGTAGAAAACAGCATTTTGCAACACGGTCAAAACCTGACACCGAGTATTTCTCCTAACAAGTGGGGGAACTTGTTCGTGGCATTTCCTGAAAAATAAACTAAGCACAGTGACTCTGCAGTTGGAGCATGGCCCCAAAACTGACAAAAACACGGCTTGCAAGCCTGTTTCTGGAAAGCCAGCCACAGCTCTCCAGGTATCTGCCAGGCCTTGGGATCCACAGGGAATGCCAAGCTGGTCCCAGTCCATCATCAGCCAAGGCCATGCTCTCAGATCTGGCACTCCCAGAGTGGCTGAGAGCTGCTGCAAGCCCCAGGCTGACCTGGGCTCCAGGGCATGAGTGACTCCCTCTTCCAGGAGAGGCTTGGCACCAGGCAAGAAGGCTGGGATTTCCCCCAGGTTCTTACAGAGGTGAGGTAAATAGCACTGCAAAAGCCCCCTGACTTCTCCCTGACCCTTCTGGGTACCTGAACATTGAATCCCAGAATGGTTTGGGTTTGAAATTACTGTTAAAGACCATCCTGTTTCACTCCCTGCCATGGGCAGGAACACCTTTCACCATACCAGTTTGCTCCAAGCCCCTTCCAACTTGGCCTTGAACACTCCCAGGGGTGGGGCAGCCAAAGCTTCTCTGGACAACCTGTACCAGGGCCAAACCTCCCTTGCAGGGAACAATTAATTCCCAATTTCCCATCTATCCCTGCCCTCTGGCAGTGGGAAGACATTCCCCCTTGCCTTGTCACTTCATGCTCTTGTCCAAAATCCCTCTCCAGTTTTCTTAGAGTCCCTTAAGGCACTGGAAGGGGCTCTAAGGTCTCCCCAGAGCATTCTCTAGTCCTGCTGCTCACACTGCTTTGGATGTGGCCCAGCAGACATTTGGCTGCAATTGCACAGTGTCAGCTCATGTCCAATCAATCACCCATCAGTTCCCCAAATCTTCCTCCACAGGGATGCTCCCCATCCATTCACAACCCAGGGTCACCATCTGCCATCTCCAGAGATAGGGATCTTTGCCACTTGAGGGCCAGTCTCAGCTTCTGTCCCCACCCTGGCTATTGACAGAAGGTGATCTGGGAAAATGTGTTCCCACCAGGCTGCTCTTCCTGCCTTCACCTGCCTTCACCTGCAGGCCCAGGACAGGACAAGAACCTGAGCCCAGTTTTGTGGCTGACTGTGCTGACATCCTTGTTGTGGGGATGCTCCAGCCATCTCCACAAACTTCTCCACATCTCCACAGCTTCTCCACAAACTGGGAATTCCTATTTCTAGAGGGAAACAAATTAACTCTGGAGAAACTGAGACTCCTCAGGTGGGCGGATATTTTGCCCTCTTCCTTCGAGCCCAGCACACCTCGAGGTTCAGTAGATTCTCCTTTGTTTTTTTCTTCCATATTCAGGGCATTTTCTCCTCAGTCACTCGAGGTGAGCTGGGTTTTCATCACAACTGCCAGCCTGGTGACCCACAGGAACACCAACATTAGCTCCAAAGCTTCCACAGGAGCACCTCTATGGAAATAACTGCTCCAAAGAGTTGAGTGAGATTCCTGTGATGGGGTGCTGCCTTGATGGCAGATTTCCCTATTTCCCTCTTTTTTTGGTGTTTTCCACAGGCCCACACACAACCAGAGCTCAGCTACAGCCCTGTTAAGCTGCCCTGGCTCTGGGATGAGCTGTGTTCTGGGCAGGAGCCAGCTCTGTGGTAAAGCCAAGCCTTCTGCACACATCCATGCCAGCTCTAACCTGATGCCAGCTGCAACAAACGTCCTTTCCTTAGGACACAACCAAAACTCCAGCACAGCCTCATCTCAGCCACAAACCACAGGGCACACACACAGCCTCACAGTAATAAGAGAGATGTGGAAATAAACAGTATTATTTTTACCTTCTCTTTCACTTGGAATTGTTCTTTCCCCTGGGTTCAGCTGTGTTTATGCATCACCAATGACCCGTGGTTGGGCAGAGGGTGTGTTAATTTGTATTTCTTCATCGCTCATGTAATTTTTAGCAGCATCCTCTTTTGGAAAACACAACGGCCGGGATGTGCAGTGTTGCAATGCAACGAACTTGGGATGTGTGACAATAATTCAGGTTGTTCCATGAAGATGTGCACTACAGAAGGGTTGATGTTTCTGGATAACCAGGACAAAGTCTGAGGGGGGCTGACTTAGCTCTGTCCTTTCTGGTAAAGCTGCTCCTGCTCACAGAGCATGGAGCTCTTACCTTGAAAGCAACAAGAATTTCCAGCATTATTAAAACCTCAGCTTAGTCAGCCAGACACAGGCATTTGGGAATGGGACCAACCATGCACCCAGGCAGCAAGGTAAGGGTCTGACCAGAACCTCTAGAAGGAGGTGTGTGTACTTAGTAAGAGGCAGGATCCACCTTGTGACCAAACGTACATTTTCTAACACAAAATTTGGCAAAGCAGGTGTCTGATGGGTGTTCAGGGGAGAAAATTGACTGCATCATGCAGTCCCTCCCTCCTGGACTCCACAAAGAATGGCATTTTGCTGCTGGAGGCCACCCAGGACATTTTTCCTTTTCCTTCCAAGGCTGTGCTCCTCAGAAAGAACCACCTTGGAGATCTGCTGGGTCCTTTGGAGATCAAGGCTTGAGCCTTAGGCCAGATGGCCTAGAGCACACAGCCCTGGCTGCTGTGCCTCTGCCATGGGGTACCTCCAAGGAAAGCTGTGTGTTGGAAGAGTTTCTTCTCCGCAGGCTTGGCCACAAGAGTCAAAGCTGTCAAAGGAGCTTCCACAGGAAGGATGTACACCAGGAGGAGAGTGGAATCCATCATGGAGAAAGGTAGGGTTTACCAGCACCAAAAGGAGGTGTGGAAGCACCTCTGCATGTGGCTGGTGATGTTGCAGATGACTTGTGGCTGGACACCAGGAAATGCAGGAGGCTGCTGGAGTACAAGAGGTATTGCAATCCCAGCCTCTTCTTGCATCCCTGGATTTGCCTTGATGCCATCTAGGACAGCAAGAGAAAGAGATGTGAAGTGAACACAACCAATCCATCAGCACATCACAGCCATCCCCTTGGCAGGTAGAGAAGGTGTTGAGATGCAAGAATAATGTCAGAAGTGAGAGAGGAGCCATGTGTTGTCCATGGAAAAAGGTCTGGGAGCTGTCGTCCTGATGCAAAAGCCTTTTGATTGTTTACACTCTTAAACTGGAGTTTCTCACGCAGCTTCACAAAAACAATGTATGTTTTTAGAGTTTATCAGTGTGTTTACATTTCTCTTCTCTGGAAGGAATGTGATTGATGGTGTTCACCATCCAGGTCAAAGAGGTGGCGATCTGAGTGGCCAATCTCTGGCCTTTTGTGCAAATGTATATAATGGAGTCAGATTTTTAAAATAAAGTAGAAGCTTTCCCTTGACCTGCTGCGTCTGCCTTGTTCCTCGTGTGCCCTGAAACTGCCACAGGGAACCACATGCAGAAGGCAAATGTAGTTGTGGCTCTTCTAGCAACTGATCTTCTGCTATTTGAGTGGATTCTTTATGTTTTCCAAGCTGTCTTGGGCATCTTTCCACTTCATCTGTCATGTGGTGAAAGTATCTTCATTTGGGTAGGCTTGTGGAGTCAGTATGTCCAAGCATTGCCACCAATATTGATGTGCTCAGGTGTCTTTGTTGTTTCAGCCACAACTACAGTTTCTCAATATGTCTGTTAGAAGAGGCATTTTGGAACAAACCAGCAAAAGGCTCTGGAAGAACCACATGGCACAGTCTCCTGCAAGCCCTTGTGCCTCTTCTTCCCTTGGATGGGGATGTTGTTAAGGCTGCATGAGTGAGGCAGGGATCAATGAGACCTGCAGGAAGCTGGGGATGGATTTCAGTGGCATCTACCTGTCTTGGTGGAAAAAGACCTTGGAAGGCCACAGCTTGCTGGAGTAGATATGGATGGGAGGTTTTTTTAAATGAGAGGCTTGAGTTGGGAGAAAATCAGTCCCCCTTCCAGCTGCATTGTATTTGGAGACACTCTGGACACAAGAAATCCTGCTTTTCTGGGAATGCAGGGGATGAAGGGATAAGAAATAGGAACCAGCCATGCTGAAAGAAGTGCTACAGATGATGCTGAAATAACCAGGGTGGCCAGGAATGCTTCCCATTCAGTCATAGGCAGGGCAGGGTCCCTGTACACGGTGGAGGTGGTCTTTGCCTGAGGGCCTCCACCCTCCCTGGGTCACTCTAGAGCCAAATCCCTGGCCTGGCACTGGGCTCCCACCTGCACTGAAGCCATCACCTGCAGGTCACTTTGCCCTGAGCCTGCTGGGAGAAGGGACAAGAGCCAACACAGGTGTTTCCAGTCAACATCCAGCTTTGCAGAGAGTGAAGGCTGTAGGAGAGCAAGAACCTGTGCACAGGATCCAGAAGATCCTCCCTCCAAGGGAGGCTCATGAAAGCAAGCCTGGGAGCTGGACCTCCTGGGCTGTAGCTTCTGTGGGGTGGACATGGTGAGTGGTCTGTTTGGGCTCACGGGCTGGCTGACGTGCTCCAGGGAACTCTCAGTTTGTGTGCATGTGCCAAAGGCTGAAGCTGGTCCTGTACCTGGCAGCAAAGATGGAGACATGAAGGCCGGGACAGCGTCACAGAGGGTACCCTTCATAAACCAAGCCATGCCCCACTGGTCCCAGGGGGACAGGCCAGGAGTGACACAATCGGATGGAGATTTGCAGAGGAAGTGGGAGGAGGCTGACTGCTAATCTCAGCATTTCCTCCCAGGTTCATCCCAAAAATTTACCAAAAGTGCAGCATGATGCTTCCTTCTATCTGCAGGGCACTTATGGAGCTGTCTGGTCACTGCTGTTGGCTTTTTTTTTTTGCCAGATCATGTGTAACAAGCATTTGCTGCCTGTCAAACCCGCTCCCATTGCCAGGAGCACGCAAGGGAGAGGGCAGGCACTCGGTGCTGCGAGCCAAGGGGCGAGGGGCACCTCAGCAGCACTTACTGGCAAACGCACAAAACTCGGCTCTGGATCCAGCAGGACTTTCTGAGATTAGTTCTGGGCAAGGCAGGGGGTGGGCAGCACAAAGAAAATCGCCCCTCCTGCGGCGTTTGAGCCCGCAGGAGAATTCAAATGTCACAACTTGGGAATTTTCCATCTGAAGCCCCTTGTAAAATGCAAAGCGCTGTGCCCTGCTCTGACTCCTGCCTGCGGAAGGGTTCAGTGCCAAAGTGAAAGGCTTCCTAAAAAGGGGCTGATCCAGGGAGGGGGGGCGATTTAGGAGCTATTGAGAAACAAGGAAGGACAAACAGTGTTAGGTCATTGCTTCTGCAAACACAGCCAAGGCTGTTCCTCTATAAAAGGGGCAGAAAGCCGTTCCAGAACCATCACAGACTCGGAGGGGACGGTCTGTGACCAAGGCTGCTGCACCCCTCCCTCGGCACCCGACCCCCTGCTCAAGCATGAAACTCGCCCTCTTCACCGCGCTGTCCTTCGGGATAGTGGGTAAGTGTCTGCTGGAGCAGCCTTTGGGGGAAGGAAGTCAAAACCTCCGTGGACCCCAGGCTTCCCCCAGGCAAGGCTGTTTTGGAGCTGCGGCACACACCAGACCCAGCTGTTAAGGAAAAGCGGGACACGAAGCGGTGCTGGCTTTGGCAGCCGTGGATCTGTCAAAGTGGACGGTGTTTTGAGTGCCACCGACGGCAGCTTTGGCCAGCCCGTGGGGTGGAGGGAGGGTTGCAGCTCCCCACACTGCCGATGCCCACCCTGCAAGGAGGAGGGATGCTCCGCTCCCACCGCCACGGAGGAGAATGCTTGGGACAGGCTCCGCACTCCTGCTGTCACGGGGTAAAGGGAAAAATCATCCTCCGGCCAACTGCTGTGCTGGGAGAGGAGCACGGGCTCAGCCAGGGGGAAGAATTATTGCTAGACCTGCCCGCCAACCTTGTACATGTGTTTGGTTAAACCTGAGGGCAGCGGCAATAAAACACACCTTAAATAATGAAGGATGCGGTGTGCTCCCCACTCTGCTCCTGCGCTGCTCTCTCCTGCTGCTTGTGGCTGCACTTTGCTCAGGCTCCTGCCTATTTTATGCCAAATTTGTGCTGCTGCAGGGCTGGCTCTGCTTGGATTCTTTCTCTGCTCACAGCTCTGGCAGGCAACGGGCAGGGTGCCGTGGGATCCGGGATCCCCAGACTGGCTGCACCTGGCCTGGGGACTGATGCCTGGACAGGAAAGAGGGATCTCCTTCCCCGAGCTGACAGCAGGTCTCTTCTGATCCCCCATGAAGTGTGGTGGTGATTAGTGTCCTCTGGTAGGAAGTGTTCCCTGTGCCTCTGGCATCAGGAAGTCCTTCAGCCCCTCTGCCGAATATTAGCATGCAAAGATGTTTTTTTAATGGTTCCTCTTCTTCCTCCCCTGCACAGAAAGTGACAATAGGTCACCCAAAAGGTCTGTGACAGTGGCTGGGGCACTCAGGCTGCCATTCCCTTCCCAGTGTCACCAGTGCAGCTGGGTTGACTCCCTCAGGAGGTCCCCACCCTGCCTCTGCCCCAGGCAGGATGCTTGTCAACATTAGGTTAAGGCGACCATGGCTCTGTGCAGCCAAGGCTTGAAAAATGGATGATGAACTTGAAAAATGTATGAAGAAAGAGGTGGTGGCCATAGGAATTGAGGCTAAGGATTCTCCCTGTGGCCAAGTTCAGCACCTCCACTGGGAGGCTCAGAAATCAAGTAAAGAGAGGCTATTTCTGAGATGAAAGAGAAAATGGAAATGACACAGGTTAATCTGGAGGTGTTTGGATGAAATGTGCTGTCGATGGTTTGAAGGGAGAGAGGGGGGCAAGTGGCCTCTGGGTCTGCACAGCCCTGCCAGGAAAGGGCAGAGTGAAGGTGAAGTGTCAGCACAGGCTGGCCACATCCTTAAACTGCAGGTTTCCAACATTTCTGGGTTCAGGTTTCTGGAGCAGAAATGCATGAATCTGCATCCACCTGAGGCTTTTGCTTTGTTCTGGTCCCCCAGAGCAGCCACTCAGCTGCCTTTTCTGGCTGGGGGGCTCATGGAAGGACGATGGCACCTCTCATGGGGTGCAGTGGAGCAGGTGAGACATAGAGACAGTTCAATATATCAGATCATTCAGCTGCCAAGGAGGTGAGAGTGGCAGTGCATTGCACACAGCCTGGCCAGGTCAATAACCCTCTAGGGTTATTGGCACAGGCACTGCTTCAGTGCTCCAACTTTTCTCTCCGTTTTTGCCAAGGCTTGAGCTTGATTTCTATTGAAGAGTGTGGATTTGTTCTCCTAATCCTGTGGATGTTGCTGTGAGTCCAGGCTGCTTGAATCACAATAGTCCAGGGACAGGAATGATTGTCCCAGATGTTCCTGATGGTGCACATGGCAGGCAAGAAAGAAAGAAAGGACCTTCCTGCATGGCTTGGGAGATCCTGCTCGTGGCCATCACCCAAGGCCATGACCACAGGGAAGCAGTGACCTTGTGCTCACAGAGATGCTGTTTCTCTCCAATCAACGCCTTTCTACCTCTCTGAGACTATTTATTTCTGGTTCTTTCTACAGCTCTGTGTTTTGCTGCTCCCCAAAAGCCAAGCATCAGGTGGTGCACAATATCCTCAGCAGAAGAGAAAAAATGCAATAGCCTGAGGGACCACATGCAACAGGAGAACTTTGCTTTCAGCTGCCTGCAGAAAGCATCATACCTCGACTGCATAAAAGCCATTTCGGTGAGTGGGCAGCAAATTCCCCTGCTGGGATGTTTCAGCAGCCTGTTACACCTGGAGATTGAGTTTCAGTCACTCATTGTTACTTGTGAACCCCCTGTTGTACACAAGGATCCAGGAGAGAGTCTGGGAAGTGCTTTTCCTGCTCTTTGCTCACTGATGAAATCTCTTTGTTGTTTAGAATAGTGAAGCAGATGCCATCAGCTTGGATGGAGGTCAGATTTATGAGGCAGGCCTTGCTCCCTACAAGCTGACGCCTGTTGCTGCTGAGGTCTACGAACACAGTGAAGGTACATTTCCATGAAATATTCTTAAGGCAAGTGGTGGTAACAAACTGAGAGTGCAAAGGCCATCCTTTCCATGCAGAGTTCCCACATATTCTGGTTAGGGGCCCAAGATATTGCCCCTGGTTTCCAGCTTCCAGAGGGGGAGGCGTGTAGGGAGCAGTTCAGAATCATCACCCATGGTCACAGGATCCACTGCCCCATTTCTTGTCATTTGCTGCAGTGAAGGTCTCTGATCCCATGAGCAGAAATCATGGTCCTTCTGAAACATGGCATAAAAACTGTGCTGGTCACAGAGATCTGCTTTCGGTGGTCTTGAACTCTGTGGGTAAAACATGGAGCTGGGAGGCACAGATAAGTTCTGTGATTTCCTGTGCAGTCATCAAGACAGAAAAAAAAATATTGGAGAGGCAACAGCATTACTAGTGGTTGGGAGGGACACCAAATTGAGATCACTGAGGTATGAAATGCAGGCAATCTCCAGGAAAAAAGGAGAGGCATAAAAAGGTAAGAATCCCTTCTGATCGGAGTGAGATCCATGGCTCCATCCCTATTCACTCATTGTACCATCCTTCATCTCTCCCATCTTTTTCCTGGGAGACAAACAGATGCTATTTGACATCCAATGCTCCCAATCTCTTCTGACCTCTTCCCTGGAGTTCAGCCTGTTTGCACACAATATTCAGGATCAAAGCAACGTGGCAGAGCCATTCCCAACGTGGTAGCTAGGAAAAAGATCTTAAACCTTAAAGGCTGAGGTCTCTACCACCCCCAAAACTCAGCCATTGTATCCATATATAGCATGTGACATACTGAGTAAAATTCTAAAGACTAAATATGGAGTTTCAGTCTCACAAGGTGTCTGTGGGCAATGGCATTTGAGAAGAGACTTCCCAGTGGAGATTTGACAGAAGATTTGTTAAAGTTCCTTACAAAACTATGGCACCTTGAATGTGATGGCATTTTCAGGTCACTTACTGTAAGTTGTAACATGCAGCATTAGTTCAATATGGGCAGCATTAGCTCACCCCCAAGAAAATGAGAAAACCATAAGTGTTCAACCAAATTCGCTGATGGTTTGCAAGTGCAGCACTTTGTTCCCTGAAACTGGGGGTTCAGCAGGATTTGAAATGTCCCTAAGTCCTCCTTCCTCATTGCTTTATCCCTTTTCCCTGCCCTGCAGGCTCCACTACCAGCTACTACGCCGTGGCCGTGGTGAAGAAAGGAACAGGCTTCTCCATAGCTGAGCTGAAGGGCAAGACCTCCTGCCACACGGGGCTGGGCAGGTCGGCTGGCTGGGTCATCCCCATTGGGACCCTCACCCACCGTGGGGACATTGAGTGGGATGGCAAAGACTCAGGCTCCATCGAGCAAGGTGAGCCGGGGCATGGTGAGATTGGCTGTGGGGGTTAAACCAGGGCTGGTGTCACAGTGAAAGGGGTGTTGCCCAGTCTTCTGTGGGGGTCCAGATGTAGCTCGCAGGGCACTGACATTTCTTGTGGATCCCCCTCCCTTCCCAGTTCTCCTAAAAGTGAATTTTTGACCAATTACTGCTTTCTTCTCCTCTGTAGCCACGGCCAATTTCTTCTCTGCCAGCTGCGTTCCTGGTGCCACTGAACCCAAACTGTACCGGCAGTGCAAGGGGGATGCCAAGACCAAAATGTCCCGCACTGGACCTTATTCTGGATATTCTGGAGCCTTCCAGTGAGTGAGAGTTATTTTTCCTTTGGGGAAACATTCTAGCCTTGACACATGCAAGGTTTTCTTATATCAAGGAGGGCTGTGTTGGAATCAGAGGTCCTGAGGAGACTGAAGTACTTCTCTGCCATGACAATTTCTTCCCTTCCAGCATAGCTTTTTTGGGGAAGACCATCGCTCTATGGCTGCAGTTTATGTCAAAAATAATTTGTTGAAATGGGAGATAGGGAGTCACAATGTCTGTTTTTCTAACTTCTCTTCTGTTCCTCCCACCTGCAGATGTCTGAAAGATGGGAAAGGAGAGGTGGCTTTTGTGAAACACACAACTGTTCAAGGTACACCTGCAAGATCCCTCATTTCTCCTCTTGCCATCCTACAATTTGTCTACACTGTGCAGCTTTCATTCCTCTCCAGGCCCAAACGCTTCTTTCATCTCTTGAAAAAAGTTTTGCACATTGTGAACTGGCTCATCCCTGTTTTTGAGAAATGGGATTATGGTGGATCCATTTTTTCTTCTCTGAGGTTCTTCTTTGTAGTTGGAAAACCTGCTTGGTGCAGTGTCTCAGAGCCAGCTGTAATGTGAGCAATTGAGCAGGTCACCTATTCCTCTGGAAGGGATTTTGGGGGGAATTCAGCCCACAGCAAGAGTTCACTAGCTCTGTGGAGACCAAGGATGGCCTGGCACACCCAGGACCTGCAGTGAACTCAGTGGAGGCTCACCAAGGTGGTCGTGAGGCAGGGATAACTGTCCTGCAAGGAGGTGCTCTGTGGGATGGGCTTGATCAGCCTGGTGATTGGATAAAAGGTGGAATTTTGTTCCCCTTGAGGACAGTGAGGTATTGGTACAGGTTGTCCAGGACAGCTGTGCACTCTCCATCCTTGAAGGGTTTCAAGATCTACCTGGAAGATCTATCCTGCCCTGTCCCTGCCTTGACCAGGGATCTTCAAAAGTCCCTTCACACTTGAATTCTCCTGTAACCTTGTGATCTCAGTCCTGGGCTTTCTCTTCAGCCTTGACGTTAGTCATCTACTGGTCTTCACAGACCATGTGCAGCTCCTGCTCAATCCATCTGTATGGGATTTGTAAACCTATTTGTATCCCTTTGTGCATAAATCCTCGTAGTGCTGGGTTAGTTACAGCAGAGGCTGAGGTGATCTCCCTTTCAAAAGCATTGCCTTCATATGCCCAAGATGACCCCATTTTGCAAGGGAGGTGCTCAACCCATCCTCTGCAAAGAATTCCCCCCAGAGCTTCAGCAGACATAAATTAATTACACAGCTTCCTAAACTGGCCTTTCTGTCTATTTTCATGGTGATGTGACTCATGGTTCCTCCCTTCCTTCAGAAAATGCCCCAGCTGAGAAGGATGAGTACGAGCTGCTGTGTCTGGATGGCACCCGCCAGCCTGTGGACAACTACAAGGCCTGTCACTGGGCCAGGGTTCCTGCTCATGCTGTTGTGGCTCGACCTGACAGCAAAGTCAGTGACATCTGGAACTTCCTCTCCAAAGCACAGGTATCACCAAGCTCTCCTTTCCTTCCTCTAACATCCCCTGTCCTCTGGTTTTGATTGCTTTCTCCAGCTTTCCAAGAGTTTTGGTGTGGTTATTTGCTGATCATTTTTCCCTTGGTGGCAGGAAAAATTTGGTGTGGGCACAACCAATGACTTCCACCTCTTTGGGCCACCTGGCAAGAAGGACCCAGCCCTCAAAGACTTGCTTTTCAAAGACTCTGCAGTACAGCTGAAGCAAATCCCATCACTGATGGATACTCAGCTCTACCTGGGCTTTGAGTATTACAGTGCTGTCCAGAGCCTCCAGAAAGGTAGGCAGGACATCAAACACCAATGTCATGTCAGCATGGGCTGTGTGGAAGAGTTAGCATTGGCAAACACAGCCAGGCAAAAGGAACATGATTTTTTTCAGATACAGATTTTATCATCTGCAAAATATTTCCTGTGAAATCACAGAACCCTCACAAACTTCACAAGGGAATTTGTTGTACCCAAACCCAAATCACCACACTGACAAATACGGAAAATCTACCCAAACTCCACAGCAGTTATTCAGCTGGTGGTAGAGGCTGGGCATGGTCAAAACTGCTGCTTAGAAAAGCCATTTCTGGGGTGTAAAAAGAAGGAACATCTCAGGACACCAGGTTCAGACACTTGAGGGAAACAGTGTCCTTGATTTCCATCTAGACTCATCAAGCATTTTCTGATAGCTTTCTGAGAGTCAAACACCCCACAAATGATCTCTGAAACCCACTTAGAATTCATTCAGCACAATTTAAAGTACTTCACTTCTGTTAAGTGGCATTTATGGAAGGGGGTGAATGGACTTCACATAGCATCAAACCAGAGAATTCAAGTGCTGTTCAACAGAAACATAACTGGGTTGTAATTTTTGAGCTCAGTCTGGTCTTAGTCTCCTGGGCTGGGAGGAGTCCAGAAATGTGGGACTCATAATACAAGCAGCAATTCCAAATACTGTTATCACAGGTGTGTTTAGTGGTTTTTTAGCTAACAGAAATCTGCCTGAATGGCTTGCCTTATCCAGCAATTCACCTTTCTGACCTGTAAGTTGATTTTTTTGAGCCTACTTCAGCTCAAGAATCACCTTTTCCATTCTTACCAGCCCAGGGCTTAATTCACAAGAACTCCTTGCCCTGAGCAGCAGCAGGCAGGTGTGCACAGGTGGTTTGAGGCTGAATCCCTTGCTTTTGGGACGTGGCTGATCCCTGTTTTCCTTTGCAGACCGCCTGACCCCCAGCCGCAGGGGCAGCAAGGTCCAGTGGTGTGCCATTGGCAGGGATGAGAAGAAGAAATGTGATGTCTGGAGTGTGATGAGCAACGGGGATGTGGAGTGTGTTGTGGCAGAGGACACCAAGGAATGCATCACGAAGATCATGGTACAGCTTTTTCTTTTTCCCTTCTCTTCTCACTGTGAACTTCTCAGGTGCTTCTTTTACCATCTGAGCTCTGGAAAGTGCTGTCAGCATTTCATTTCTGCACTTTTCCCTTGCAGAAAGGTGAAGCAGATGCCATCAGCTTAGATGGAGGCTTTGTCTACACCGCTGGCATGTGTGGCTTGGTGCCAGTGATGGCAGAGAGCTATGAGGGTAAGCACAGCTCTGTCTCAGGTCCAGGTGGTGGGGAATGGGCTGGTGCCAAAGTGCTGGTATTTTTTCTGGAATCTTACAAAGCAGCTGCAGTGCTGTATTCTGCAGAAATCACAGAATACCCTGGGTTGGAAGGGACCCACCAGGATCATCAGCCCAACTCATGGATCTGCATAGACACCCCAAAAATCCCAGCCTGTGTCTGGGAGCATTGTCCAAACGCTCCTGGAGCTCTGGCAGCCTTGAGGTCATGCCCATTCCCTGGGGAGCCTGGGCAGTGCCTCACCACCCTCTGGGGGAGGAAGCTTTTCCTGATACCCAACCTAACACACTCTGAGGCAGCTCTGCTCACCATTGCACGCCTTCTCTTTCCATGAAAAGCAGAACAGCCCTTGTGGAACAGGCATGGATAGTCAGGAACTCCTCTTTGTTTTAATTCTGATGCCCTGGTCCTTTAGCACCAGCCTTGGTAAAACTGCTTGGTTTAGCTCAGAGGAGCAGCAGGAGGCTGTGCTTTGTTTTCCTGGTGCACAAGGTGTTACTTGAAATTATCACTTCTACAAGAGAGTTTCTCCCGAAATTAGTGAGCTCAATTCTTTTGGACTTGAGATATCTTTAACTCACCTTCTTTTTCTCCCCTCCCACAGATAATCACTGTGAATCACAAGAAGAACCAGGTAATTACTGCCAACAGAGGGACAAGAAAACAGTCCAGAGGGATATAAGTAGAAAAGTAGATATGGGTCATGAGTGGAGAATAAATGGCCAGTCCCCACCCAAAGAGTGTCCAGTGCAGACATTAGAATTTTGGGAGGTTAGGTTTAGCTGTTGGAGGGAAAACCAGGGGCTGCAATAAGATCAAGGTGAAACATTTGGTATTGGCAGAGATTGGTGTGGTCACACTATAACAGTGGCAGGCCTGTGAACAGAGAAAGAGGGTCTGGGCTGCAGTATTAGGAAATTGTTCTTTCTAGAAATGGAAACAGGGAGGCGGGGGGAGGGTTTTGTCCCTTGCTAATGAGAGAAAAAGAAATCAGGAGTGGCTAAAAAATCCTCATGTGTCTTGCCTTCTCAAAGCCTTCTCATATACCTCAGAGCTTTGGAGGGCAGGGAAATGTCAGGTATAATAATTTCCCAGGAGGGTGGTGGAAGTAGATGCATCACATCTACAAACTCTTCCATTGTTGCTGCCTGGCCAACTATTTATAAGCATGAAGTTATTCTGTGCTGTTTGTAGGTGCCCTTTCCCAAGTGAAGCCAGAGCTCTCTCCTAAGGGATCACAGTGGGATCCTTGGGTCAGGCCTCAATCCTTCTCTGTTTTATCTTCTGAAAGCAACTTACTTTGCTGTGGCTGTTGTGAAGAAGGCTGACAAGGACATCAGCTGGAACAACCTGCAGGGTAAGAAGTCGTGCCACACCGCCGTGGGGAGAACTGCTGGCTGGAACATCCCCATGGGCCTGATCCACAACAGGACAGGCAACTGCAACTTCGGTGAGTCCAGTTTGGAATCATTTTCTTTGAGCTGGGAATCTGCTCACAAAGAAATCATCATTTTACCATCCTTCATGGGGTTTTCAAAGTTTCTGGTTGCCTCAAAGATTCCCTCCTGGAGGGAGGAAATGGAGAAGAAGACTCTGTTATTTAAGGTTTCACTGAGCAAAATTTTAGGCTTTTGGTGTCTGCCTCAGAGTAAGATATGGCACATCAGCTGCTTTGGGGGTCTTTGGTTTCTTTTCAGATCTCTCCCCTTCCTTTGCAGCAGCCCAAGAGGTATTCCCAAAAAGGGAATATGGGCTGCCCCACATGGGCCTGGTACTTGTGCAGGGTGTGCAGTGGGGATCAAGGATGAAACTCAAAGGGAGGGGAAGGGCTGAGAACAGGGGACAGAGGCTGATCTTCAAAAAACTAAAACGGTCTGATCTGACTGCCTGAGAATTTACTGAGAGTTATGGTCCAACAAAAATAATTTGGAAACATTATCAATGTTATCAACCAAGACGAAGTACGCATATATATATTAAAAGGAAATCTCTAACCACACAAAGATTAGTGTTAGTAAGTTTTATTCTTGGCTTCTCTATCCTCCTGCCTTCCTTTCCCACTGTCCCTTCCACCCCAAGAGCTCTGACACTGCTGCCAAATGCACCTCTGCCGACCCATAAAGGTTGTGGAGGCTTGGGCTGGCTCCGTGTGAGCTGGGAATGGTTTGAAATGAAAACATTCCTCTTTTTATGCCAAGATAGTGCCTATTCCACTTGAGCCTTAGGCCCTGCTTCATCACAGAATCACAGAATCATGGAATGGTTTGGGTGGAAAGGGACCTTAAAGCCCATCCCATTCCACCCCCTGCCATGGGCAGGGACACCTTCCACTAGACCAGGGTGCTCCAAGCCCTGTCCAACCCAGGCTTGGAGACTTCCAGGGATCCAGGGGCAGCCACAGCTTCTCTAGGCCACAGTAACAATAATTATCAATGATAACAGGACCCAAGTTACATGGTCAAAGCTGGATGCATGTGATTTGCTGCCCACTAAATCATGCTCCTTGCCCCAGCCCGTTTCCACCTCCCCAGTGAGCACTAACGCAAACTCAGGGCGAGAACGTGTTATTCAAATAAAACCCAACTTCTCAGGGCAGGAAAAGTGACTTTCTCCTATTCCTGCCTCCAGATGAATACTTCAGCCAGGGCTGTACTCCCGGGTCTCCTCCCACCTCCTGCCTGTGCCAGCTGTGCAAGGGCTCTGGGGGGTTCCCTCCAGAGCACCAGGGTGCTCCAAGCCCTATCCAACCCAGGCTTGGACACTTCCAGGGATCCAGGGGCAGCCACAACTTCTCTGGGCAACAATAACAATAATTATCAATGATAACAGGACCCAAGTTACATGGTCAAAGCTGGATGCATGTGATTTGCTGCCCACTAAGTGATGCTCCTTCTCCCAGCCCGTGTCCACCCTGCCCAACACAAACTCAGGGCGAGAACGTTTTATTAAAATACAACCCAACTTCTCAGGGCAGGAAAAGTGACTTTCTCCTATTCCTGCCTCCAGATGAATACTTCAGCGAGGGCTGTGCTCCCGGGTCTCCTCCCACCTCCCGCCTGTGCCAGCTGTGCAAGGGCTCCGGGGGGGTCCCTCCGGAGAAGTGCGTGGCCAGCAGCCACGAGCAGTACTACGGATACACCGGAGCTTTTCGGTACGTGCTGGGGACACCCAGGCTGCCTTAGTGCCCTGGGGCTGCTCACAGAGGGGAGGGCACAGGGGAAGTGCAGCCTCATGTGGACACTAGTTTGCTGATCTACTCTTTTTCTCCGTCACACCACTGAAAGTATGTATCTCTGTAATACTATACATGTGCTTTTCCTTTGCTTTCTGAAAATGGATGTAAAATATCCCTGCTCTGTAAAACTGAGGTTCTGGTGCCTGCAGGCAAACTCAGAGAGGCACAAGCCCTCCCACAATGGCAGAAGTGCTCCTCTTTTAACGTAAATAAGGAATGGAAAGGCTGTGTTTCAGATATATCTAAAAAATTTGTGGCAGGGCTTCTAGACCTGGATGTCCTTGGAGATTAATTGTACAGAATAAGACTCAAGTCTAAATCAAATCTGTGGGAAAGGGACAGGATTCAAGCATTTACATCACTGGCCTCCTTTTCTACTCCCCAGGTGTATGGTTGAGCAGGGGGATGTGGCCTTTATCAAGCATACCATTGTTGAGGAGAACACTGATGGTACGTGGTCAGGGCTGCCTTCCCCATCTGCATGATTCCTTAGGTGGTGTTGAGGCTGATGTTCTCCTGCTACACAAGATCTCTGAATCTCTAAACCCATTCTCTTTAAAGGCAAGAATACAGAAAGCTGGGCCAAAGATCTGAAAATGGACCAGTTTGAGTTGCTGTGCACTGACGGGCAGCGGGCAAATGTCATGGACTACAGGAGATGCAACCTGGCCAAAGTCCCAACCCATGCTGTGATGGCACGCCCTGAGAAAGCACAACAAGTCCGTGAGATGCTGGAGAACCAAGAGGTTTGTAGTGCTGAGAGTAGAAGAAATATTGTGGGGTTGCTCTGATTCTCCCCAAGTCAGCGTAAGGTGGAAACTTTTACCTCACTGCTGTGGGGTGACAGCCTTGTGCCTTGGCCTTCTCCTCCTTCCATCCCTTCCCAAGTGCTCTTTCTCCTCTGCCACCTTACAAACACACCTTTAGGGAGCAGTGGGATTGCAGTTGTTGCTGCTGTCACACCAGACTTGTGTGACATGAGTTTATCACCTCCTTTCCGGCCTCTGCCCTTGCTGGGGTGTTTCAGAAACTCTTTTGTGATGCCTGGTCTGTGCCACAGCTGGGTCAGGCTCAGCCCCAACAGCAGCCTCCCTGCACACACACATCCTACAGCTGCTGGGCTGACCAGAACCAGGCTAAACCATCTCTGTTTCTCCCTGCAAACATTAATATCAGCTCCACCATCAGGGTCTGGTGAGAGGCACTTGGGGCCTTTTGCTTCTACTCATGGTTAAGTTACAGGACCTGCTGGCAGCATCTCTGCACACAGGGACATGTTAAAATTGGGGAAAAAATGTCCCTCCCAGTGAGCAATCCCTCCTCTAAGCATACAGACAGAAGGTTCAATCCTCAATTTCTGGAGCCTGGCATGGGGCTCTCCAGGCTGATGGTGAAGAACCAGGAACAAGAAGTAGGCCAGCTTTCTACTTCTCTCCTCTTTGTGCTTTTATTTCAGAGGCTGTTTGGAGCAAAAGGATCCAGGAATAAAGATTTCAATATGTTTGCATACGAATCCAAGGACCTTCTGTTTAAAGACCGGACAAAGTGCCTGATCAGGCTCCGTGATGGAATGTCATACAAGGAATTCCTTGGAGATAAATACTATGCCTCACTTGCCAGCCTCAACACCTGCAATCCATCAGGTAACTGGAACAGCCCCAGAGGAAGTCCTGAATTGCAGTCCTTACCTTGCAGGCATCAGCAGTTTCTTCTGGAACTGTCCATTCAATGCCTTTAAAGGAAGAAGATGCCAATATTCTTTTCTCAGAGTTCCTTGAGTGAACTAAGAACAGACTTGAAATCTGCTGCTCTGGCAGCAATGTGAATTGTTGCAGTATTGGACACGCAAAGGACGAGGCAGACAGCAGAAAGTCAGGCAGGAAAGTTCTATTTTAATATTTTTGACTTTATTTATATACACTTTTTACAGAAGGCAAAAGATTGGCTACACAGGTTACCACCTCTCTGACCTTGTAAGTGAGCATCACCATCAATCATATTTCTCTTCCCAGAGGAGAAATATGTAAACAAAGTAAATAATTCTAAATATATATATAGTTTATATAAAGGTGTGTGAAAATCTCCACTACAAAATTGCAAACACTCACAAGGCAAGAAAACTTAGGGCGACAGGGAATAAAAGACTTTTCCTCACCTTTGGAAAATATGGACTACAAGAAACTGCACAGAGAACCCCCTTGAACCCGTCAGTGTGGGATTTGTGGTTAAAGCTCTTTTTGTGTGGCACACTGTGGATTTTCCATGGTGTGACATTGTTGGCATGGCTGGGTGTGTGCTGGTGGGACAGAAGTGTTTAAAAGCAGGATCTGAACTTTTTCCTTTCCCTTTCCAGATCTTCTCCAGGTGTGCACCTTCCTTGAGGACAAGTAGTGAGATGGGAAGGATCCTTGAAGTGGGGGAGAAAACCTCAAGCCATGACTCCTCTCGTGCCCTCAGCACCGAACATTGACCTGCAGAGGGCCCTCTGCCTTCACTGCTTTCTCTGCCCTCCCTCCTCACTCTGAAAGTAGCTCTTTGAGACTTTACCATTCTCTGCTGCCAGATCAGCAAAAAATAAAATCTCAAATCTAAAACGGGCGTCCTGAGATTTTTCCAAGTGATCCTTAAGCCCATCCCTTCCTCAGTGCCTCTCACTGTAGGACACTGACAGATACAACTGTTGTCACTGCTGCCCCTTAGGGAAATTTCTTGCACCATTTGCCAAAGCAAAATGGGTTGAATATACCCTGGAGCATAATTAACAGATGCTTTGTACTCTCCATACTTTTGCTTTGCCCAGATTATCCCATTGTCTTCCTGGCAGGTGAGGGTTCCCCAGCATGGCTGGGACACAGGAAGAGGGAGAGTGTTTGTGTCAGGGAAGCTGAAGGCTGAAGACACTCCAAACCAAAATAATACAGTGAGAGTAAGATGGAAGGTGTGAACAGAAACTGCTGTGTCTCAGATCTCAGCTGACTGGGTTTGAGTCCCTTTCACCAGGCAGGAATCATTGAGCACATACATGCATTGATGGGGAGAGTCCAGGCTTAGGCTTCCTTCCTAGAAAAATCTAGGATTTGCTCAGAAACGTGGTTGTTTTGGTAGTCTGTCTAATTTTGTGTTGCTGGCCTGATAACAAAATGCAGTTTGTTTTGCCTGATTCTGAGCCACAGTGAAAATAAAATGCGAGACAAAAAGTGCTGCTGAAGCTCTGCTGCAGAGGAACAGCCTGGGCTCATCCAGGGTGTCCCAGTCCTGCTGTCAAGGCAGGCATGGAGGAGCTTCTGGGAACACAAAGCTCCTGGGTTTGAGGGAATGAATATTTTGATGATTTTTGGATGCATATGGTAAGTGTGGTGGAAGTCCGCCAGCCTGGCTGGAAATCCCCCCAAATGGCAGGAATGCAGGGTGTGACAGGAAAGGATGAAATGTAGTCCCTCAATCTATATAGGACGCATACACCGGACAGGTGATTTTTTTCACTTCAAAACTAGCCAAGAAAGAGAATCAGTGCGTCTAACAGGCTGTTTTTACAACTCAGCATGGCTACAGTCAGAAAACTTTTCCCCAAAAAAGCTGTAGCATCTGCATTTCATGTCAGGTGTAAGCTGTAAGTAGAAGGCATGGATAAAAGGAACCTCACTAGAGGATCACTCAAGGTGGAAGGGACCTCTGGGAGTCTCCAGTCCAATCTCCTGCTCAAGGAAAGGGATCAACCAGGGTGCTCAGGGCTTGACCTCCAATGATGGCAACTCCACAACCTCCCTGGGCATGCTGTCCTGCTCCTGGAACCCCCAAAAGAGAATGTTCTTCTCATATCCACTTGGAACCTGTATCGTTTCAGTGTATTCCTGTTACTCCTCACCCTGCACTGCTGTGGGCAGCCTGGCTCTGCTTCCTGATGCCTGGTACAAACAGCCTGATCTTCCTGGGAAAAAACAGCCCCATGGAATGCTCAAGGTGTGGGACAGAGTGGCTGGAAGGCTGGGAAGGGCCCTGGAGGTGCTGGTGACAGCGGCTGGACACAAGCTCAGGTCTGCCCAGGTGGGCAAGAGGCCGGTGGCCCCTGGGCTGTCCCAGCCATGGTGTGTCCAGCAGGCCCAGGGCAGTGACTGTCCCTCTGTGCTGGGACCTGT
>JBBMKD010000013.1:21139714-21173541 GCA_037834095.1 Argya squamiceps | reverse complement strand
GGGAGGGGAGGGGAGGGGAGGGGAGGCCATGGCTAGAGAGGGCAGGGAGGAAAAGGCAGAACTGCCAGGAGATAACCTGAGATGGTTTTATGCCTTGGTGATGACTTGGGATGGCCAAAACAGAGCCCTGGATTCAGAGATGCCTGGGAACAAGCTGGGGCTTCCTGCCAGGAGGGAAGATGAGGTGGGAGAAATGCAGCTGGAGAGCACCACCAAAGGGAGAGGAAAACCTTGGGGTGTGACTGCTTCCCCCTGCCCATGGGTCCTTCTAACCCAGCCCTTGTCTGCAGGATTAACCGGAAAGGCAAAGCCGGACGGATGCTCCAGGGATGTGATCCCACCCTGAGACCACACAGCAGCCTCAGCCCTCAGATGTGCAGAGCCCAGAGGATGGGAGGGGAAGGGCAGGGGTGATTACTTTCCTTGGGAAGAATCTGCCACCCAAAACAGCAGCAGAAAGGCAAAACGACCTTTGTTGCAGGACTTGTGCAGCTGGAGTGTGGCTTTTCCAGACACTCTCCAAGTGTCTGGAGGTGGGATGAGGCTTGATTCAAGACTTCCCCTGCATTCAGCAGACTCAGATTTAGTTTAAATAAGGACATCCCAAACCTTGAAGGCTCTGAGCGCAAAAAACTGGGAAAGGGTCTTACTTGGAGGGCTCCCCAAAAGGAGTCCATGCACCCCCTGAGGCTGGTGGACATGAGGAGCACCACTGTCCTGTGTCCCCTCAGAGGTCCTCATGGGTCTCTCCCATCCCTGCCTCTCTTCCCACTTGTTCCCATCCCCACTCGTTCATGCCGACCACCCACAACCTGCTGGTGCATGGAAACCAGCGCTGGCCCGGCCCTTCCAGCTGCTCCAGATGTGCTCTGCTGCCCCACTCTCCCGCCAAGCAGCCCCAGGAGGGGAGGGAGCTGCCCTCATCCATCTTCCCTCATGACAAGAAGGGGTTCTTAAGGAAGAGCCAAGCTCTCTCACAGGGAGGTTTGGCTGACGCAGAGCCGACGCCAGGGCGAAGGCGCGGTGGGAGGTTGAGGAGCCGGGGGCACTCCTGAGTGCTGACCCTCCGGAGCAGAGGCTCCCACGGGAGCCTGGACTATTTTTGGAGCTGCAGGGAAGGAGTATTGCAGACAGACAGGGAGCAGCACAGGAAGGCCAAAGGCGTGCACCCACATGGACCCCCCAAAATCCTCTCGTAATCATCCCCGTGCTCCTTTCGGAGCAATCCTGACTCCAGGCTGTTTATACAAGGCACTTGACTCCTTTCCAAAAGGAGCTGCATTTAGAAGGGAAGCAAACTCCTGGGGGAGACAGACTGCTGCCCCCACCCAGCTCATGGGACCAGCACCTCCCAGGGCAGTGCTTTTTCCAGAGGAAGAGAAATCCACCCCATTGTAGGGAAGGGGGAGGATTGGTCCTTCCATGCTCTGGACAATGGGAGCTGGCAAGGATTCAGTCAACCCCATCCTAAACTTTCCTCTGAGATGTGTCCAACAAATACTCAGGTTTCATTTCATAGGAGTGAACCATCTCTATGGAGCCTCCAGGGATCTCCAGGAGTCATGATAAGATTCTTCCAGGTGAGAACCTAACTCTGCTCTGTGGGGACCACAGGTTTGGGAGGATCCTGCTACATGTGGTATGGCCATTGCTCCACCTGGAGAAGTGAGTTAAGGGTTAATTCCTTGCTCTGCTTCCACAACTCATGTCCAAAGTCATCCCCCACTTCATTTTTCAGTGTCTTCCCCTTGGCAGCCCTGGTTGGAGATAAAGAGAGTGGAAATGTTGATGGCACTTGTGCTAATCTCTGTGCCCAGCATCTTTCCCACAGCAGTGTGGATGGAAAGAGCCAGGGCTTTGTTCACTAGATGGACACAAGGACTGCCTGGAGAGCTGGAGACCCTCACAGAACTTGTCCAAGTTCTCCCAGGTGACTGATGACACCGAAGTAGGACGTGGCCAAGAGCAAAATTAATCTGGCTGGAGTAAACCTTTGGAAAGGATTAGGTGTAAGAATGCTCCATTACTTCTTTCCCTATGCAGGGTACAGCTGGAGTTGAGTCCAAAGCAAATTTGCTTGACCTGAGTGGAAAGTTAGAAGACTTTCCTCCCAAAATCAGGGAACATTTCTCCCAAAGCAGGAGACTCCAAGCTGCCCACCTCTGGGGACTCCCTCCACTTCAATCTCCTGAGCTTGCAAAAGAAAAAAGAAAAGGAAAGGGAGGGGGGAACTGTAGGAATTAATAAGAATATCCCCAAAATTTTAATAGGAAGAAGACCTGGTGTTTATTTTAGAGTTTGTGTATGATCACCTCTTACTACACTGGGAGATCCCCCCACAGAAGGACAGCTGAGGTCACTCAGTTCACAAGAAATATATCAGCTGGATATGGAAAGTGTAGGGATGAGTGGGGAAATACATCCCTCCTTGGCACCACTCTCCTATGGGCAGCTGCCTGGATTTGTAGATCAAAAAGTACCATGAAAAATGAGAAAAGGCACAACATTTCCACAAAAAGGACCAAATACCCTGCACAGAGCCCATCCTTTAGCACAGAACCTCCAAGTCTAGTCCAACAGCAGAAGTTGGCTTCTAAGTGGGATTTCGATTGCAAATAATAAAACAATATACAAATTAAGCTGATCAGGGATTGCCTGAAGCCTGCTGGAATGACAACTGTCTACTGCCCAGCTACACACGTTTTACACCCCGCGACTGTCACGTGCAAAGATAATATTTGCTCTTTTTGCAACAACACAGACACAGGATTTCCTGGCACTGTATCCCAGTGACTTTGCAAGGCCCAGCTTTGCCCAGAATGGAGGTTTTTGGCTGCAGAGGATTGCTGAGACAGACCCTCAGTGTGGGATGCTTCCCAAGAAAATACTGCCCTCAAAATAGGATGCCGAGCATCCTGCAGCCTTTCCTCCCTCCGGCAGGTTGGGTGCTTGGTCTTCCCTCATTCTCTCCTGAAGGTCTCTTTTCCTTCTGGGGCATCAGGATCCGATCAGGGTTTCCTTGAGGGCAGGTCCAGGCTGGCTGGGTTTTGCCTGACCCAGAAGTGTGTGCAAACACTCCTCCCGCCCCGCCAGCCGTGCCTCGTGCTCCCTATCAGCGTCACTCCTCTCCCGTCCTGCTCTCCATAATCTTATCTACACTGACCACTCCTTGCTCGTGTTTGGGCACCCAACCACCTCGCCCCTCATAAAATTACCTTGTCTCAGGCCTCCTAGACCTTGATCCCACTAAACTTTCCAACCCATCTTTTTTCCTTATCCCACTGCTGGTGTTGCTGGTGAGGACCAGGTGGTTCTTCCCTTCTGGAGCCTGATCCCATCAAAAACAGACGTGACCACAGTGCTGGACCATCCAAACCCAACTTGTGCTGTTTGGTGCCACCACCATCACCACGAATGCTAGAAGACCCTGGTCACTGCAGGTCCTTCTCCTCATGTCATTACAGACCTTCCTTTGTCAAAAACTCTCATCCAGCCTGCCATGCCTGCCTGCACAGTGCCCAGGATTGCCATATTGCTTTGATTTTCTTGCTTAAATCAATGGCTCCAATCAGCCATGACTTTCTCCTTTCCGTGTTTCCCTCTCCAAACCTACAGCCACACTGCCTCCAGATCTGTGACTTGATAAATCTCCTGTTCTGGCTAAACAAAGCAATTCATAATCTTTTCCAACAGGATATGAGAGCACAACTGGTACATCTCCAGGCTTCTGGAATACACTCCTCAGCAAATTCCTTTAGTCCCTTGGAAGGAAGGGACAAAAAACTTGTCCTGCTGCTGTTGGGACCTCAGACCCCAAGGCCAGGCTCCGTTTCCTCTGCAGGAGACATTCAGCCTCCCCAGGGAGGCGAGAGCTCCCTGCTCTGTTCACTGTTCCCTGGCTGCTTTCAACACCTTCACCCTGGGATGCTTTCAAGCCTCCAAGAGCCCACAGCCTCCTCCTGACCTTGTTGTCCTCTCTCCTACCCTCTTCCATTCCCTCCTTCTTCCTGCCCCAGTACAACACCCAATTTGAACCTCTCCTAAGGCTTTTAAATCTCTCTCTGGATCACCTCCGGCTGACATAAGTGAGAATAATTCTCTGTTGTCCTCCTGTTTGCTTTTCCATGCCAGGTGGTCTGCAGGCGTGGAAAAAGAAAAAAAAAGCCTCCCCCTGCCTTGCACTCACAACACTTTCACACTGCTCCTCTGTGCTTTTGAGCTTCCAGCTGAAACCAGTCCAGCTTCTCTAAATCAAAAGATATTTATAAAGTTCTTCTCCTTGTCATCTTTCTGGGGATCCCAAAATCAATTAAAATAGTTCAAAACCGCAAATGAGACAGTAAAGGCGAAGAAGCCAAAGTATCTCAGGCTCTGTAAACAGACAATTCCTGTGAAATAATCCTTTTCCAGTGGTTGTCTGGGAGCAGAAAATGGACACAGAATCATAGCATCATTAAGGTTGGAAAAGACCTCCAAGATCATCAAGCCCAACATGATCTTAAATCACGTGGCTGGGACTCTGGACTGGGGGACACTGATAGGATCCCCGGCCATGTGTGGGTATCAAAAGGACCAACCAGCTTCTCCATCTTTTAAAACTGTTTTAATCTTTTAGGCTGTGATGTTCTCAGTATCCCCAGTGCCACCAGGAGCTGGCATCCACCTGAGGGTTGGGTTCATCCTGCATTTGCTGAGCAGCACAGCTGCAGGTCTCCCAAGCCCCAGTGCCAGTCAGCACAACCCCAGGAGCTCTGGTGAACGTCCAAGCAGGGGATGTCCCTGCTCATCAGAGAAATCACAGAAGTGTGGAATGTTTTGAGTGGGGAGGGAGCCTTAAGTCCATCCAGACCCACCCACCCCTGCCATGAGCAGGGACACATCCCACTATCCCAGGCCGCTCCAAGCCCTGTCCAGCCTGGCCTTGGATGCTTCCAGGGATGGGGCAGCCACAGCTTCTCTGGGCAACCTGTGCCAGGGCCTCCCCACCCTCACAGAGAACAATTTCTCCCTAATATCCCATCTAAATATCTCATCATCACCCCCATCTCCACCAACGCTGTGGGGTTACCAGGATGCTCCAGGTTTCTGGCCGAGGTCAGAGCTCAGCAGCCCCAGAAAACCTCCCAGCCCCAGAACCTGAAGCCTTTTGTGTTCTGCTTTGTGTTTTCCAGGGGTCTGAGGGTGGAGGCAGCGGGCAGAGGGCTCGGCAGCCCTGCACTCAGACCGAGAGCAGTGTTTGTGCCCGTTCCATGTGTGAGGCGGGGCAGGCGGCCATCCCGCGCCGGCCGCGCCAGGCGGAGCCCGGCGGTATCAGCGCAGACCCAGCCCGTCGGTGTCACTGCCGCAGCCGCCAAATACCCACGTGTGGCTGGGAGGGACTGACTGCACAGCCCCACACGGAACTGTCACAGCCGGGCTCCACAGGGATCAGGGAGCAGCTGGAACTGCACGGATCCAAGGCCACATCCACAGGGAATTGTTTCCTGAAGCGCCGCTGCACCGTTCCTGCATCCCCAGCAGTGTCCCCGTGATTCCAACCCCATCCCACTCTTGAGACCCCCACAGAACCCCTCAAACTGCCCCTTTCCACCAGGACTTCTCCCTGATGCCCATCCCTGGCCCATCCCACACCTCCAAACCTCAGTGGCAATGGGTTCAGTTCTGGAAAACACCCTGAGAGAGATGGGGTCCAGTGCAGGGGGTGGTGGTCCCTGTCACAGGGATCATGGAGGGGCAAAGTCATTTACATGGAAAAATAATTTGTTATTTTGGCCCCAGCCCTGCAAAAGACACCCTGAATATCATCCCATCACATGGGCTTTGGGGATTAAATATGAGCTTTGTGATTAAATCTTCCAAGGCTTAATGATGTCCTTCCAAGCCTGTTAAAAGTAGGGAATTTTGCTGTCCTCATCAGAAACTGCCATTACCTGTATGAGGATGTTGTGTCTGATGGCTCTGGGGAGGGTGATGCCCTCAGCTTCCCATAAAATTTGGGGCTGGGTGAGGCTTTTTTATAATCCATCATTCAGAGCACCAGTGGCTTCTTGTACAAATAAGAGCTACAAAACCTTTCAAACCCAGATGTTGACCATCCCTTGCCCTCTGATGACCATTCAGTCCACAGCTCCCCAAACCTGGAAATTCCACTGTGACACTTTGAGGTCCTACTCATTTTTGGGGGCTGAGGGGACTGACACTGCACACAGACTAATGTTTTCTGACCCTGAAGCAGTTCTTTTGTTAATGTATATGTTTTTAATGCAAATGTCACATGACAGGAAGAGTGAATAGGTCAGAAAAGGGAGGGAGATCTTGTTGCCTGTCAATTTATACATTTACTCTTAAAAGCAAGAATATTTCTGTGAGGTGTGGGTGTCCTGACTGCCCACCAGCCCAGATAGTGAAGCACATCACCCCCCTGATGCCAACGAGCATGTTTGGGTGGACCTCAAACTGTTCCTTCACATGCTTGCACGGTGCTGACTTGTTAAACCAGAAACAATTTGAAACTCGAAGTTTTAAAAGAAAAAGTTCAAAAAGCAGCTTTGAAGCTTTTCTTCAGGCAATGTTTTTCCTGCCACTCACGAAGTGACACCCCAAAGTCATCTGCCCTTGGCCAAGTGCCCCTAAAAGGTCCCATCCAAGTGCCCTGGGGCATGTGGGGTGCTGAGCACCCAGCCTGACTCTGGGGCACCCACATCCCATCCCACACCCTGCAGCTGCCTGTGGGGTGTACAAATGGAGCAGCATTTATTTGTTGGGGCTTTCATTTTTTAATCTGAAAGTTTGACATCCTGCAAGAGGGTTTGGCAATGTTTTTTCACTCCAGGCTATTTTTTCTTGCTGCCAGTTTCCAGGAAAGAGCATGAACTACAAGAAGGGCTCTGGTTTGGGGTGACTTTACTCACCCCAAGTCAGGGTCATTACTGCAGCAGCCTGGAGGGGGCTGGGGGCACATTTTGCAATTCCTGCAGAGCAGTGGACAGGTCAGCAGTCCCCTCCAGAGGAACATCAGAGTAGCCCGGAGGAAGCCCCAAATCACCCAGGGTAATCTCAAGCCCTTTCTCCTGGAGCTCACAGCCAAAAAGTCTCATCAAGTCACCTGCTGGAATAGCCCAGCCTGGGCAGTTCAGGGGTGTGGAACTGGGGGACATCATCCGGGGTCATGCCTCCAGCCCTGGGAGCTCTGAGGAGGAGCAGCCCCTTGGGAACAGCCCCACGGCACCTACAGCATCCCCACAGAACCCCAGCACAGCCCAGGGAGGAGCAGACAACACCATCCTTCATGCAGGATGAGGGAAACTCGATGGCAAACAAAGCCCAAACCCATCCCGATCACGACACCTCATCCACGGCCACACACCCTGAAAACGCTGGGCTGGGAGGTGCTGACCCCCCGCAGCACATACCGGGATCCAGAACAGCGGTGGGAAAGCACAGCCCGGCCCGGGCAGCCCCGGCAGCCCCGGCAGCCCCGGCACGGGGGGGTAGATGCCCACCGGGCACATCCCCGGGGATGCTCTGCCCGCCGTTCCCAAACCCGCACCCGCCTGCTCCAGGTGCCGATGTGGGGAGGCGCGGAAATCCCACCCTTCCAGGGACATCCAGGCGGATGTCCCGAGGACAGGAACTGGCACGGGCAGCAGCCTCGGTGCACATCCCAAAACGGGCCGAAGAGCGGGGGAAAAAGACAGATGAGGGGTGATGTGAAGCCGGGATGGTTGGCAGGGTGTGAAAGGTGACACACGGCCGGGGTGAGCGGTGTGTTCGCATGCAGGCACCGAGCTCAGGAGCCGGGAGCTCAGGCAGGACCAGCTCTCAGGTGACAGCAGGTGAGGAACTGGGCAGCCAGCACCGGAAAACCCACCTCAACCCTCCGAGCTTTTGTTTCTGTCACTCAAAACTTCTGCTCACCCGAGTTTTTAAAGCGAGCGCGTGTTATTCTACTAGGGCAGTGTTTTCTTTTCACACCAGGATGTGGTTAATCATTCCCTAAGCAGCAGCACACCGTGTACCAGACGCGGTGGGGAAGCTCACGGAGAGCTGCGCCATGGGGTGAAACAACCCACGAGCCGTGCAGGGCATCACTGCGAACCCACAGGCACCGAGCAGGGCAGGATTCCCCGGGACTGCCCCAGGAGCTCATGCTCAAATTCTGCATCATCAAACACCCTTCCTTTCACCCGCGGTGCGAGCGGGGAACACGGGCATGGGCTGGCGTCCCTCTCCAGGCTGGAATCCCCCTTCCTCCCCGCCAGCATCCCTGCCCCATCCTTACTTTGATGTTGCAGAAGATACTCCTGGAGCAGGTGCCGGAGCTCTTGGGGATGTCAACCGGCGATTTGCCGACTTCGGGGTGGACTCCCATCGCGAGGGCTTTCCGGGGAGCCCGGAATTGTTGGGCTGCGCCGCTCTCCGGCCCGTCCCGCCGCCCGCAGCCCGCACGGACTGTGCCGAAATCCCTCCAAGGCTGCGAGTGAGCCAGGGCAGCGGGAGCGTCAAGTTTTTATAAGTCGGCTCCCGGGAGCGATGATGAAACGCTTTCTCCTCCCTCTTTTTGCTTTGTGCACCGAGGGAACTTTAAAGTCGCAGGGAGCAAAGGCAGCGCGCATGGAGCAGGTGGGGGTCGGGCTCGGGGACACCCGGGGAGTGGGGGCTGTGGAGGTGTGACAATGCTCTACCCACCCATGGGGACACCCAGAGCCCCGACCCACCCCTGTGCTCCTGTGCCAGGCTGCAGGACCTGGCTGGACAAGGAAACGACACCGGCAGCTGAGCCTTCCCGCAGGGAACACTACTGGGATTTTAATTCAAAAGCCCCCTGAAGGGGCGAGAGGAAGGGGAGGCACCTTTCAGCAGCTGAGATTTGGCTGCCAGGTGATGGGAGGGGGAAACTGGCTGGCCAGTAGAGAAATCCTTCCCCGGGCCGAGCGGTTTTGGAGGGAAAAAAAAAAAAAGTCGGTGTTTGTTTTCATAGAAAAAGCTGCATTCGTGAAGCTCCTGAGCGCTGTTTTTTGCACCGACACCTCTCGGGGCTTTGTTTATGCAAAGCCCTGATTTATTTTGCAAGCTCCTGTCAGCGGGAAACGCGTCAGAAGGAGAAGGGCAGGTTGATCCAGCCGGAGGAGAAACCAGCTTCGAGCGTTTTGTCCACATTATCTCTTTCCCTGCGTAAAGCAGGTGGGGAGAGCGAGGAGACCCCGCGCCAAAGGCCCACCCTGGGGCTGTCCCGAGGCCGGAGAAATAAATCCCAGCTGCCGGGATGGTTTTCCCTGGAAAGGCTGGTGACTCCCTGTGTGTGGTGCCAAGGACCGAGCCCCTCTCGGTGACACCCCCGGCCCCACGTCCCGCCGGGCCCCGGCCGTGGGCGCTCACCACGAGAGGGTGCCTGGAACCCGTGGGAAGCGGCTTCCCGGGCGCTGCCGCCCTCCCTCCGCCGCTCGACCCCCAGGTGAGGCCCCTCGGGATGTGACCCTGCCGAGGGCAGTGTGACAATCAGCGCTGCTAAGATGAAAAGAGCTCGTTTTGGCTCTCAGCTTCCCGGTTTCTGAACGCTGTCCCGGGATGGGTGGGTATGGCTGGCTTTGGGGTGGCAAAAGGAGCATCCTTGTCTTCCAGCTTTCTTTTTCCACTCCCATCCCTGAATCTGCCAGATCTGGGGCGTGAAGAGACCATTTATTCCTCAACAGAGTCAACCAAGCCCTTTTACCCAACATTCTATGGCAAGACGTGGAAGTTTCAGCTTTACCAAGAGAAAAGCTCAAGAAAACCAAAATCTCTGCTCCTCTCCCATCCAGGGAGCCCAGCGTGCCACTGACCTGATTTCTCAGGCAGAGCCTGACCTGCTCCCCATTCAGTTTATTTTGCAGCAGCTGTGATGCTGCCTTTGTCATAACAACCCCCTCATGTAGCAGCTGTTCTGGCCACTGACTCCAGCTTTTCCCTACAAATTTGTCTCCATACAGCAAAACACAGCAGGGAAGATGCCTGACAAGCCTGGGCCTGGCCTGGCAGCAGGAAAACACCCCTGCCCTGATGCCCCGTGCTATGGAAGGGGGTGGATACCCAGTGAGGGGGGTTGATGACCCCCACAAGGCTCTGGTGGGTCCAAAGGGAATTAGGAGTTTCTGCATCTGCCGCTGGTGAACACCTGGAATTCCCACTGGAATTGTTTTGATTGGAAAAGCCCCCTAAGACCATGGAGTCCAACTGTTCCCCCAGCACGTCTCCAAGTGCCACAGCCATTCCTCTGTTAAATCCCTTCAGGAATGGGGACTCCACACTGCCCTGAGCAGCCCTTTCCAATGCCTGACCACCCCTTCTGGGAAGGAATTTTCCCAATATCCAGCCTAAACCTCCCCTGGTGCAGCTTGAGGCCGTTCCCTCTCATCCTGTCCCTGCTCCCTGTGAGCAGAGCCTGACCCTCACCTGGCTGGGCACTGTGCCAGGGCCAAACAGCCCTTTCCATGAAGATATTTTCTTTCCTATCCAATCTAAACTTCCCCTGGCACACCTTGAAGCTGTTTCCCCTTGTCCTGTCCCTATTCCCACGGAGCAGAGCCTGACCCCCTCAGCTGTCCCCTCCTGTCAGGGAGTTGTGCAGAGCCACAAGGTTCCACCTGAGCCTCCTTTTCTCCAGGCTGAGCCCCTTTCCCAGCTTCCTCAGCTGCTCCTGGTGCTCCAGACTCTTCATGGATGCAGGTCCTTGATGGGAACTGAGCACACACCCCACTCAGTGGCTGGAGCAGCCTCAGATGTCCTTGGCAGCACAGGACCTGTCCCCCCTGGCACCACTGACCTCCCCGGGTCTGGCCACCCCCAGCAAGACCCTGCTGGATCTCAGCCATGGAAAGGAGCCCCAGTGGGGATAATTTGCTGGAGGGCAGGGAGAAACGATGCTGGCAAACCACGCTGCTGTTGTATTTCTCAATGTGCAGCTCTTGCAATAGGTAAGGCAAGAAAACAGCTGGTTCATGCCCAGCCGTGAGCCATGGACTGCACTGGGACCCCCCAGGGGCTGCACACCCTGCTGACCCACCCCATGCCACATCCTGCTCTGTGCTCCAGGAAGAGCTCCCAGAGAACATTTTTCCCAAGAAAGGAGCACTGCCCAAGCCTTGGTGGCTTAAATTGCCACAGTAACACAATAAAAGCTGCCAATCTGCAGTTAAAGTTCATTGGAGAGCACTGACATCTCCCAAGCTTTTATCCTGGTGGGAGAGAAACTCCAACCCTTGGACACACGTTCATCTCCAGCTTTCTTACACCAACACTGCCTTTAAGTCATGGGCTTCAGATTGTGCAACAGGAGTTGACAAAGTGAGCTGCACGTGAGAAAATGGGGGTCCCTTGCCTTTTTTTGAGGATTCTCTACTGCATTTCACTTTCTTCATCCTGAAGATGAGTGCATGGAAGGGAAGTGATTTATGGTGGTCGTGGCAAGGGGAGGAGAGTTGGGCTTTACATTCTTCTCATTGTGCTTGGTCAGGGCAACAGGGTTAAAATGCCCGGCAGGAGAGATCCCACATCAGGGTTTGGTTTGTTTTACAGTGTTCCCGGGCTGTGCTTCATCCTCAGCCCTGGAAATGAGCTCCTCCTCCAGCAGTCACACTCCCCTGGCCAAGGAGCCAGGGGGAAGGAGAACCCCTCACACCACTGACAGAGAGGGAATCAGCTGCTTCAGTCAGCCAGGCTGAGTCAGGCCACAGCTCTCCCTGTGCCCAGCAGCTCTTCCTCTCACCCAGCCCCTTCCCTCATGCAGAGCAAGCCAAGGTGGAATGGTTTGTCTCCATATGGAACGTGCCCACCCTGCACATTTCCAACGGCCAGAGCAAACCTTCACTGGTTCAGCAGTGCAGGAACCAAGACAAGGCCCTCTTTGGGGTGCTCACCTTATTCACAGAGCATCAGAACCCTCTGAAGCCTCTTTCCTTCTGCTGGGGAGGTGACTGGGTCAAACCACTTCAACATGACCACGAGTGAGGAGAAGAATTTTTCACCACATCCCCCTTCTCAATTTCCACTGGGTGGTGGGCTGATGCTCTCCTGGGCCGAGGACAAGGCTCTCTCTGCTTCACCACCCACCCTCAGTCTGGCAGGGACTGAAGCACCTCACTTTTCCTCCATGGGATCACCAACCTGTCCTGCTCAATTAGTTGTTGCCAACTGGGCTTTAAAAACACAGAAATCATGGAAAGGTTTGGGTTGGAAGGACCTTGAAACTCATGCAGTTCCACCCCCTGCCATGGGCAGGGACACCTTCCACTACACCAGGTTGCCCCAAGCCCCATCCAACCTGGCCTTGGACACTTCCAGGGATAGGGCAGCCACAGCTTCTCTGAACTTTAAACTTGGAAATTATTTTCTTTGGCTGTTCTGCCACCTCTAGAAGACCTCAGAGTGCTCTGACAGCCACCATTGAATGGAAATTGATTTGCTGGGGAAGCAAACATGAAGCCCGTGGGCTCCCAGGAGGTTTCAGAATTGCACATATAAACACTGGGCTGGGAATGTGGATTTAGAACTCCCATGTTACCAGAGCCAGTCCCTGGGGGTGCAGAGCAGCACACCAACCCCACCCCTGGAGCCCCCATTTATTCCCAGGGCTGCTGGTGTGACACAGGGGGGGAACAAAGACCAGAGTGGCATCAGTGGCTCCTGCCAAATGCCTGTGGCTGGGAATGACAGAGCTGGGTTTGATCTGTGTATTGGGAGCAGGAATACTGCTCAGGGGAAGTGCACAGCTGGACCTGAAGAACAGGCTTGGCTGGCTCACAGCCTGACTGTCCTGGGCATGGAGAGTGAGGGGCAGGTGATTCACCAGCACCCCGGGGGTGTCCAGCCCCTGGGGAGGGGACACTGCTGTCCCCATGGTGGAGAAGCCCAGAGGGGATTTGCTTTTGGGACAGCTGAGCCCCAGAGCAGGAGGTGACACTGCCTGTCCTCCATGCAAGGCCAGCAGCAGCCCTGCAGGGCAGGCAGAGCTACACCCAGGATTAGGAGTGAGGTCAAGGTGGGATGGAGGGCAGGGAACTCCTCGGGGAGGTGACGGCAGAGCTGCGTGCCAGGGTTAAACCTTCCCTCCCATGGTGCTGACTAATAAATACGTCAAGCAACTCCATCCCATGTCCAAACCCAGGCAATCCAGCCTCTTGCAGGGCAGCAGCAGAAGCTAGGTGCATTCTGGAGGGATAAATGGGAAGGCAGGTTTTGCCAGGCTGTGACTGCAGGGTGGCTGTGGAGCCTGGAAACTGGGAGGCCGTGATTTTGGCAGGCTGAGACTTCAGGAAGGGCAGAGAGGAAAGAAGAAGCTCCTCCACTTTTAAGAGCTAACGGGGGAATGGAGAAAATATTTTAAAATGAGCCCTGGTGGTGCTCCTCCACTTTTAAGAGCTAACAGGGGAATGGAGAAAATGTTTTTAAATGAGCCTTGGTGGTGCTTCCTGTCTCTTTAAACAGCCACTTTCTTTTCCTCTGCCTTTTCTGTTTCAAGTAACTCCTGTTTACTCTGAGGTTACTTGAACTTCACCATCAGTCAAGTCAATGCCATTTTACACCAGAGGCTCTTCAGTTAAACTGGAGATGGCCTGAGGGGTGGATTATTTTGGTGGGAGAGCCAACTCTCCCATTCTCCATGACACCTTGCCCACCTCTCCTTTCTCCCCAAGAGCTTTTGGAGATGCCAGCCCCAAGGCATCACGTGTGGGGCCTTTAGCTCAGGACATTTCAGAGGAGAAACTCTTCTGGCTGGCTGAAGGAGGAGGTGGGAGATTGGAATTAAGATTATTTATTCCACGCCCTGCCCATCTGTGTTGTGCCATGCTGGAAGGACGGGCGATGACGTTCATCCCTCGGTGCAGCGTGGGTGCTGTAAATACCAGGGGTCACCCAGCACCCAAAGGGCCCCCCCAGCCCTCACACCCTCCTGGCACCCTCTGAGCACAGTGTTTCCAACAGGCAGATGTTTGTAGCCAAGCCAGAGCCCCGGCCCTTCGCTGCAGGATGTGTTCTGCACACCAGAACAAAGAGACAGTCTTTGCCTCGGAGGATTTGCAATCTAAAGCATCAGTATCCTGTAGGAAAAGCAATTAAAGGAGGCAGACAAGGATCTGACAGAGCCATTCAAAGCAGGATTGTATTTCCTTGAAATTGTTTCGAGTGATCATGATGAGACAATCTAAATTACTTCTGCCCGCTGCCAATAAACTGCACAGTTGGTAAATATTCCAGAACAGTGCCCCTAAGCAAGGATTCTGCTGCCTGAAAAGGTAGAGCCAAATATTTATGTAAAATTCCTTAACCTCCACACCTCCATGGACTTACACCCTGGAGAGGCAGATTTTCCAGGCTCTCCTCTGCCTCAAAATGGATTGCAGGGCAAACTTGGCGTATCCAGCAGCACCAAAAACCTGCTGTTGCTTGAAGGAGCATCCTAAATGCCTGCAGGTCTGCAGAGCTGTGAGGGGTGAGACATGGGCCTGTATCAGACCCTGAGCAGCTCAGGGAGGGTCCTATCCAGAAGGACACCCCGCAGCAAGGGGATCACCCCAGCCCAGGGAAGAAGGTGGTGACATCTCAGCATGACCTGTCCCAGCAGCTGGGTGTGATCCAGCTGCACTGGCCATCCCAGGAGAAGATGGACAGCTCAGGTGTCAGCCTCCTGCTTCCCTTGGGAAGGCCTGGCAGGTGACGTGTGAGATGTGTCACCCAGTGACACCCTCTAATTCACTGAGGGTGAGGAGTCTCTCCTCTCTGGCTGACGTGAGCACAGAGTCCCCACCGACACCCCAGGGAGGGTCAGAAGGGCTGGGATGGTCCCTGTGGTTTTGGAAAGGGGACACCCCAGCGCCCACATTGGTCACATCCCACTGGAAACCTTCATTTCCTCCAAGAGCTGATCCTTGTTGGGTTTATCACGGAATCACACAATGGTCTGGGTTGGGAGGGACCTTTAAACCCATCCAGTTCCACCCTCTGCCATGGGCAGGGACACCTTCCACTATTCCAGGCTGCTCCAAGGTCCAACCTGGCCTAGCAGGGATGGGGTGGCCACAGCTTCCACTACCCTTAAATTTAGAAATTATTTTCTTTAGTGGTTTTGCCTCCTTTAAAAGACCTCAGAGTGCTCTGGCAGCCACCACTGAATGGGAATTAAACTAAAAAAAGCAAAATATCCAAAAGCTTTAATGGCTCTTTCCCCATTACATGACAGGAGCTGGTCCAAGCACTGTGCAAAGATCACAGCTCTGCTCTGATTCCTCCTGAAACTGTTCTAAGGACAGTAAAACCACAAACTTTGGATGTTTGTAGGCTTCTCTCTGGAAAAAAACGTTAAATTCAATAAAAAAGGATAAGTGAGAGTGAATTCAGCACATCTCATTCCTAATATCTCTGGCTCTGCCTGCACTCACACTGCTGCAAGTCCTGAAGCTCTGGGTATTGTTAAATATGGAATGAGAGTTATGTGTTTGCAAGGAAAATGCTTCAGCCTCCACTAATAGGCAGCAAAATATTTTTATTATACTATATATTGACTTACTTAACGATGATGGCAACAGGAGTGCCAACAAAGTTGTGTAATCATCTCTCTTTTTTTTTTTCCCCATTTTGTTTTTCAACCGCTCAGAAGTTTCATTAAAAACTCCTTGTTTGGTTCGAAATCTTGCAGATCTCCCTGTGGTGGTTTGGCTGTCAGTGAGGAAGGGTCATCCCTCTGCTTAGTCCAGCCTGGATTTCAGGCAGCAAACTCATCAGCAGAGCCCAGCACAAAGCCATTAAACCTGCTCTGCTCAGGCTGGACACGAGGCAGCAGCGGCTCTGGGCAAGGCACTGAGGTCTGGCAGCCACCAAGCCCTGCTGACACGAGTTTTTGTAGAGCCCAGCTGGGAATCAGGTTTGACAGACCCATTTCTGAATGTTCAGAGCAGTTGGATCTCTTCATTCCTCCTCCGAGGTTCTCCAAGGACACAACGCTGCAATGAGCTCTTCACATCCCCACACAAAACACCCTTGGAGGGTGTCTCTTCCCATGGGGTTCCCTCCAGCACTGAGATTTAGCAGCTCAAACCCCAAAATCAAGGTGAAGGCTTGGCCATGCCTTGGGACTGGCAGCTCTGGCTCCATCCTGGGCGTCATCCTGCAAGGAGAATGAGGGTGTTGCCCTGGGCAGGACGGAAAACTGCAATGTCCCTCGTACAAAACATGCTGGAAACTTTCTGTTTGGAGAAGCTGGAATCAAAACAGTGAAAAGGTTTTGGATCACAAGAGCCTCTCCAAACTCTGAGTGTGGGCAGAGAAGAGCTGATTTTGAGCTGCTATCAGCATGATGCATTGCAAGTGAAATTTGTTTTCCTTGGAACAGGGAAGTCCAACTGGAACAATGGCTGGAATGGGCATTTTGCGAGGAAAGATTTTGTTTCATCTTGAAAGGTTGCAACACCTTGAAATATTTTCCAATGGAAATGCCATTTAGTTTCTGCTGATACGCACAGGAGTCGTCCCATCACAGTTTCCACTCTTCTCTGCCCCTTCCCACTCCAGCAGGAGGGACCCAAGGAGCCACAAGAGCAGTGGAGAGCCAACCAACCATCTCATCCAGGGGGATGGAGAGACGTCCAAGCAGTCACCATGGGCACAGCTCACAGAAACACCTATTTTATTGTGGAAAACGGAGGGCAAGACATCCAGTGGGATGTGTTTTGGGCTGAGGAGCTGTCAGACCTTGGGGGAAGGCCAACAAATTAGGAGAAAAACAGTACTGGAATGTGATCTATCAGAGAATAGGTCAACAGGAGACCTGGGGATGGTTTTTAAAGCTCTTGGTTTCTACCTGACAGGAGGAGGAATCCTCTTTGCATCTCCTCCATGGACTGGGTGGGAGCAAGTCCCTGTGGACCCACGTCCAGGGCACCAGAGGAGCACAAGAGAGAAGCCAAAGCCCCTGTTTTCCATAAAGAAATGGAAGGAAAAGAGGTAACATATGAGAAATCTGAGCCCTGCTTTGTTGTAGTCTCAGGTTTCTCATACCTAGAGAGCTCAAGGAACCTCCACCCCCTCCCATCTCCAAGCCTGACAAAAACTCTGTTCTTGAAAAGCTTCATCAGCGGGAGAAAGTCGCAGTCTCAGGTTGGCTGCAGTGTTACCCTTTCACTATTTCAAAACATTTCCTTTAGATCATGTCTTTTTTAGCACTGTGTGATTAGCTCAGATTCCTAAACAATCATCTCTGAGCAAAATAATCTGCCGCTGTTTCCTTTCAAAAATGGGCTGAGGACTCTGAAACATTTTCCTCCCCTCATCCCCCGCCCCACACTCTAAATGATTGTGAAAAGTTCTGGGTTTGAAACAAAATGTGTCCCTTTTCCCTTCTTCTTCTAAAAAAAAATAACATAGACGGGAAAAAATCACAGTATTCCAGTCAGAGGTGTCAGGAAAAGGATCCTTTCTTTCCTCTTCTCCTTTAGGAGATAGGACAAGGGGAAACAGCTTGGAACTGAGAGGGGGAAGGGTTAGATGGGATATTGGGAAGAAATTCTTCCCTCTGAGAGTGCTTAGGCCTGGCACAGGGTGCCCAGAGAAGCTGTGGCTGTCCCTGGATCCCTGGAAGTGTCCAAGGCCAGGCTGGACAGGGCTTGGAGCAACCTGGGATAGTGGAAGGTGTCCCTGCCCATGGCAGGGGTGGGACTGGATGGGCTTTAAGGTCCCTTCCAACCTAAACCATTGTGTGATTCCATGATCCTGCAAGAACATCCTGATGGAGATGATGCTCAGCTCCCACACCTCGTGTCCCCCTGACTGTGCTGGGGATGGGCTGGTGGAAGGGGTGGACTCAGCACCACATCCTTGGACCAAATCCAGCCCACACAGTCCCTGTCTCGGGGTATCAGCACTAAAATGTCAGCAGGGGAACCTGACTGTTCCCAGCTGCTCCAAGGACAGCAAGGACCCGAGTGGCACAAGAAGGGAGTGAACTTGCAGCAAGGAGCAGGTGTGGTGAGGAGCTGCCAGCTCCCATGAGACATTTTGGCTTCACACTCCACCTGAGCCACTTCAGAGCCACCCCGCCAGGTGACTGAGAGAGAGACTGACTGACTGACTGACTGACTGACTTCTCACCCTAAAGAATGAGGCAGATGTTTATTTTTACAGGGAAATCAGTAAATTGTTTTGACAGCCACGATGAAGCACTCCCACCAAGAAGAACTCCTTTGATCAACCATCTTCCTGATGGGCTTGATTTTACTTACCTTAAAATTTGCTTATTTTGAATCAGGAACATTGTGTTCCTCATCTGTGTCTGACAGCTGACAGTCAGATGAAGGATCTGTCATAAGGTTTGAATTCCAGAGCAAAAGGCATGGCTGGGATCCCACCAGCTGGATCCATAGTGGCTGGCTGCACAGAGACCCCACTCCAGCTGTCTTTGACACGCCAGCACAGTGCTGTAAGGGAAATACATTCTGGTGTAAAAAGGATGTAGTCAATGGTGGTCCCCCAAAGCTCTCCCAAAATCAATCATTTCAAGAGTGAGCTGCCAGCTCGTGGAGCAAGCTACCTGTTTTCCCTTGGAAGTGGCATTTTATATTTTCCCCACACCCTGAGCAAAGGGAGAGGGACAGGAGTTTCTGTTCTTCAGAGAAGAAACTCCCCTGAGCTACTCACCTGAAGGGAGGACCACACACTGCTGCCGTAGGGGTGGGATGGTAGAGGCCACTGGGGGAGCTTGGTCAGCATTTGGAATTGCACAGTCGTCCTTCAGCTCCCTCCCTACCTCAGATCTCCTGGTGAGCTGCAGTTGAGGAGAATTGGCTTCACTTGGCAGGGGTGGGCACCATCTAGCCAGAGCCATGGGAAGCTGCATGGACACCACCACTTTTGGCTTTTGGGGTCAGTTGAGCTCTTTACAAACAGCCTATGGGGTGATTTCAGTGGGGGCTGCCCAGGCATCCCATCCCAAGCACTGCCCTTCTTTTGGTGAGGAGCCACCCAAGTCCTCACCCCATTCAGCTCAGACTCCAGCAGCTGTGACACTCCAGGGACATCAGGAACCCACAACCCCAGTGCTCCCCTCAGCACCATCAAGGGAAAAAAAGCTCTGACTCACACCCAAAGATATGTTATCCACATGAGTTCAATAATTTCAGCAAGGGGGTCATTTCCTCAATGCCTGTTCCTGTTGTCTGACCTCTGGCTTTGCTTTTCCTTCTTTTGCAAGGTCACCCCTCAGCCCAGGTCACAGCGGTGAGAAATGCCAACCCACTTCTGGGAACCGCTTCCTGAAATGTGCCCACCTCTGTTATCTCTGTGCTGAAGGAGCCTCTTGACTGGAAACACTCAATTGAGAAGAGAAATGGGACATCCCATCCTGCTCCTGCCTCCTCCCTGCTCCTTTGGGGAATGTCTGTAGGAAACACAGCCCTGTCCCTTGCAGTCAGGACACTCAGTGGCGAGACTGGGCTGTCCCAGTCCAAGGGCTCCATCACCAAGGCACCAAACATCAAACAGCTTTCCTCATGTGGCTTTTTTTTCTTATTCCAAATTTAAAACACAATGAGCCTGGAGGGACAAAAATAGTGGTTTAAATTTAGGTGGAATAGACTGAGAGGCACCATCGACACTTCCCCTTCCAGCGACAGCGGTCTGCAGCCAGGAGAAAACAAACAAAACAGGGGGAGAAGCTGCCAGGCCAGCTGTAGGATGCAGTTGTTGAGGAGATAGCCAAGGAAAGATGATAGCATGATGTTTGTCCCGTGGAGACTCCCTGGACAACGCCTGACTCATCGTTTGCTGCCTGCTCCCCTGCTACAGCAAGTGAGGCAGGGGATGGAACATAACTGGAATAGGTGGAGCACAGCAGCAGTTCCTCTCTTGCATGACTCAGGCTGTACCTCCTCCCATCCCCAGAGGCCCTGGCATTTGGGGTCTTCCAGGGATCCAAGCTGCCCTCTCTGTGGGCTCTTGATGGCAACAGAAGGCTGTAGGCACCTGGAGACTCAACTCCTTCTCCAGTCTCACCAGAAGGTTTGCTCTCAGATGAATCATGTCAACTCAAACCCAGTCTGGGCACAAACAGAGCAGCAGCAGAGGGATGGGAAGATGCTACGAGGAATTAAGACTCAGCCAGTTCCCCTCTGCTGCCACAAACAGCAGTGCAGACCTTGCTTGGTCCATCCATGCATCAGGCAGCAGGTTCCTAACTCACCTAAATTAAGGAAAATTAACACCTGCAGAGGTTGCTGGTGCTGGCACTGGCAGCAGCTGCTGCCCCTCCAAAATGCTGGGGAGGACCTAAGGACAGGCACATCAACCTGTCCTGTCAGCAGGAAAACTCCCAGAAGAGATGCCAAGGATATGATGCAAACCTGGGGCTGTGTGGGACCTAGAGGGGAGAGATCACAGCCTGGTGTGGGCAGAACCCATCAGACAGGTGGGTACAGGCAGCAGGTCTCTGCCACTTGAATGCAGGTGGTGCCATCCAGATGAACAAAGTTTCTGGGTTTTCACAGAGCAGTGCTGTGCCATGGTCTAGAGATAATTCCTTGAGAAAATAACTATTGATGTGAGGCATGAGGCATCCTCCTCACAGGCCATGGGCACAGAGGGGTTGAAAGAGCAGGATTTGGCGCTGTCTTTGGCCCTTCCCTGCCTCCTCCAGCTCGTGTGTCCAGAGCCAGCCCTGATCCTGGGTGCAGGCAGGATGTTTCACAAGAGAGCACGGCAGCACCGGGCCGGGAGGAGCCGTTCTGTGCTCAGCCTGTCCTGAGCTGTTGGCATCCCCAGCTGGACACCAGCCCGGGACTCCTCGTTCTGCAGCACAGCCCTCCATTGCCAAAGATAAGAGGCAGAGCCACTCAGAGCACTGAGAGACAGCCAACATCTCTCCTGGAGGGACCAGCTTCAGGAACAGCACCTTCAGCACTCAAATTCCCCGGGGAGGGCAGCAGGTTGTGCCCCTCGTTGTGAGGAGGGCACCAGTGCCAAAGTGGGGGCTGCACGTCTCCCACCAGTGCCCATGGGGGTGGTTCTCCTCCTGGAGCCTGTGGACACATTCCTGGGTATGCCAGGGTATGGCAGTGCTCTGTCACAGGGAAGGGACAACCTGGTTGGGGACACAGTACTGGCTTGGGGTCTCGCTGGAACGTGGGGTGTTCCAGCTACCTTTGGGACAGTCCAAAGACTCTCCATACGGAGAGTTTGGGACAGCTGTAGCTCCCTGGGGTTGTTGCAGGCAGATCACAGAACCACCCAATCCCAGGATGGTTTGGGTTGGAAGGGACCTTAAAGCCCACCTCATTCCAAAGCTCTTCCACTAGCCCAGGTTGCTCCAAGCCCCATCCACAAGCAGTGTGCAGGGTGCTGTGCTTTGACTGCCACCTTGGTGCTGAAAGCATTCCTGGGAGTCACACAGGAGTGGTGAGGACAGAAGACCTGGAGTGAGATGTGAGGCTTGATTTAACACACTCAGTGTTTATCTGGTGAGGTCCTTGAAGAAGCAATTTCTCATTCTTTGCACAGCAACTTACCCAGGGAGATCCAGGCCCTCTCCTGCTCCTGCCATCCTGTCCAGGAGCACAAGGTGTCTGATGGGTTCCCAGGCCAACATTTCCCTCTGCAGCACCCAGTCCTTTTCTCCTTGCCAGACAACAGCACAATTCACAGAAGCAGAGGCTTATGGCACAGGGCAAACCCAACAGGTATGGGGTGCAAAGAGGGAGAGCAGACCTGCAGCTCCTTAGGGCAGAGCCGTCCCCACTGCTCAGCGCCAAGTCTCAAATGTTTTCTAGCCTCTTTCACAATCCTCATCCCAGGAATTCTCACCTGGGCTCCTGGCACCTCTTCAACTCAGAAAAGTGCCAGGACAGGGGATTTTTCAAGCCTTCATGGATAATTCCCTTTTTCTTGGGCCAGGTGATGCCGGGACATTCTCCTGCAGCGTCCAAGAAGAAAGGTAAACAGGACACTCGATGGACTCCAACAGAGGGTGTGTGCTTTTCCTCAGCAAGTATTTTGAAAAGGCTGACTGGAATGCTGGTATGGCTTCCTCTGGACTGGGAATTTCCCCTGCCACTGCTGGGGCTTGGATCAGGACCAGACGAAGAGGCGCCTGCATTGGTAACACAGCTGGAGATGTGGAGACATCTGGGTGGTGGGTTTTGTTTTCTCCCACCATTATGTGTGTACAAGAAACTCTTGTAGGAAGGGTTTTCCTTGGGAAGGATTCAGGAAGAAAATCAATGATTTCAGCAGAGAAAAGCCCAAAGCAAGTGTGCACCCAGGTAAAAGCAGATCCAAAGAGGTTTTGCTCCCAAATTAAATTCCTTAATTAAATAGGAATGTGTTGCACTTGAGCTCAATGGAAAACAGCAGAAATGAGACTAATAAGAGGCAGAACTTGAGGAAACCATTTTTTGATCAAACACCATAGATTCAAGCAGAAGAATGGGTTTCTAGAGAAGCTGTGGCTGCCCCATCCCTGGAAGTGTCCAAGGCCAGGTTAGACGGGGCTTGGAGCAACCCGGGCTAGTGGAAGATGTCCCTGCCCATGGCAGGGGAATGGAACAGAATGGACAGGGCCCTTCCCACCCAGACCATTCTGTGATTCTAGGATTTAATGCTCCAGATGGAATGATGGTTCTATGGAATGGAAACCAGAGATGAGGACCAAGCATCCACTGCCACAGCTGGCTGTGTGCCAGCTGGGCTGTGCAGACAGTGTAACACAGGTGCCAGAGGGGAAACCCCTGTGTCCCCCAGCAGGACATTCCATGGCTTCCCATGACCAGGGAGGGATGGAACACCTAATGTGCAACCTGTTGGTCCCTTTCCCCAAGGAGTTTGGGAGTGTGGTGGTCCTTTTCCATGACAGATGGAAATGAGTGAGGTACAGGTACAACATTTTCCCTACTTCATTGTTTTCAAGCCCTTTCAGAAGCTGAGTTTCCAAAGAGAAGGGTGGATTGGCATCATCTTAATGAAAACTAATCACACATAATTATTTAGCCCTTGGAAAATGTTCCGGCTCCACCAGGAACACCCTGCAGTTGGCTTTTAAATGCAGGAAGAAAGTACTTTTCCAGAAGCAGGTTTTCATATTGGCTGATGTGGTGGGGAGAGCTTCTCATTGAGGTCTTTCATGCTCACAGAAACCAGCTTGGCCAAGAGTCTGCCACAACCAACCTGAGCCTTGCATTTTTGAGATTAAGGAAGAGCCTCCTCCAGCCAGTTTCATGGATTTAGGAAGTCTGCAGGGAGGTGGGTAGAGTGAGGGGGGAAGCTTCGCCCACATCTTCTGATTTTTCTCCGAAAGCTGCTGGATTTGGGGCTGAAGAGGAGGTTTTATGGAGTAAGACAATTCCTCCCAAGCCATTCTCTGCTAGCAAAAACTCCCAAACCACACGACCAGCCACAGATCAATGTGTTCTGTCTGATGATCTCAGTGAACTCAACCATTTCTCAGAAGTGAACAGTCAGGGAAGCGTCAGACCCCGGTTTGGAGAAATGGATGAGCATCAAGCTAAGATTGAGTTACTAGAAAGGCTAAGGAGCCTGGGTTCTAAGAGTCTGGTGTTTATATACGTTACTTTTCTTCTCTACTGTCCCACAGCTCTGCCTTTTTTTCCCTGTGGCCTCCATCTCAGCACCAAGGACACACAACACTCAGTGACCCAGGCAGTAAAGGATGGGAAAATCCTTCTGACCTCTCCCTCCCTGGGGTGCTTCTTCATCTCTTCCCTCCATTTCTTGAGAGCTGAATTATCCCATAGCCCTTTGCAATTCATTCAAGGGGATCTCTCCATAAACACATCCCAGGTGGCCCAGACCAGCTGTGGCTGCCCCATCCCTGGAGTGTCCAAGGACAGATTGGACAGAGCTTGGAGCAATCTGGGATCGGGGATGGTGTCCCTGCCCATGGCAGGGGGTGAAATGAGATGAGCACTAAGGTTCTGTCCAACCTAAACCAGTCTGGGATTCTGTTTCACATCTGGAATTCTGTCTTCCACATCTGTGATTCTGTCCTCCACATCTGGAACCTCACCATCACATGGGTAAGTGTGGCAGGGTGGGATCAGTGCTGGCAGTGCTCAGGCACAGGAGGGGAGCCTGCCTGTGTGTGCAGGAGCTGTTTGAAATGGAGGAAGCCATGAGCAGAAAGACTGGGCTGAGTTCTCAGCACCAGCTGTGCTCTTCCCAGAGCTGAAGGAACAAGAAAAAGGAGTTATGTGTTGCAAAACCACTGGAGTCTGCAAGGACACAGCAGACTGACCTAGCCTGGCCAGGCTTTGCCCAGAGGGAGCCCTGTGACTAGCAGAACTGAAATGCCTGGATTCTCAGATGTCAGCTTTTTACAACCTTTCTTCCATGGAAAACACGTCATTTTTGATTGAAAAGACCCCAAAGGAACCTGCTCTCAGGCAGACAATCCCTGGCTTCTGGGGCCAGTGAGCTCTTCAGGAAGCAGAGCTGAGCCTGTGCTGATGTTTTTGGGCTGTCAGTGTTTCCAAGAGGGGTTTGGAGCCCTGGTCCTTGACCACCAGGGGGGTGGCATCTGCCACTGTGGCTCAGAGAGAAAGGCAGATCCTGATGAGATGCTGCTGTTCAGGGGTGGAAGTGATTATGTGACTTTCCCTCCCCTGCAATGATCCAGCCAAGGCCAGCAGCCCCTCCTGGGGAAGGTGTAGGCTCAGCCCAAACCCACCTTGGGGGTGTTTTGGAGAGGGAACAGTCCAGGATCCTCTCAACCTCTACAAACCCAGCTGCACCAGCAGCAACCTGATCCCCAAACCACTCACAGGGGTTACAAAGATGAGCCCCAAAAAAACCCTGAAGCACAGGTCCCACTTTTAAATGGACAAGAGGGCTCAGGGACTCCAGAGAAGACCATGCCCCACTCTGACCCCTCACCCTTGTGCATCTTTTCCATCTGATCTCTCAGTTCCCTGTCTCAGCTTCACTGATGCTTTGGGTGAGGACAAGTTTTGTAAGTCATGGCTAAAATCACATCATGTGTCAACACTGGGGTCATTGGGGCAGTAGGTCAGGTCTGTAGGACAAAGCAGCACATTTTATTAATATTTCTAACCAAAACATCACGTCTGCTCTTCAGCCTCATCTTGCTGAAGGCGTGCACAAAACTCCTCCTAAATCTTCCCAGCTGAGTTTCTAGGGCAGCTTCTGGCATGCTTATGGTAATTTCCTCTGATTTGTTCATTATTTTGATAGTCAAACTGCCTTCTGCAGGGTCAGAACTGATCGTGGGTCTCCAAAGCCTGGGCTGGGCTGCAGAGCATGTCCTACACCCCCAGCTACAGAAACGTGCACACGAGAAGTCTTGGCTGGAATATTGGACAGAAAATATTGTTGGAATATCAGCTAGAAAATAGTGGAGTTTGCCACTGCACCCTGGGGCAAGGTGGACAAGAAGAAAAGGTCATACACGGAGGATGCTCATTTAAGAAAAGTGTTCAAAGGAGGCTTATTTTGGATAATTGAGTGCAATTTTTATCTCTACGAAGGAAAACTTGTGTTCTACAGCCCACATGTACCCTCTGGAGCAGAATTTCAAGGAAGAGAAACTCCCTGCATACTTTTGGATGTCTCATTTAGTGAGAGAGGGCTGAATCACATCACTTGACTAATCACAGTGAGGAATCCAGCTTTCTCCAGAAAAACTCACCATGGCCCAACTTGTGCTACTTCCCCTCCTCTGGACCAAGCCACAGTTGCTATTTCCCAGGAGATCTGGAAATTGAGACACTTTGCTAAAACCCTTGCCGGGTGGATATCATCCAACTTTCAGTTTCCAAGGCCTCAAAAATACATGCTCAGGAAGCAACACAGCCCCATGCCAGTGGTGCAAACATACCCAAAGGCAACCTAAGGCAAGAAAGATGTAGAGTAATTTACTCCAGGGTTACTCGGATTCTTTTGTGCTGACAGGGGTGAGGGGCAGAAGAAAACAACTTATATTTGAGAAGAGGATTATTTACAGGGTTCTTTGACCCTCCTGGCTTTCAGCTCAGGACCTGGAATGGCTTTCAGGATTTTCCACTTCCCAGGTATGACCCAGGTTGCCACCAAGTTGCTTTCTAAGCCAGGAAAAAAACAAAATCCCTTTGGAGCTACTTGTGGTAACTCCTGACTTCCTCTTCTTTTGTCTCCTCACTCCCTGGGTTGCTGCTTTTTTTTTTTTTTTTTACTATAAAATATTTTAAAGGATGTTAAAGTGGAGCAGCCCAGCCCAGGGAGTGGAACAGCCTGTGCCAGAGGTGGCTGCCCCGTGCCACAGGACAAGAGTGATTTCCCTGCAGGAAGGGTTGACTGCCTTGGCCAAAGACCTCGAGCTGCTTGGGGAGCACGAGCAGACAGGATTTCCAGCTTGGAGAACAATTGCCATCAGGATGTGCTGCTAAGGTCACAAGTGGAAGCAGCAATGATTTCCATGCCAAGACTCTCCAGAGAGCTTTAGCCAGGCTCCAAAGATAAGTGAGGCTTTGCAAGACAGACACAAGGAAGCTGGACCTAGACCATTCCTGCAAGGAGAAGCAATGGGTGCTCAGCATTCCCCAGACCAGTGAGTACCATGTGGATCACCCTGGGTACCGTGGATTTGTGGAAGAAGGATCAGCCCACAGGAGACCCAGGGTGTTGTTCCCATTACCTATTCACGGGACCTGTTCCCTTCATGAGGAGAGCAGCAGAGCTGAGCTGAGCAAAGCCAAAACTGACGTGGGCATGGCTTGCAAGGAGCATCCTGAAATGTTCTCTTGAGGCAGGACAGTAATGTCCAAAGCTGGCACAATCCAGACAGGGGTGAGCAGCTTCTTTAATGACATAGTGTGAAGGGAGGGACAGATCCACACCTCTTCCCTAGGCCTTGAGACAAGGCTGAGGGGAGAGCAGCTGTCACCCAGCAGTGCAGACAACATCCAGCTCCCCACAGCAGTGGTCCCAGCTGGCCCTGTGGGATCAGGAGGGCAGGCCAGATGCTTCCAGGGCACATGGTGGGGAAGGGAATCCAGCAGTGATTCCCAGCAAGCTGGACACACAGGGTGGCATTTTCCTGCATCAGTGATGGTGCCCAGCCAGGCAGAGCTGGCTGTGAGTCAGCCCAGGAGCAGCGTCCCTTGGCACTGCACCCTTGTCCTTTCTGCAGCTCCTCCTTCCCCTTCTCCCTGCCCTCCCGCTGCGGTTTCAGCGTGTTGTTTTCCTGCTAAGCCCACGTGTGCGGAGACTTGCCCATTCTTCCCCCAAAGCCCCCAGAGCCATGGCATTGACGTCAGAAGGGCTGCAGCTGTCAAACAGGGCAGATTAAGGCTTGGCAGGCGGTGCCGAGCCGCGGAGCGCTCCCGCCTCCCCGGGCAGGTGAGCAACACTCCCCGCCGAGCAGGAACAGGCACATTGCATCAACCCCTCTGCTGCACCTGGACACCTGAGCCGGCCTGATCCCCTGCCTGATCCCCGGGGAGGGCTGGGTCATGCCCGGGCAGCCCCCAGGGCTCCTCAGTGCCTGTGCTCACCCAGCAGGACCCACCGTGGCCAGGGCACAGGGCTGGAGGAGGGCACAGCCCTGGCAGGGGCTGCTCGTGTCTCCAGCCCACGGGAGGGTGATCCTGCGTGCCGAGGGATGTGAACAGTGCTGGGAACAGGCCCGGGGCTCGTCCCTCCCTGCTCTGCCCAGCACAGGGACAGAGGCCACGACGTGCTGCCTCTTGCAGAGGAGTGGTGCAGACAAGGCCCGGAGGTTCAGCCCTGGGGTTTTTCCTGAGCAGACAAACATCTTCAGGACGCTCAGACCCGACCCACAGCAAGAGACTGGGCAACAGGGAATGTCTGGGACATGGCCAGGCTGGCACCAGCTTGAGGGAGCAGCTGGAAAGACTCCTGGAAAACAGGAATGGAGCTGCTTCTAGTCATCGTGCTTGACCATCGTATCGTCCTGGCTTTGCATGCCAACCTTCCCATTCCTGCTACAGGCACAAGGTGCCCCACTGCCAGCAGGGCTGCCAGGACCTGTCTTTTGCCAAAATAAAGGCAGGAGAAGTGCAAACACTAAGGTCACCCAGCACTGCCAATGTAACTCAGCCCCCACGCTGGGCTCAACAAGGACCTGGGGGCCCTCAGGGCAGAGGAGACAAAAAAACTTTCCTTGTTTCAGCAGAGCAGAATCTGAGCCACCAGCAGGGCACCAGCCTCCCTCCCAACATTCACTCCTCACCAAACAAGCAGAGCCAGGAGGGCACCTGAGGTCAGGGAAACACGATCTACAACACTCAGAGATAGGAACCCACAAGGATGTGACAGCTCCAGCACAAGCTACAAACCCTATAGGGCTCGTGCCCTGATTTCTGGGAAGATCTCCCAGCTTGGAAGATCTCCCTCCAGCTGCAGGACCCTGCTGGCAAACTGGGTTTCACCAGGCGCAGGAGGGAAGCATGTGGCTCACCCAGGTGGGACAGACAGTGCTGGCCTGGGGACAACAAGGGCACAGCACACCCATGGACATGGCCAGTCTCCAGTCCCTCAACACCAGGCTGGGAATGCCAGACCCCAGGCACCAACAGGAGAGCCAGGCCCTGGCATTTCCTTGTGCCAGGGCTCCTGTAACTCACCCTGCCCATGGCAATACCTGTTGATGAGGTCCTGCCTCTAACCAGGACATCAGGAGATGCTCCCTCTCCCAGGCTTCCCTTCTCCAGCTCCAAGGACCATGTCAGGCCCAATCCAAGCTGCCTGTGTTTGCTGGAGTCTCTGCTCTACAGCCCAGCCAGGGTCCAGAGCAGAAGACAGGGGTGCCCAGGGCAGGGGGTGCCCAGGGTAAGAGCTGCTCCAGGTGCAGCAGGCTGGCAGGGACAGACAGCATTTTCTCATGGGCTCTGTTGACTTCTCCTCCCACGTGGTGCCGGGTGTGGTGGGATTCAAGGGGCCCCTGTGTGCTGCCCCCTCTCACGCCCTTCACACCAACCCTCCTGGCAAACCTCCCCTTTCACCCACCCTTATCAAGGGCCTGGCCCAGCGTGGCCGGATGGGAGGGGAGCAGATGGCCTGTTTGAGTCCTTCCCATTTGTTCTCCCTCAAGACACTCTCAAAGGAAAACCCTGGAGGTCATTGTTCTATTTTGGTCCAACGAGGGCATCCAGCAGCTCGTGCCAGGAGGGGCTGTGCTGGAGGAAACAGCTCCAGGGGAAGGGTCCCACCAGAGGGGCCCAGGAGGAACATCCAACACAAAGTTCCAGACAACCACCTCATGCCCACCTTCCTGGAGCACCTGCCCAGGGCTGACAAGACACTTTAAACACTTCACATCACTCCCAAAAAGAAAAGGTTCCCTCCAGGAGCTGGGATGGCAAGAGGGGTGAACAATGCCATGACTAAACATGAGTCAACATGAGCCAGGCCTTCTCCTCTCTGCAGGAAGACCACCAGGGCTGCTGGACACCAGTGCCTGGAGAGGACAAGAGCAGAGGAACAGAGCACTGGGAAGAGCAGCAGCTTCTACCAAAAAGACTGAGAGAGCCAGGGGTGTTCACCTGGAGAAGAAAAAGTTTGGGGAGACCTTATTGAAGCCTTTTGGTTCTTACAGGGGCTTATAAAAGAGAGAGAACAAAATTTTACACAAGAAAATAGCGATAGGATAAGGGGAAAGGGTTTTAAACTAAAAGAGGAGAGATTTAGATTGGATAGTGGGAAAAAATTGTTCCCTGTGAGGGTGGTGAGGCCCTGGCACAGGTTGCCCAGAGAAGCTGGGACTGCCCCATCCTTGAAAGTGTCCAAGGCCAGGTTGGACAGGGCTTGGAGCAACCTGGGCTAGGGGAAGGTATCCCTGCCTATGGCAGGGGGTGGAATGAGATGGGCTTTGAGGTCCCTTTGAAAGCAAATCATTCTGTGATTCTGCAAAAAGCCCAGGGTGAGATTTTTTACAGAAGACTACACTGAATACCCCACCCTACCAAGGCACCCTGCAAATAACACCCATGTGCCCACAGAGGCATGGTGTGACACCCAGCTCTGCCATTCTGGCTGGGCTCTGGGTCACTGCAAGGAGGCCAAAAACCATTTTCCAGCACCACCTCTGCTGCTGAGGCTCTTTTCCTGCCCCCATGGTTTCCAGGATGGAGATCCCTCACTGTAAGGACACGGTCCAGGGCAGGACACGCTCACCCATCCTGACACAGCAGCTCAGCAAACACCTGGCTCCATCCCAGGGTGTGGTGGGGGCAGGTGACAGGCAGCCACCCCACCCTGCCACTGTGTCACTCAGCTCTGACATTGGCTGCTCTTCAGTGGTATCTGAATTTCTCCCAGGTCCAACTCCCTGCTCACACCAGGAGGATTGTTCTGGATGACCTTTAAATGTCCCTTACAACCTAAACCATTCCATGATTCCCTCATGTGCTCCCCACTGGGTCTGTGATCTTCAAAATATTCAAGTGTTTTGGTCTCATCCAAGTTTTCCTCCATCTTCCAGGCTGAAGTTTTCCTGCTGGCCCCAGGAGATGGCCTGGTCAGTCTATCCCACCACTACCCACCCTGAAGCACCTGCATGGAGCCCCAGGTCTCCTCTGGGCACTCCTCCTCCTCCACGGCAGAGCTTTCCAGGAAAAAGCTCAACCGAAAATCCGCGGCAGCGTGGACTTCGGCCAGAACGAAAGCAACAAACAAACATAAAAATACCAACCAGGCCCATCAGCGTTTCCACTAAATGCCGGGGGTGAAGGGAAGAGGAAAGCCCGGGGTTTGTTTTCGTTCTCACGGGGTTGCGCAAGAGCCGCGGCCCCACGTGCGGCCGAGCCCACGCCAGCCTTTATCTCTGTCAGCAAACAAACCATGCAGAGATTCTGAGGGGAGGATGTGCCACAGCCCGGCCTCCTCCCGGAGCCACCCTGCTGACCTGAGCCCAGCCTGCAGCCAGGGCACGGCCCCTCGAGGCTCTGCGGCACCAGGGACGTCCCCAGGGATGGCCCGGCGGTGCAGGTGGCACCTGCCTGCTCCTCCCAGCCCAGGTGTGACTGTCCTTTGTGCTGCTGGGTGTCGGAGCCCAGAGAATCCCTTTGGATGAGCTGGGACCCGAGGAAGGGAGTTTGAACCCTGGACAGGGGGGTGTGAAGTCGGTCCAGGGGGGTTGGAGACCTTGGCACATAGCCCAGAAAGGCACCGAGGTTGATTTTAGTCCATGGGAAAGGCTTCCAACACTTTCAAACCTCAAAGGTGTGAAAATAGTAGCTTAGCACAGCACGGGGTGAAAAATTTTATAGTTTTAGGATTCTTAGCATAGAGGTAAATGGGGGACAAGATGGAGGATTTAGGGTGTTGCCCTGGGTTCTTCTCCATCTTCCTCGTCCTCCATCTTCTGAGGTGGTGATGACACAAAGTAGTGAAAAGGGATTGGGTTAAGGCAGAAATGACCTTTCTAGTATAGGCACTAGACATTGGCACAAAATAGTAAATAATGGACACGTAGTTGTCTGTGTAAGAGCAAAGCAAGGCCCCACAGGCGGGCAGTGGCCTCGTGTCCCAGCCCTGTCCGGACCTCGGCTGGGTGCAGAGAGAGGTCTGAGATATCAAATAATAAACAACACCAGAAACCTGCAAACAAGGCCTTGGAGACTCCACGTTTTTCATTGGACGTGGCTCAGGGCTTTTAGAGGGCCAAGGACTTTTAACAACCTGAATCTCGGGTGAGAAACTAAACCTGAGAGTTGGGCTGGAGGATCCCTCTGCCAGAGGCAAGCTGATGGTCTCTGTGTGATGGGGGAGCATCCTACTGCCCAGCCTCAAGTTTGGCAAAGTCCTGTGAGATCACCAAGTCCAATCATCAGCCAGCACCGGAAAATTCACCACTAACCCAAGTGCCACATCCACACGTTTTGGGAATGATTCCAGGGATGGTGACTCCACTACCTCCCTGGGCAGCACATTCCAATGCCTGACAACCCTTTCTGTGAAGAAATTTCCATAATATCTAGCCTACTATCTTCTTATGGAACAGCCCTGGACACACCAGCAGGGCTGTGCTGCAAACCTGGAAGATATTCAGGAAGCAAAGCCAGCTCTTTCCTGGGAATTCTGCACCTTGCTGGGGTCAGAGGGCAATGCAGTCATGTTTTGCTCTGGGTTCTGACATTCCTGGGAGCTTAGAAAAGCTGCCTTAGAAACCTGCCAGCCCTCTTGACCCCGTGCTGCCTCCTGCCAGTGTTGGCTCAGGTGCTGCCATGCAGGTGCTGCTTTGTTTGCCCAGGGCACGTGGAGGAGCTGCCCTGTGGATGTTGGAGCTGTGCTGGCTGCTCCCACCTCTCTCTGGGCCCTGCCCAGCCCTCAGCCTGGCTAATGACTCTGTTGTTTCTGGAGGCCTCCCCACAAAGGGTACAGCTCCCACTCGTTTGTTTCCTGCAGGCCAAGCTTAGAGTGTCACTCCTGCTTTCCTCACTGAGCACATCAGCCACCTGCCTTTGTTTGGACAAGCCAAGGAATGAGGCTCTCAGGGCTGCAGTGTGCCAGGCTGGAACGTGCCACCCACAGGGACAGCTTGGCACAAGCTGCCACAGGGAAGTACATTCTGAACACGTCAGGCAAGTTCACGAGCCTTTGGTGGCATCAAACCCTCTGCAGTAGAAGCAGGATGCAGCAAAACTATGTAAGGACTGGAGCATTCCCTCCCCAAAGTGTGGCCAAAGGGCTTGGAAAATTTGGATCTCTTTGGAGCAGGGGGTCCTCCCCACACAAATTGGGTTTACAGATCATTTGACAGCTTTGCATGACTCAATTACAGAGGAATTTTCCCTAAAGATCCCTCATGAAGGAAACCCTGGGGTGGGTGGAATGGCCACAGCCACGTTTTGCAGAGGATTCATGGGGGCAGGGAGAAGAGGGGCTGCTTTGCACCACATCCCACCAGGATTCACCCATGGGGGCTGCACATTCCAGGTCCTCCTGTGCCCTGTGCTGGGACGAAGGGGGTCTCTGCCAGCCTTTTTACCCTCATTTACCTTTAGGGACTACCTGGAGCAGCCCCTGCCAGCAGATCCACGGGTTTACTTTCCAACCCCACTTTACATGTGGGCTTTACTCTCCAAGAGCATCCCTTTCCCCTGGCATGTGCTCACCTCACTGCTGATAGAGGTAGAACAAGCCTGAAGCATCCTAGGGATGGAATTCCCAAAAGAAGAACTCATAGTAGCCCCAAATAGGTCCTGACAGCAGAACTCACCTGAAGGGAGAGCCCCAGGACAAGCCAGCCCCTCCCAGGGCACATTCCCCTTATCCTTACAAGTACCATTTGCTGCAAGAAGAGACTTGGGGAAGCTTTTCCTGTGATTTCTGAGTTGCCCTTTGCAGGTCCTGGGAAGGTTGTGGAGGCCTGGAGCAAGAGACACAGCAGCTGAGCAAAGTGAGTGACTCTTCTTCATGCAGTCATGGAATGGTTTGGATTGGAAAAAACCTTAAAGCCCATCCAGTTCCACCCCTGCCATGGGCAAGGACACCTTCCATTATCCCAGGGTGCCCCAAGCCCTGTCCAACCTGACCTTGGATGTTCCAGGGATGGGGCAGCCACAGCTTCTCTGGGCACCTGTGCCACGGCCTCACCTCCCTCACAGGGAAGAATTGCTTTTTAACATTGAATCTAAACCCACTCTCTTTCAGTTTGAAGCCATGCCCCCTTGCCCTGTCACTCTTGCCCTTGTTCAAAGTCTTTCTCTGGTTTTCAGATACTGAAAGACCACAATCACCTTCTCCTCTCCAGGCTGAACAATCCCAACTCTCCCAGCCTTTCCTCCCAGCAGAGCTGCTCCATCCCTCTGATCACCCTGGTGCCTCCTCTGGACTCTCCC
>JBBMKD010000013.1:21122110-21139614 GCA_037834095.1 Argya squamiceps | reverse complement strand
CCTTTCCCTTCCCCTTTCCCTTCCCCTTCCCCTTTCCCTTTCCCTTTCCCTTTCCCTTTCCCTTCCCTACGGTAGTAGGAATGAGTGCCTCATTATATCTCGGGCAGTACCACTAATTAGTGGTTTTTAGAGCTCTCTCTTTGCTGTGGCCAGACAAAGGTTCTATAACTGGATCTGCTGCTGTAGAAAAGCTTCTCTGTTTTTTGGTGGGTTTCTTTTCCATCCAGTAGCAGCAATTTGGTGGCTTTTGGAGCTTTCTCTGGAGACAAATAGCAGAGCATGTTTGCATCCCTCCCTGATACCCTTCTCACTTTGGGAGGCTGGTGATTTCAGCATTCTCCTGAACAAGTTTCACTGCAGGAGGAGGGTGAAAGCAAAACGCCAGACAATTTTTGACCCAAACCCCGTGGGAAAAAGCTCTGCAGCAGCCAAACCTGCCCTGCTAGAGATGCCATCCCTCCCCTGGGCTGCTGCAGTTGGTAGCAGCAGGCGTTTGTTGTGTGTCCTTTGCAGCTGTGACAGAGGAGGAGCTGTCGCAGGCGCTGGTGGATGGTGTGGAGATCACGGCGCCGCCGGCCCGCAGGAGCGTGGAGAGCGGCTGGTCCCAGCGCACCGCGTCCAGCGCCGCCGGATCCACCGCCCAGCCCGGCAGCCAGCTGCTCACCTGCAGCCTGGGGGACACAAAGTGAGGCCTGGGGAGCTGCCTGTTTCTGGGCTGAGCTTGTGTGTAGCAGGAAAGGACCCTGACATTCCAGCTGGGCTAGGTTCTCGTTGTTCTGGTTGCTGATATTTTCCCCTGTGCTGGTTCAGTGGCACCGCTGGGGCTGGTTCTGTGTCAGCCAAACGGGCTCTGCTGTGGGTGGGGATTCAAGCTCATCAGCTGCATGTGCAGGCAGGGATGGAGCCTCTCTGATCTGGGAGCTCCACTCCGTTCCCTGGGGTCCTCCAGCTGGATACTCCTTGCATGGTTGCCTGTGATGAGGAAAGATTGGCCTGGCAGAGGAAGGTTCTCCCACCTGGTCATAATAACATTTGCTTTTCCTCCCTTTTTTGTAGCAAAACTCAGGAGGAGTTTGATATGAAGTCTGTTCCCAGGGATAAATATTCCTCCTTTTCCTCTCAAGAGACAGATTGCAGCTGCAAGAAGAGAGTGAGTATCTGTTAAAGACCAAATTGCTTTTCCTTGTATGTGGGGCTGAGCCCCAGCATTGAAGGATGTGAAGAACTTTGAATGTCCCGAGAGGAGGGGAGCAGAGCTGATGCCAGGGCTGGAAGAAATGTCCAGGAGCAGCTGAGGGCTCTGGGTTTGTTTGATTTGGAGAGAAGGAGGCTGAGGAGTGACCTCATGCCCCTCTGCAGCTTCCTGAGGAGGGGATGTGGGGAGGGGTGTGCTGAGCTCTTGTGCCTGGGATCCAGCAATAGAGACATGGGAATGGTTCAAAGCTGTGCCAGGGGAGGTTCAGACTGGACATTAGGAAGTGTTTCTTTAGCAAGAGGAGGGTGAAACCTTGGGAAGGGGCTGCTGAACAGGAAGCTTAGGTGGTTCCTTAGCCCCCTCCATCATGTAGCCTTGCATGAACCTGGATTTTGGTGGTTGAGCTGGGAATTGCAGAGTGCTGGACTCGGTGCCATTGTATCAATCAGCAGAGCAAGATCTAACCCACACTGTCTCACTTTGCCATAGCTACCTCAAGCAGTACCACAGGCTCTGACCATTAAAAAGTGGGGAAGTGGCCCTGCATTGCATCTGGAGACGCTCAGGTTGGATGTTGGGCAAAATATTCTCCCTAGAAGGACAGTAATTTAGCCTGTGGAATCTCTCCCTGGAGTTCTTCAGGACCTGATTTGACAGAGCCACGGCTTGGTGTTGGCAGTGGTCCTGTGGTGGTGGCAGGGCTGGGGACCTTCAAGGGTCCTTTGCAGAGAGCACCATCTCTCCTCATTCCTCAGAGCAGGGCCCTGAAGTATCCCCCCAGCAGCCCCCCGGGGCTGTTGGGCTAGCTCAGTCCTTTGGAGGGATATTCCAGGGACAAGACAAATGATTCAAAAGAGGCTCTTATCCTGTGTCTATTTTCCAAGGCTTTATTCTTGAAGGATGTCCAGGGGAGCAAAAGAAGGAATAAGGAAGAACAGGGCCTTGTCTAGTCTCCTGCTCAGGAAAGATAGCTGGATCTCAGCCAGCCAGGTCAAGAAAGGAAGGAAGGGCCAAGCCGTATAGGTTTCAAGTTTCAGGGGATCCTTGAGGGGGAAAACCATAACCCAGAGAAATACAACAGGGCCCTCCTGTTCTTTCCCATCCTATACGTGCTGGAGAGCGAGGGCAGCTGCCCCTGAATGTGCTGTTCCTTGCAGAAGCCAGGCTGGAGCGTGGCGGGGAGCCAGAGGCGTGTGGGCAGCCCGCACAGGACTGGGCGGATGGGTTTGTCCTGCATTCCAGCCTCCTCACGTGCCTCATGCAGCCTCTGCCTGTGTTTGCCCCCGGGGCTTGGTTGTTAGTCCAGATCTCCTGGCTGCAGGTGGCTGTTCCAGACTGCTGCCAGTGGTGGTGGTGGCAGAGGAGTTCTTAGAAAGAGCAGAGAAAATCGAGTGTCCTTGTCCTGGCTGGCTGGTACAAAGCAGTGTCTGCCTTATCCTGACAGAGCAATGTCCTGGATGCCATCCTGCTGCTCATGAAGGAACTGGACACAGAGGGGCTGGAGATCATCCAGCAGACGGTGGCAAGGAGGCTCCAGGCCTTCCAGAAGAAGGAGCTGCAGGAGGAGTGACAACACACCATCCCCATTCCAGCCTCCCTGGAGTCCCTGCCCTGCAGCGCTGTCCTGCCCACACCCCTGGCTGCAGCCAAAACCTCGGTGCTCCCCACTCTGCTTCCCGTGCCAGGGCATGGGATGGGATGGGATGCTTCTTCTCCAGAGATTTCCTGCTTCTGCAGCAGGCTCTGACACTGTATCCTCTGTGGCTGGGGCTCTTGGATGGGAGCTGTGGGCAAATCAGCACAGCAGAAGGGAGCAGGGCTGCAGCCAGAGGTGCTGTGTGATCCGAGGGGGAGCAGAGCCTGCTGGTGGCTGGGAAGGTCTCTGCCCCTCAGCCAGCCTGGGGGTGCATAGCACCTCTGAGGGCAGTTTGTACCACAGAGATTTGGTTTGGTGATGTCTGACAGGGAGACATTGCCTGAGATGGTCACTAAGAACTGTCTGGTGCAGGTGGTGAAGGTCAGTGTCCAGTTATTAATTTATTTTCCAGCTCCTGGCTGACTTCCTCAGGTCCTTGCTGGTGCACACAGCGCCTGCCATGTTGGTCAGGCAGCCCAAAGGAAAGCTCAGAGCAGCCTAGGTGAACCAGAAATGACTGCTCACATCCTGAATGCTCAGCTGTCCTCTCACCCCAACATTCCCTGCAGGCATTAGAGCAGCTTAAGGAAACATGCCAGTTAAAAGGCCCTGAGCATTCTGCCTGCTTTGCACAGGCATCAGGGGTGGGGTTGCTTTTTAACTGATAAAACTGCATTTCCCAAGTTTTGTAGAGCTGTTAAGTACAAACTAAACCGTTGTGACATACCAAATAAACCCAATTATCCCTCAAGGCCGTGTGAGTGGTGGCTGGAGTTCAGCAAAGGCCTGGCTGGGGGCACTGCTCCATTACCTCTGGTTCAGGGAATGCATTGTGAGCCCCGCGGAGCAGGAGGAGGGCTGGGAGCCTTCCCGCTTCACTGAGCCTCTGAAACTGTGAGCCTGCTCCCAGCGCTGCTTTTGCAGGGGCACTGGGCTGTCTTGCAACATTCTTGCAAGCACAGCAAAGGCAGGGAGCAAAGGAGGTGGTGAGGAAAGCTCAGTGCAGAGCCACCTGGGCAGGATAATGGGACGTGAACCCTCTGTGCCTCCCAGTGCTGCACTGGTGCCGTGGCCTTTCCATGGCCCCACATCCCTGTTTGTGCAGTGTCCAGGCTGTGCTGCCAGGATGGAATGCTCCTCGGGGATGGTGACAGCCCTGTGTCCACAAGCCTGTTTGCCTGACCTTGGTGGGAAGGAACACAGTTTGACCCTCATTACTCAGGGGGAGATTTGCTGATGCTTTTAACTCCTCGCAAGACCTTTGTTCTTGCCTTCTGCGTTAAACCCTGCTGCAGTTGTGTGATTTATGATGTCCCAGACTTCCTTTTGACAGCCAGGGCCTGGGAGACTCACCCTGCTGAGTGCAAGCCTTCTCCCAGGCCCCTGGCCTGTCCATGTCATGGAACAGGGGAGTTGTTGGGGTGAGCTGGACCCCCAGCTTTTCTGAGATGTGAGTGATCAAAGGAAGTGTCCATCAGGACTCAGTCATGGGGCTGGTGGAGCAATCACTGTGCCCTTGAGGCCACACTGACACAATTCCTGGAGAAGTTGCACTGCTCGCTGCCTACGTGCTGTGCTCGTCATCCTTGGCTGCTGCTGCTGGTGCTGCCCTCAGAGCTCCCAACTGCTCCTTGCAGCATCCCAGCAAACCCCAGCAGGAGCTCTGCCCCTCCAGGGCCCTGGCAGCCTGCCTTCCACTGCAGGATGCTCCAGGAGGCTTGCTCTGCCCTCTTTTCAGGGTGGGCTGGGAAGTCTGGGAGCAGAGTCACGTCCCCTCCTGCTCATCCTCGGAACGCAGTGGCTGTGCCTATCTGTTTTGTCCCAGGAATTTGGCCCTCCAGGTGTTTTTTTGGTGGAAATGAGGTGTGGGGGCTGCAGTGACTCCTGTCCCTCAACGTGCAGCTGGTCTGAGCCTGGGGACACCTCTGTCCCCATTCACACCCTAAACCTGTCTGCTGCAGGGCTGTGCTGCCGACAGATTTTCCACATGACCTGCTGTCACCCTGCCCTGCCTCAGCTGGGAATATCGAGCGCTGAATGCAGATGATTCCTAGCTGTGGAAAATGCCAGCAGCTGTACTGGGCCACTTCCCTTCAAACCATCCTCAGAGACTCTGAGAGGCTGGTGGTGAGGCAGGTGTGAGGTTGAGGGAGGGAAGGGGTGGGCTGGGGCTCCCCCCAAGGTGGGGTGGCACATGGGAAAGTGTAAAAGCCCATTTCCCACCCAGGAAATGGAGCTCCAGGAGAAGCCAGGTCTCTGCCTGGGGTCCCCAGAGCATATAGTCATTGAAGAGCAGCAATGCTGCCTCCATCAGCAAGGTCTTGGGTGCAGGGAGGAGACAAAAGTTACCATCTTCCTCCAGAGCCTAAAATGTGTTCAGTTAGGGGAAAAACACTGAAATCATGGAATCATGGAATGGTTTTGGGTGGGAAAGAACCTGGAAGACCATCTCATTCCACTCCCTGCCATAGGCAGGGACACCTTCCACAATCCCACGTTGCTCCAAGCCCCATCCAACCTGGGACACTTCCAGGGATCCAGGGGCAGCCACAGCTTCTCTGGGCAACCTGTGCCAGGGCCTCACCTCCCTCTCAGCTGATAATTTCTTTCCAATATCCCATCTAACCCTGCGGCAGTGGGAAGTCATTCCCCCTTGGTGTGTCACACCAGGCCATGTGCAAAGTCCTTCTCCAGCTTCCTTGTTGGCTCTTTCAGTTACTGGAAGGCCACAGTGAGGTCACCCCAAAGCTTCCCCCAGGCTGAACAATTCCAACTCTCCCAGCCTTTCCTCCCAGCAGAGCTGCTCCATCCCTCTGATCACCCTGGTGCCTCCTCTGGACTCTCCCCAGCAGCTCCACGTCCTCCCTGTGCTGGGCCCCAGGGCTGGGGCAGCTCTGCAGGTGGGGTCTCACCTGAGTGGGGCTGAGGGGCAGAATCCCAATCCCTTTCCTGCTGCCCACTCTGGGGATCAGCCCAGCACAGGGGCGTTTCTGGGCTGCACAGGGAAAGAATGAAAACTTGAGATTGGGAAATTAAAAACAAACTCTGAGCAATGAATCAACACTTAGAGCTGCTTCCTCCACCAAATGGCTCCCAGATTACCTTATTTTTGCAGAATACAAACGATTTCCTTCTTTCCTGTGCTGGGGCTGTCCAAGCTCTGGGTGATGCTCATGCATTGATGCATTACCAGCATCTGTGCCATGCATGAAGGAAAGCAGTTTTCCTCCAACATGGAAAAATCCCCCAAAACTAATTAAATCTTTTTGATAAAATGACATTCGTGAAGACATTTCCCTATTAGACCCCATTTGTTTTCCAGGTTTTAGTTCTTCAGGGCTGGGAACTTGCTGCAGCACCTTGATGAAGTGTTCACTTAAGGACAGGACTGCAGACCCTGATATTTCTAAGGGAGTAAACTAAAGCAATGCTAAAAAAAGCCCCATTTGGCAGTTTTCTGCTGTTTTCTGTGGCTCTGACATCCAATCTGTGGTGGCTGCCACAGGCAGCAACATCAGCTCACCAAACCTGGGCTGTGGCCCTGCTGCAACCTCACCCCACAGGGACAGGAAACCCTCAAGTTTTGGAACCCCAAGGACCTGCCCAGCACCAATGTCAGGGGAAAGAAGCCCAAATGAACTTTGGAAGTGGTACAAGATGTTGCTCCTGGCTGAGGAATGTACATAGGGGGGTCCAACAAGCTCCACATGGGGGTCTGACCAAGGCCCTTGGAACCATGACTTCACTGCCAGCAGCAAAGGGAAGGGAGAGTTTCTGCTCCAGGGAACTGGAGGAAAACACAAACCTATCACCAATTACTGTCACATGAACTCTGCCAGGACACAGGAAGGAGATAAAAAGAAGTGGCAGCACTCAAGCTTCCTGCAAATCCAGAGCATCTCATCAAGTACTTGCTAGGAGGAAATCTATTCGTGGGAGTGGTGGCTGCTTAATGTGCTCTCCCACCCACCTCTCCTTCCTATGGCTCCCAATTTCCCCCCTGGGATTCGGCATCTATTGAGCAGACACATTGAGAAATAAGATATTAATTCCCTAAACATCAGAGTTTCAAACTGCTCTGGTCCAAATCAAGCAGATCTTGGGAGGGGATAATGGTAAGAGATTCCTGTGTTTCAGTGATCATGGATCCAGGCAGTCTGGTCCCACACTCAGAAGCACCACCTGACAATACACGTAAAAAATGCTTTAATTAACTTAATTTTTTCCTTAAAGCTCATAGATTTAAAGATTAGAGACACACACCCAGCATGGCTCGGGCTACCTAAAGGAACAAAGCAGCTTTGAGAGAATTATGTGTTTCTATAGACTCGGAGACAATATCCACAAGTCCCTTCTTGCAGCAAAACCCTCTGTTGTACAACTTTGGGCATTAAGCTTTTCATCATGAAAGCCTTTTTTCCCTTGTTTGGGAGTCATGCTGAAGCTTTCCAGTATGGATAATTGTCCACAGTGTGGGGCACTCCTCATTACACCAGGGTTACACAAGGGAGAATGACAAATCTAACACCTGGGTCAGGAGCTCCATTAACTTTAATTTATCCCTAAAGACTTACTGTAATTCCAATGCTCCATGACAACGTCACTCGCTTCTCAGCAGGGAACTGAATGTGAGTTGTTGTGTGGAATGGGCCAGAGAGGGGAAAAGAGAACAAATTTCAGTGCAGTGATAGGTAAATCCAGAGTTTACCCACACCAGGAATTGTGTGTTTATGGCCCCCTTGCCCTTTCTGTGAAGAAATGTTTTGCTAATATCCAACCTAAACATCACCCAGTGCAATCTGAGGCCATTTCCACTTGTTCCCTGGGAACAGAGACCGAACTCCCCCAGCCCCACCCTCCTGTCAGGGAGCTAGACAGAGTGAGAAGGTTCCCCCTGAGCCTTTTTTTCTCCAGGCTGAGCCCCCCACAGCTGCTCCTCATCAGACTTTTGCTCCAAAAATTACTTAGACACTAATTTTTAACATCCAAGCGAAGGGGGTTGTATCTGGTGAGTAAAGTCAGAACCAGGAGCAGAACAACAGCATCTCCTCAACAGCAGCAGGTCCAGGAACCACACCGGGGTTAAGGAAAAGCCACCTCAGAGATGGTCCCAGCCTGTGTGACCACACTTCTTCAGACCTGTGGCAGCAATGCAAAGGTCTTAGATAGAAGAAGATAGACTTCTTCTATGCAAGAAGTCCTCCTGTTTCTTGGAAGCAGCATTCCCGTTGCTCCCAGGTACAGCTTTCTGGCTGAGAGTCTTTGGAGGACACATCCCAAAAGCCAAGGCTCTGACGTTCTGCAGTGCTGGCACAGGGGGTTGGGGAGCAGCCAACACCATCCCAGGGCACCAGCACTGAGGATCCAGCACGGATCCCCCAGGGCACAACAACTCCCTGCAGACACCCAAACCCGGCTCTGACGTGCAATCCTGTTTTCCCAAAAGCTGAGCAGAGCTGGATCTCACAGCTCTTCCCAGAATCCACGTTCTTTGTTATATCCCAACGGTGCCAAAACAAAGTTAGGAATGGTTTCTGCAGGTAGGACCAAGATATCCTGAGGTAACGTGACGTCAGAGAAGGAAGGACTGACACGGCATCACCTGAAGCTTCACTTGTCTTCCAAGAGCAACAGCAGGGATTTCTGCTGGACACTGGTACTGAAAACACCTTTTTTATGGGGATGGCCCTGATTCCCACCCAAATTGCTGCCATCACCCAGGCTACAAAGGGCATTTGTAGACCAGCTGGGCCCACAACTCAGCTGCCAGCACTATCCTGCTGGAGAAGAGGATCAAGCCAGCAAACTTTTCAGTGGGTTTTCCCCATCCCTTCATGGTTTTGTAAGAATTCAAGGCCAATTGTCTCCTCAGTTCCCCAGTAAACCACTCGTTTGCCTCAGAAGTAAAATTTGGTAGTTAATCTACACTGGCACCCTATGGAAGGGCCCTTTGGAGATGCAGCACAGGTTTCCCACTCCCAGAGAAGCTGCCAGCAGCTCCCTCTTCCCATGTTTTATTTCACCTGTGCTATTTCCAGTTAACTGACAGCTAATAAGATGGAAAAACCCTCCAGGGTCATTGAGTCCAACCTCACCTGAGCACTGCCAAGGCCACCTCTAACAATGTCCCCAAGTGCCACATCCACACAGCTTTTAAATCCCTCCAGGGACAGGAATTCTACTACTACACTGGGTAGCCTGTTCCAATGTCTCAACACCCTTTTGACAAAACAATTATCCTTAATATCCAATGTAAACTTCCCCTGGCCTTGCTTCCCCACCATTTCTTGGTGCTCCTATAAATCTTTCAGCAAGGCAGCCTCAGCCACCATTTCTTTCAAGATTAAATACGTATTTAGCTGTGGGATTTTGTAGCGTGTTTTTGTGTTTCATTGTGGTTTTTCTTCCTGTTTTTCACCCCCTTTGCTCATTTTCTTTCCCTGCCCAGCAGGACTACAGATCCAACCCCAGGTTGGTACAGAGCAGATCTCCACTAATTCCAAGCCTGCTCCCGTGCATCAGCCAGGGTTCTTTCCGAGGAGTGTCCCATCCAGCTGCTCCATGAAACTGTTTATATCAAAAGAGAGATGCTTCAAACATGACATTTACCCAACACAGAGCCTGAAACCTCCTGCCAGCCCAACATAGCTGTTCTCCCCTGCTATTTGATCATCTCTCTGCTTGGCTTATGGTTTTGCCGTACCCATGGCATCAATATCCTCTTTCCACAGCAGCTTCCTGCCTCCCCACCTCTTAAGACATGTCTGCAAAGACAAGTGTAGTTGCTCTACTTCCCTATTCCTTCAAGCCTTTTCCATCAAACCCTATTATTCACTGTCCTTTAGCATTTCCTAGAAAGCTGTTCCAGCCTCTGTCCCTTTTGCATCACCCAGATAGACAATGTATTTACTTTTCCTTGTAGAGCATTAATCACTCCCAGCATGACACTTCCCCTACATGGAATCCCAGAATATCAAGGTTTGGATGGGATATTCAAGTTCATCCCATTCCAGCTCCTGCTACAGACAGGGACACCTTCCACTGTCCCAGGTTTTCTCCAAGCTCTGTCCAACCTGGCCTTGGACACTTCCAGTGATGGAGCAACCACAGCTGCTCTGGGCAACCTGTGCCAGGGCCTCACCCTCAGGAATTTCTTCCCAATTTTCAATCTAAACTTACTCTCACCTTGAATCAATTCCCTCTTGTCCTGTCACTCCAGTTCCTGACAGAGAGTCCCTCTCTGGCTTCCCTGTAGCCCCCTCAGATCCTGGAAGGCTGTTCTAAGATCTCCACACAACCTTCTCCTTTTTCTTTTTTCTTCTTTTGAGGCTGAAGCCTCAAGCTCCTCAGCCTGACCCCACAGGGGAGGTTTACACAGAGGTGTATCCACCCCTGGGTTTCTCCTGGCTCAGAGACAAGGCTGGGAGGGCAGCTCTATTTTACAAGTCCCACCAGCTCTGCTCCATTTGGAAAGGAAGGACTGAGAACAGCTGGATTCTCTGTGGGCAAGGGGCTTCAAGAACCAAGATGTGCTCACAGCAGTGTTGACCCAAGGCTGCCTGGAATGAGGTGGGACACAGAGGGCCTGGGCTGAGCAGTCTCAGGACCAGGTAAGCTTGAAAACAGCTTTTAGATGTTGGCTGCAGCACTTGATTTGCATCCTGCACAGGCTATCACACCTCAGGCACATCCAGAGGAGATTCTGGCTGGCTTTCATCCCAGTCTTGCAGCAGAAATGCACTCAGCACTCACAGTTTCAGCTTCCAGCTTCTCCAAGTCTATTCCAGAGGCTGAAGCATCACAAATATATTGGAGCCACCTTCCCTAACTTTCACCCTTAGAGCAACTGGCTTTTACAGGGCAGGCAAGCCTGGGACCTGCACAGAACTGGAATTTCAAACCCATTTCAACTATGAAAATGCCTCGTTTGAAGGTGTTGGACAGCTCCAAGTGCAAGCCTCAAGTGCCAGCCTCTGCTCTGGGTCTCTCCCACATCCGGACAGGTCCCAGACGTCTTGTCATCTCCAGGGTGACATGAACAGAACCACACAGATCCTTCCCTTATCAGCTGGTTCCAGTCTGATCCCATGACCCAGATTCCTTGGGCTGGGGGACTCCTTGCAGCCCAGCCAGTGCCAGGGTTTCTGGGTGCTTGCTCTGTGTTTTGGCTCCACATGGATGCAAGGCAAGAGCTCTTGGATCCCAGAGGGTTTCTCCCAGACATAACCCAGCTCATCAGGTCCAAAGCTATGGGATTGTGACACAATTGAAGAGCCTGAGATAAAACTTCCCAAGCAAAGAAAGAGCTGGAATAAACGAAGTCATCTTGTTTCAGAAACCCAGGAGGAAGCTGAGAGTATGAAGCTGCAGAAGGAGCTGGGGGCAGAAAGGAGGGAGAGGAGACAGGCTGATGATCCAGCCTCTCCCACTGTAGGAATGCACAGAAGCTGGCATATGGATCAAAAACACACTTGGGGATGTTATTTTGCTTGTCTTAATTCCTGGATTTCTTAGTGGAAGAATGTTTTCATTGGAAGCTTCTGGAAAGCCACCATGTCTGGCAGCAGGACATCAAGTTCAGCCTTGTGAGAACACACCAAGCCCTGCTGAGTCCAACACTCTGCACCAAATTGGGCCCAAAACTGTCCCAAAACACTAAATCTTGCAGCCAAACCTTGCCTCCTGCTCAGAGCTGCTGCACAGCAACACAAGCTCCTTCTCAGCAGCACTTGGATGTTGCTCCAAGCAAGACCCAGCCTGAGGTCAGGACAGGCACAGCACACTCCCTGCAGGAACGGGGTGAGCCATCAGGAATAAAGCACATTCCCTCCAGCCCAAAACACTGCCTTCTCTGCAGTGCCACTTCCATCTGATATTTGCAAGGCACTCCCAGAGCAAAGGGAGGTTCTCCACATCCTCACCCGTGAGGAAGCAGCAATTACCAGGAGCATCACCACGGATGGCTGCAGGAATGGCCTTATCTGGCTGGAACAATCTGGATGTGCCAGGGTGTTAAGTGCCTCACTCCCCCAGCAGCAGCTCCACAGACTGCAGCTGCCAGGCTGGCTCCTTATCAGGCACTCTGTGACCCCGGTGGAGCTGCTTGGATCCCTCACACCAGTTCTTTAATTTCTTCCTATTTCTTCTTCATATTTCTTTAATTTCTTCCAATGGCTCCTCACTGCAATTCCTGTGCTGAGATCAAACAGCATCCTGTGATAATCCACTGGCACCAGCAGGAATTCACCTGACAGGGATTTCTCAAGCTGAGTTCCCACAGCCTCAAGCACTCAAAATCCATGGGTCATTTGCACATGGGTTGAAAAAGTACCTGATGTGAGCTACAAAACACTCCAAGGGTGCTGCTTCCCAACGGGATTGCACAGACACCCTTCATGTGCCAAGTGAGAGTTTTAACACTGGCACTTGGACTGTTGACCTTTTCTCCTTATTGTTTTTAATCTTCCTCTTCTTCAAAATGATTCCCCATCCATCAGCTACCACAAAAAGATTTAAACTCAATGTCCTGACAGGATTTCCACTGTTTTGGCAGTATTTCCACTTGCCTCTGACAAACACCAGCTGACCTTTCCACGCTGTAGTTTAGAGCACACAACACATGAGTCTTTCCACACAAAAGTGCTGGAAGCCTTCTCAGATCCCAGCACAAAGGTTGTTGAACACTCCAGGGTGCTGATTCCAAGTGTCAAGCTCCAGGGAAGAAAATAATTAAATAAAACAAGGTCACCTCTTCATTCACACCTGCTTTTGCCATGTCAGCCTTGCCCTTCGCATCTGGACACAGCTACAGTGGGAAACAAAGGACTTGAGGCTAAACAGGGGAATTGTTTTGATCCTCCAAGGTGTCTTGAGTTACACGGAAAAAACACAGAGCAGTAATTCTCTGAGTGCTGTTTTCCAGGTGCCCTTCATCTCCCTGAACACCTCCACAGCTCTCAGCCATCACTTATGAAGCCTTGTCTGCTCTCAGTCTTCTCCTCTCCCCATGAGAGAGAGGATCCTTCTCTCCTTTGATCCTTCTTTGATCCTTCTCTTCACTCCAGGGTGATCACTCCTCCATGTGAGCCCACCCAAGAACTCTGCCCTCTGTCCTCCAAGGGAATCCCATCCTACCCTGCCCCTCAGCCAGCTTCCCACCTAAGCCCCTAACTTAATGCCCAACACCTCTTGCCTTTTACTCCTTCATGCCTCGTTTTTATTTCTGGCATTACCCTCTCAAGAAAAAAAAAACAACCTTGGAGCCAAAATCTTCCTAGTTTCTTCTTTCCTGTAACCACAGCTTTCTGTTCTTCTTTTGCCTCACCTCCCAGCCACACTCCTTCCAGCCCTCCCCAGGGTCACACTGAGACTTTTCCATCAACTTTAAGACTAGAAGTTACCAACAATATTCTCCTTCCAGGAAGTCTCTCTTTCCAATCTTCTACCCAAGTGACTTGCTTCTCAAGAGTCCCCCCAAAAAGTCCATGGAGCTAAAATACAGCACATGCAGCAAAATCCCTGCAGGAAAGCTATTTGCAGTCTCAGGTACAACAAATTCCTGCAAGGAATCTACTCAAGGCAGCTCTGCTATCAGCAAAATGCCTATTGTAGCATTGAATCATTAGGGTTGGACAAGATTTCCAAGAGTCCAACCTTTGACCACAGCCTACCATGGCCAACAAACTGTATCATGAAGTGCCACATTCACCTGTTTTCTGAGCACTTCCAGGGATGGGGACTCCACCACTGCCCTGGGTGGAGCACGTGACAGCTTCATCCCTGTAGATGAACACTGATTAACTGAAAGCAAATTTCCAAAATTAAAGTTGTATCTGTACCTTAACCTATGCTGAACCACTGCCCTGGGTGGAGCAGGTGGCAGCCTCATCCCTGTAGATGAACCCTGATTAACTGAAAACAAATTTCCAAAATTAAGAGTTTTATCTGTACCCTGACCTACAATGAATCACTTCCCAGTCTCTGTGGATGAAAGCAGGGGAGCAGCAGCCCAGGGAAGGGAAAGCTGATGCATTTCCAGCTCTGAGTGGAGCAGGGTCAGGTGCAGCACATCCCTGAGCCACGTCCAGCCCACAGTGGTCAGATGTCACCTGTGACACCCCTGGGGTGTGAGCAGAAGTTGCACAATGCACATCCTGTGTGCCTGTGACTCTGCCTTGGGCACATAACAGGTGGATCATTTTCACCCTGGGCTGTTCTCCAACCTCACTTTTAGGGCTGTGATCTCTGCAGATCCTGTTGGAACACTGACCTGGATGTCAGGAACTGTCACTGCTGACTTCAACAGCCACGTCACTGTCAAGTCCTGCCACCAGTACCAGTTCCCCAGGTCAGAATGGAGAGACCACACACCCAAAGCCCTGCTGCTGTCCCCAGACTCAGCCACTCCAAACTCAACCAAATAAAACCAGTTTCAATTCTGTCAGGCAAGCACAGCCCATCACAACATGCCCAAACTTGAGCCAGCAGGAAAATTTCCTTCCAGGATAAAGCAAGGCTTGGGTCACTGGCCACAGGTAACAAACCCTGGAGCACAGACAGGAAAGCTCTGGTGTTTTGAGAGACACAGAGCACAGAAGGCTCTGCCTCATGTGACACCAATTAGGGAGGATTAATTTTCTTCAGCAAGGTTCACCCCTCTGGAAAGAACAGAAGCTGCACATCTGCATGACCCAGCCAAATCCAGCTGCTCATACTTGCACAGCAGCCTCCTAAAATGCTCAGATGGCTCTGGAGCCTGTCAGGGCAATGTCCCACTCCTGTACTTGCACAAACATTCGAGGCAGTGGGTGCTCAGCTGCAAATGGTGAGAGACAAAAGGTAACTTTTCATGTCCCACACTGTGCTGAAGCACAACCCTCCCCCCGTGGTGCCACCAGGCAGAGGATGCACCCTAGGAGAACTGGGAGCCATCCTGCAAGTAACTTTGTTACATATAGAAAAAGCCTGGATCTATTACTCATTTTGCTGAAAAAACATGTTCAGTCCCCTTAAGCAATGTTCAACTCAAAACAACCTGGGGTTGAATGGATCTCTGGGTTAAGGAAGGCAGCAGGATAATATCTGAAGTCTCAGGGACCAGTTCCACAGGGAGGCAGTTCCACCTTCCCTTCCAGCCAGCTCCAACCTAACCACCACCAACCTGCACAACCCACACACAGGGCAAGGTGAGGGACCAAGCTTTCACATTAGGTGTAATAGAAAAACATTCTTTACTCTGCAAGTGTCTTTACAAATATATATTTATATATTTAAGCCCATTTCAGGCCATAAAATCCCATAAAAAAACAACCAGTACCTTTTTGAACAAGAGAAACTGCAGGGCAGAAGCCTGAGGTGACAGACTCCCACACAGGGGCTGCTCTGGCGCTTCTCTGAAGGCCTTTAGTTAGCACATAAAACCATCTCAAAAATCCTTTGAGGTGAAAGGAGGGGCACCATCCTTACCCCACTTCCACCACTCTCTGTATGAGGTAAACTGGGATCACTTTTACATCATCACTTTAGAAAGGAGATGTTGTATCCTGAAGACCAGCTTTTCCAAAGAACATTTGTGAGTGGGTTAAAAGGGTAAGATGTGTGGATCCAACCATAATGTGCTGTTGTCTCAAAATAGAAGAAGTTGATACTAAAAAGCTATTCCAGATACATACAAGTACAAACACTAGAGCTGGTCAGAAAGATTCAGTTTCAACATTTTTTTTAAAAGCAGGGAAAATTTCCTGCAGTGTGGCTTTTCATTTCCCCTCTCCTCACTTTTTCTACCAGTTCCATAAACCCTTCCGAAAAAATCACGTGTCTGTTGTCAGAGTGCAAAGTCCATCCAAATCTCATGTTTCAGTTCACTATCTCTACACTTTACAAATCCTGATGGCAAACCAAAAAGGTCTCAATTTAACTTAGCAAAAGTGTTATCTAGAAAATATTCAACACCAAGAGGTCTTACAAAAAAACTTGAGACTACTAAGGCATTCTAAGGCACAGTGTTTTGGAAGAAGTGCTTTCTCCCTGTAGTGTTGCTTTATACACATCATGTGTGTGAGTCTGAGGGATGCATGGAGCTGCAGATGGATGCCATGGCTTCTCCCAAACAGGGAATTCCATCTTCTGCTGCTGGGTCAGACGTAGGCTCCCAATGCTGCGTGGAATTCAGTGAGACATTGCACCAGCTGCTGAAACTTGGGTCTCTCCTCAGGATCTAGGGCCCAGCAGCAGGCCATCACAGCAAACCTGCAACACAGAGGCACATGGAGCACGGGGGAACGTCAGCCAGGCAGCCCCAGCCTGAGAGGCAAAGAGCATTTGCTACTGTGCAACTGGTTGAGCAACAACCAGAGAGAAACAAGGAACCCTGGATCTTACGGTTCATAACGCTGAACAGCTCCTTCCAAGGATGGACACCTGGAATGCTGAGCAAAGGGGCTGTCACCAGAGCTCCTGGCTTCATTTAGGATATAACCCATGGCAATCCAGGAGGGAGCAGTACATAGCTCACTGGAAATCGCTCAGCTGCTATAAAAGCATGGAATGGTTTGGGTCGGAAGGGACCTGCAAGATGCTCCAGTCCCACCCCTGCCATGGGCTGGTACACCTTCCACTAGCCCAGGCTGCTCCAAGCCCTGTCCAGCCTGGCCTTGGACACTTCCAGGGATGGGCAGTCACAGCTTCTCTGGCCACCCTGTGAAAGGGCCTCCCCACCCTCACAGGGAGGAATTCCTCCCCAGTATCCCATCTAACCCTGCCCCTTGGCAGTACGAAGCCATTCACCCTTGTCCTGTCACTCTACCCCTTGTCCCAAGTCCCTCTCCAGCTCTCTTGGAGCCTGTTTAGGTACTGGAAAGGGCTCTATGACACCCCTGGAGCCTTCTCTGGTCCAGGTTGAACACTCTCAGACTGTCTCCAGAGCAGAGGAGGCTCCAGCCATCAGAGTAACTCCACGGCCTCACTCCATCAGCTCCACATCCTTCTGATGCTGGGGACCCCAGAGACAGCATTCCATGTTTACACCCCAGGGTTTGTCTGACAGGCAGAACAAACGGGCAGGAAAAGGCAACCCTGGCTGTCTCTTTGGGCAGCCTGGCTGCAGACAGCACACACAGAGCAGCCCCTCAGCCCTCCCCCAGCAGAGGCACTCACAGCTCGTCGGGGCAGTTGATGGGCTGAGCTATCCGGTAGCCGTCCTTTAGATACGCCGCCATCTCGAAGGGGTCGATGTCCACGTAGGGGGTCTGGCCCAGGGTCATCAGCTCCCACAGCGTCACCCCGAAGGCCCACTGCAAAGGAACAGGGCAGGCTTTAACACAGCAGGCTGAACCCCCACAGATCCTCCAGGCAGGATACTAAATCAGCTCTAAGGAAGATTGCATGCAGTAAGAAAGATTTACATAAATGCTCTGTATAACTAAATTCGACATGTCTGGAAGGGGGCTAATTAAGAAGCACAGAGCTGGTGTTAAATTGCCTAAAGGGGCTCCAGGAGAGCTGGAGAGGGACTGGGGACAAGGGTCTGAAGTGACAGCACAAGGGGGAATGGCTTCCCACTGCCAGATAGGGATAGATGGGATCTTGGGAAGAAATTCTTCCCTGGGAGGGTGGGGAGGCCCTGGCACAGGGTGCCCAGAGAAGCTGTGGCTGCCCCTGGATCCCTGGAAGTGT
>JBBMKD010000013.1:21097183-21118036 GCA_037834095.1 Argya squamiceps | reverse complement strand
TCAGCCCCACAGCTCACTGGGGACTGCTAACCCTGCAGCCCCACAGCACACAGCCCTGCCCAGCCCTCAGCCCCACAGCTCACTGGGGACTGCTAACCCTGCAGCCCCACAGCACACAGCCCTGCCCAGCCCTCAGCCCCACACTGCACAGCTCACTGGGGACTGCTGACCCTGCAGCCCCACAGCCCTGCTCAGCCCTCAGCCCCACAGCTCACTGGGGACTGCTGACCCACATCTCAACCACTGCACTCTCCTGCAGCAAGACACACTTACTCTGGTGATTGGCAAATATTATCACAGCACCAAGTTATCCTGTGCCAACTGATAAGCACTAGGAGAATCAGCAGGCTTGATTAAAGAAAACCAAACATTTACAAGTGCAGAAAAATACCGTTAAAGCAAACAAGTAACTGCCTCAAGTTACTCCTGCTCTTTTAGAGATCCACTATCAGAGCAATTAAACACCTTGTGGCTCTAGTACCTCTGTGGCAATAATGAGGGAAAGATCTAAGCAAAGCAAGAGCCAGTAATATCTTTAAGCAACCAGTACTCTTTGTGGTCCAAAAGCATGTTTCTGATCAAGCCATCTGCTGAAAAACTGTTTATTCCCTCCACAAGAGATATTGATGCTTGTCAGAAATCGGGTACCATGGAAAATTTACTTTAATCAAGAAAAGATGACTCAAAACAGCACAGAGAATTTGCCCCCTCTGGGATGTGATTCAAACTCTTTGAACTTAAAACTGTGTGTAATAAAGTTCAGTGCTCTCATAAACAGCTGACTTCAGAACATGGCAAAGATGTTGGATTCAACGTTGTAGGACAAAAATACAGAGGGAGCATTGGGTTGGGCTTATTGCAACAAATTGGTTTTTCTTGTCTTCTGATCTTGCCAATAATTTCTTTATTTTGATGAGAAAAATGAAATATAAATGCTCTATCTGTGTGTTTCCCTCTTTACTATCTCAGATACCTTTTTATTTATTTTATTTCTATGCACTTTCAGGCCACTTCCTTATCCTCAAAACTTAATACACCAGGAAATTTCCTATCAAGCCATTATTAAGAGTTCAGAGAAATTCCTAGAAGACCCGTTTGAAAACAAATTCAATCCAAGGACCATTCCCCAGTGATTAGAGAGCCCTGACTTGTGTAATCCTCATGTCCACTGTAATTGGACCTGGCTGTGCCATGGGTACATGAGACCAAAAGCATTTCCTCCCTTAAACCTGCCAAGATCACTGGAATCCTGGCTCCTTTCCCAAAATTAGGACATGAGTCTGATGCACTTCCCAGCCTTTCACCACCCAGAGCAAACCTGGGAAACAGAGGGGCAGGTGGAACCAAATCCATCAGGGGACCTTGGCTACTGTCACCCCTTTCTCCTCCCAATCCATGGCAGGGGGTGGAATTAAATGGGCTTTAAGGTCTCTCCCAACCCAAACCATTCTCTGATATGAAAAACAAATAAAAATATATTCTCAGATATAAAACTCCAGGTGATGTCCCTGATGTTTGTGATCTCTGTCTCCTGCAGTCCCATTTCCTACTCAATATGCTCACCAGTGAGGAAAAGCAATATAAATTAGGAACAGAATCTGTCAGGAATTTCACACTGAGCATCCTTTCAGGACAGGACAAGAGCAGAGGATGGTGGTCATTGAGTGACTGGGGTCCTAGAAGGCCACCAAAGACCTCCATCTCTACATTCTGGAGTGTATTCCAGCCTGAAGATGGCCTCAAACCCCTCTCTGGCATTCCAGCCATTCCAGAGCACATTTGTATCCATCCATCATTTGGCAACTAAGAGATCTACCACTGAACAAAGTCTTTAACTCAGTTTTTAAGCAGAAAAAATGAACAAAACCAACTTTAAATAAATCTATCAATAAACTGAAGGAGATATTCCAAGTTTCTATTAAAGCTGAAGGGAAGCTTGAGTCCAAGTTTCTATTAAAGTTGAAGAGAAGCTTTAATTCTTTTCAAGCCTTTGAAGAAGTGATGGACAAACCCAGCTGAAGCCTTTACAGAGAGGATGTTCTGCATCCTTTAGAACCACGACTCCCCTTGCTTTGGAGGAAAACAACTCCACTGACTGCCCCAGAGACCCCAAAGCTGCATTTTGCAGGAGAGCTGAGGCAGAGTGCAGGCAGCTGCAGGTGCAGAGGGGACAGTACTCACACACAGTTCCTTGCAGCCAGGTCTTTGTGGATCACCTCCCTTCTGGCCAGGTAGCTCATCCCACAGGCGATCTGGATGGCCATGTGTACCAGATCCTGCTGGGAAATGGCCTGCAAGAGCCCAGAGCAGCAGCCATCAGCCCCTGCAGCCCACAACCTGCAGGGTTCATGGGTTTGCTGTGTCCTAGAGCACCCTCCCCTTCCAGTCCCTCAGACACAACCACCTAAGGCACCATCATGAGTGTCCATACTCTAAATTTTAATTTCTTTTTTTTGACGTGCCAAGGGAAAATACTTCCATCTTGCCTCACTCTGTACCGACTTTTCCTTTGATTGGAAGTGGACATAGGCAAAAATGGTCCATTTTACCCCTCTTCCCACACCTTTTTCACTTTGTTTCCCTGGAAACCAGCTCATTTCCAGGCAGCAACACAGTCAAAATCCTTGTTGCTCTCCAAAATCAGCATCAAAGGCTGTTGCTTCAGCTCCTTTTGCAACTTCACAGTCCCATCATAATTAAAATCTGGCATGTGTTTATAGCTTGGGATACCAAAAGTAGTATCAGTAAATCTGAAATTTCTCTGTACACGATTTACCTTAACTTAATCCACAATTTTCTCTAATTGCTGATATAATTTTAGGATGCATTGACTGAGCTCCTACCCTAATGAGAGGTGACTCAGCTTCCTGCCCTCTGAACACCCAGGATAAACAGCCAGGAATGCTCTCCTGGTGGGAATCAAGGCAAACTCTTGCTGGGGAGCCACCTCTGCAGCTCTCCTGCCATCACACTGAACAGCAGAGTGCCACAACCACTCCTCTGGTGGCACAGACTCAGATGCCAGAGCAAATGGAGGTTTAATGGGCACAGAGCCCCACATGGCCAAGGGTACCTGAGGGTTGTTGGCCTCCACCAATTTGCACTGTCGCAGGAAGAGTTTAAGGTTCCCCCAGTTCATGTAGGGCAGCAGCACCATTGGTTTCTCTCCCTCCTCTATACAGACATGAGTGATAGGCAGCAGATTCCTGGAAGACAGAGGATTCCTGATGTTATGGAACTGACATTTGATAAAAATACTTTTGATTCCCAATCACAGTAATAAAATTAATTCAACATGGAAGAAAACCATTTCATCTTGTATTAGGAATTGTCCCACAACATGTCCAAATAACTGAAGCCCTAGACAGTATTTCTTTTAATAATTTGACTACTTTCCCATTATGAAGAACCCTCCAAATGTTTTCACTTGGTCCAAGAGGGCTGACATAAATTGTTGTGAATACAAGTTGCCATTTGTACACAGAAGTGCTATATCCTAAACTGGGAGGTGTAGCATTCCAAATCAACTACAGATATAAAATATAAACTTCCATTAGAGCAGTTTACCAAAAAAAGGACAGAACATGTTTGAGCCACTGCAAAGTGGCAGAACAGAAGATTTCACTTCTGAGTTAGACACTTCAAAGGCCTTTCCAAGCCTTTTGTGGCTCAGACAACCTCCACACAAGTGTCTCTGCACATCTTCCTTAGAAGAAATACAAAATATTACATATATCAATATGTAAATTCATAGAAACTCAAACCAAATTGAATACAGTTTTGATTTCCATTAATCACTTTTTAAAATACCTGTATTTTCTATTGAAAATCATTGGTAAAAGGCATCAATGACTTACAATTGTTTTTAATTTCAAATTTTCTTACTCTTTCCTGAAAATTTCTCGCAGCCAGGTGTCACATCCATAAGCTCTACAGACCCATGAAGGTCCCAGTTGTATAGGCAGTGTAGGGAAGAAAAGCTTTTTTGACTTTTTTTTTAAAGTTTGACTTATAAAAGGGAGGATAACAGCTCATTTGGAATGATGAGAGAGGGGCAGGTTCATTTTGTTTCTATTTTAGGTATGTTCCACCAAGAACCTGCTACTCCTGTATTTTAGGCAAGGCCTTTATTATTCTATAAGGCTGGGAGAGCTGGGAATGTCCAGCCTGGAAAGGATCCAGGGGGAGACCTCAGAGCCCTTTCCAGTGTCTAAAGGGGCTCCAGGGGAGCTGGAGAGGGCCTGGGGACAAGGGCCTGGAGTGACAGCACAAGGGGAAATGGCTTCCCACTGCCAGACAGGGATAGATGGGATACTGGGAAGAAATTCTTCCTTGAGAGGGTGGGGAGGCCCTGGCACAGGGTGCCCAGAGAAGCTGTGGCTGCCCCTGGGTCCCTGAAGTGTCCAAGGCCAGGTTGGATTTGGCTTGGAGCAGCCTGGGACAGTGGAAGGTGTCCCTGCCCAGGGCAGAAATGAGCTTTTAAGATCCCTTCCCACCCAAACCACCCTGGCATTCCAGGATTCTACAGAAGTGTTGCTGAATTCCCAACAAAGAGCTCCCTCTCCTCAGGGAGCTTTAACCCAGCACTTCAGCTCACAATGACGTGGATTTGTCACCAGCCCTGCCTGCCCTACCTGTGGTGAAGCCCTCTGAGTTTACAGCTTTCCGTCAGCATCATTGTCACCTGCACCTCTGAGGCTTGATCTGAGGGAAAAAAGGAACCACAGATAAACTTTGGAAACAAGTCAACATATTAATTAAAATTCAGTCCAGATCTGCAAGTCACTTGAGGTCACTGGAGCACGAACAAAACCTGTTTGCCTCCTTTCTTAAAATGGCACTTACAAGAAACCCCAAAGTTCAAGGCCAAGTTCTGAGGCTCATTTCTGCTCACAGGAGTGGGGTGAAGCCCAGAAAGGAAATCAAGCCCATTCCAGGTGCTGACAGGCTGTGGTTCTGCACTTCCTGACAGCTTCTGGGCAGGCACAAGGCTGTTGCACTGGGCAGTGTGGTCCCATCCTGCACAGGACTGGTGGAAGCAGTGGGATGTGCCAAGTGCTTCCCAAGCAGGAATGTGCTCTGAGGACACTGCTTTGCTGCTGAGTTACCACTCCAGGTACAGTTGTGTTTACTGCCACATGGCTGGAGGCTGTTTATGTCTAGATTTACTTATTTCCTTGCTCTCTGCTTGACATACTTGACTCTTGGCAACCTTGGAACTGTTTGCTGTTCTCACTCCCACCTTTACAAAAGAATAAACAAATAAAACCACTGCTGCCAGCTAAAATTCAGGAACCTGTGATAACTCCAGTAACCCACAGCAATCAGAGCATCCACTGGGCAGAAGCACAAGTGGATGGAACCCCCTTCCCATGACTATTTGGGGCTTTTTTTCACCCTTTGGTGGCAAGAACCTCCAGGGAAGCTTAAGGAGATGTCAATGAGAGCTCTCCCAATCCCACCCCCCTCACACCTGGGAGCATTTTCTGTGTCTCCCTCATGCTGGGACTAGTTCTTGCAGGGAGCTGGCACAGGAAAGCCCAGCACAGCCTAAAGAGCTCTCCTTGCTGCTCTGGGGGGAATTTGCATGTTGTGGATGAGTCAAGCCAAGGTTTTAGTGCCCTGGGAGGAAGAACAGGCAAGAAATTCTCTGCTCTTCTCCCTGCTCCAAGGTCTGATCCTGCTCCCTGTACAGCCCTGACAGCCTTTCCTAACTGAGCTGAGCCCTGCAAAAGAAAATGTCACCCTGGATGAATGAAGAGTGATGGGAGCACTTTGGAGAAGCTCAGAGGTGCCACTAAATTAGTGACAATTATGGCTGTGGCATATTATGGGATGCATCAGCCAGTGCTTTTGGGCCCATCACTTCAAGGACATTAAGGGGCTGGAATGTGCCCAGGGAAGGGAACAGAGCTGGGAAGGGGCTGGAGCATCAGGAGTGGCTGAGGGAGCTGGGAAAGGGGCTCAGCCTGGAGAAAAGGAGGCTCAGGGGGGACCTTGTGGCTCTGCACAACTCCCTGACAGGAGGCGACAGCTGGGGGTGGGGTCGGGCTCTGCTCTCAGGGAACAGGGACAGGATGAGAGGAAACAGCCTCGAGTTGCACCAGGGGAGGTTTAAGCTGGATATTGGGTAATATTTATTGACAAAAGGATGGTCAGACAATGGAACAGGCTGCCCTGGGGCAGTGGTTGAGGATTTAAATCTGGAGGGATTCAAATCTGTGTGGAGGTGGCACTTCAGAACATGGGTCAGTGGTGACCTTGGCAGCGCTGGGGGAATGGCTGGACTCAGTGGTCTTGGAGGTTTTTCCAACACAAACAAATCTATGATTCCCTTCTGTTTGATAACAAGTCTGTATGTGGGGATGGCATGAACAGGCTCTTGCAGTGCAGGAGAGACTGGAGCCATGGTCAGCTGAAGTCTCTGGTCTCCTCTCCAACAGAAGCATGAGAAAGAGAAGGTCTTACGCCTGTGGGCCGGACACTTGATGAATTTGATTATGTACAAGACAGATGCAAAAGGCTTGGAAAGAGGAAAGAAAAACAAAGATCCTACATTAAAACAAAGTTACACAGGCCTGAATGACCGAATCAGGCAGTTCTAAAAGCCAGCATTAAAAATGGAGGTGGAAAAGCAGATTCTGAGAAGTCAGAGGAGCAGGTTACCTGTACAGACCTTCAGGTGTAAAAGCAGTAATTAATTACAGGGCCCAAAGACCTCAACCTCTTCACCCAGCACACAATGAAGGGAGGAAAGAGATTCCTGGGTGTGAGTTCAAGCTGATTAACTCCTCACACACTCTATGGCCCTGTGCTTGCTGAACTGGTTTGCTTTTAATTATAAGAGCCACCAAGCAATAATTTGAAGCTTTAAATCAGAGACTGTTTAAGAGTGGATTTAAAATCTCCAGAACGAGTCAGGCTGGTTTGGACAATGCACCCATTCATCTCCTCGTGGTGACTCTTCTGCCAGTGCCTTTCCCTTTCCAGCACTCAGGGAAGTTTCCAGCAGGTCACTGTTGTTTTCTCTCCACATTACAGTGGTTGAGCACCCAAAAGGACGATTGACTCCCAGGCAAGTAGATACGGAAACTGAAACCTTATCTTGTGAAACAGTCCCACCATCCATATTGTGTTTGCTTATCAATATTATTTCCTTGTTTTCTACATGGAAAAAAACTTACCCAACACCAACAAATTCAACAGACTCAGAACAAACAATAGTGTTCAAGGCTAATCCTCCCCTAGCTGAGAGCAGTGCCAATTTAGAACCACCACACGGTTTGATTATTGTGGGTTTGCACTAGATATGATTCAAAATACAATATTAATCACCACTTCTTGGAGTGATTCTTGTCAAAAGGGGGAAAAGAACACCAAAATACTGCTACTGCAACAGTCCCCACTGCAATCAGGCTTCCTTTTAAGGCCATTTTCATTGTTACAAAGGAAAAAGTTCAGTTAAAACAAACTTTGTCACATTTAGTAGACTATAACCACTTTTGAGCAACCAACACACAAATCTTCACAGACCAGGACGAAGGTGATTTTGGCAATATTATATTTTTTTGTTGTGAGGGCCTGGTAAATCTGACCACCCTGTACTGAAAACCCTTAAAACCAATCCAGCAAACCCACCATTTCTAGTTTTGATAAAAGAGACAATCCCAGAGCCAAGCCAGTGACAGCTGTGCCACAGCAATCCCAGCTTGCTGAGACATTCTTCCAAGGACACACTGAGATGAATCTTACAGATTTCATCTTCCTGCCTGGGCCAATGCATAATCCCACATTCCCCAAACTGTGCCAATCCCTGAGTGCCACACACACTTTGTTTTCTTCTCAGAGCTGTTTGTGCAGCCACTCAAACAAACAGGGGAAGGATCCTGTCAAACCCACGGGATGCCCACAGGCTTTTGTGGCTCCTTTTGTCTGCCCCGGATCCGTGAAGATGTTGGGTGTGAGCACAGCCACACACACAGCTGCAGAGAGGAGAGGGGGGAAGAAGCCTCCCACAAAGCCAGAAACCTCTGAAATTTTAACAGCTACTTGGAGACACAACTGAGGAGGTCACAGTCTCCTATTTATTAAATTTGGGCACCAGGAACAGTCTTGAATTTAAGTTGAGTGCTTCAGGGCGAGGCAACAAGGGCTCGTTGTAAAACTTCCTCAAAGCCCTGAAAAAAGCTAAACTGAGGTATTGCCATTATTTGTGAATGAGAACATGACAGTGCTCAGCCATGAATGGAGTTGCAGTTGGATAGTCACGGGGAGCAGCCAGGTTTCCATGAGGTGAGCATGCACCAACAGCTGAGAAACCAAAGAGCAGCAACTTCAGAGTTCAGAGGAAGATTTAACCCCCAGAAATATTCCAGATACTCCATTAGGACCAAAAAGGTCCAACTTTCAGAAGGTGCTTAAAACCAAGACTGAGACAGATGTGAATTCCAAAGAAGAAGATGCTCTCCAAGCCCAGGTTTTACCCAAAAGGCTGGCTGTGAAAGGCTGCCCTGAGGCCCAGGGCAAGAACAAGGCAGGAGTCCAAGCTCTGATGGAGCTGCAGGTTTATCCCCTGATATCACAGGATTTGTATGCAGCCAGGCACAATGAGGGTCTTGGCACTGTTGATTTTACAGAAAAGGCAGATCTCTCTGTGCTGGGATGTGCTGGGGCCCTGCCTGGTTCATGGGGAAAGAAACCACCTATTCCATTTTTACCAACTTCTTAAAATGCAGCTGCAAAAATGTATTTAAAAATCTTTGTTCATTATCATTCCTTGATCACATGAATCATCACATGAAAAGATCTTGGGGAAGTTCTGTGATGACACTAAATTGAAGGAAATTGCCTGCTCTGAGACCAGGCACTCATCAGCTGCAGGGCACCAGTGCTCCACCAGGAAAAGTCACCCCACACCCCAAAGGACATGGCAGAGATGAAAAGCAGCAATTACCTGGATATTGCAGTGGGGAGCTGATTAGGTGGATGTTTTCATGAGTCACCTTTTAAGTCAGACCTCCCAGAGTCTCAAAATAGCAAAGCACAGCTTAAATAGGATAACAAAATCCTTTAGGTTGGGAAAAACCTCCAAGATCATCAAGTCCAGTCGTTCCTTCAATGCTGCCAAAGCCACTCCTAATCCATGTCCCCAAGTGCCACATCCACATGTCTGTGAAATCCCTCCAGGGATGGGGACTCCACACTGCCCTGGGCAGCCCTTTCTGGGAAGAAATGTTCCCTGATATCCAACCTAAATTTCCCCTGGGGAAATGTGAAGCAATTTCTCCTTGTCCTGTCCCTTGTTCCCTGGGAGGACAGACTGACACTCACCCCACCACAACCCCCTCTCAGGCAGCATCACAGTTTTAAAGACTTCTGATTGTAGAATGGTCACTGAAATCTGTTTCTTCAGAAGACAAAGCAGAACCTGAAAATCCATGTAACCACAGCTTTCAAACTTGAACTTGAGTCACATTTGAAGCCTCTCACAGCCTGCTACAGGCAGTAACAGCAGATTCTCTCAGCATCCCTGTCAAAGCAGCCCTGCAAATGCTACAGCCAGGAGCTCCAAGGCCTCTGATGAATGTTTCCAACAGCAATATTTAAGATGTTTTACCTGTGTGTTTTTCCCATCTTTGGACCATTTGTAATGGCTTGTTCCCCTGTGAACTTCCTCCTGTTTCATACTGCAAGGTAATACTCCCCCACATCACAACACTTATACAGCCCACTTTCTACACACCTGCCTGTTTCCACAAGTTTCTATCACCCTTATGATTTTTCAGCCTTGTGAGCTGGCCAAACATCCCACAAGCACACAAGCTCCAGTTGCTGAAGGGTGACAGGCACTCAGGCAGCACAGTGGTCACAGAGTGTGACCACAGGAATTGAGAGTGCAGGACTAGAGCAGCTCCAGGTGATAAATGCTCCCAGTATCAACACATCCTTGTTAATTACTGCTGCTTCTGCATGGCAATTAATTAGGTAACACTGCTCCCAAGGCAGAATTCCACCCCAGTTCAAAGAGAATGCATGCCTGAGTATTGCTTTAACCCTTCTACACAAGCCTTTGGAAGAAATTCAATGCCTGTGCTCACATCTGTTGCACAGGACATTTTTAATGCTCCTAGCAGATAACTTTCCTTCCCCAGAAGGGTGCTAAAGGAATGCAAGGAGTCATGATCCAACCTGCTTTTGCAAAGGCAGAAAGGAAAGTACATATAAAAATATATTTCAGCTTTAAAATGTCGAGGCCCCAGGAGTCAAGACAGGGCCAAGTGGAGCATCTGATGCTCCCTCCTGCTGGACTGAGCACAGCACCCTGTGCTCCTGTTTGCAGCTCAGAGCTGCAGGAGGTGTTCAGGTCATCACACCCACAAATCAACATCCTCCTGCTTTCCAAGGCAGCCCTGAAACCCTACAGAATTCCAGCCTCCTGGAAAGGTGAGACATGCACACCAAACCACAGCACGAGGAGGTTACAGCACTTAGTTCTGATAAAATTTTCAGAGAGCAGGATTTCTCTTCTAGTTCTGGTATCCAGGCATCAAGTATCAACCACAAGAGTTTATTTTGCAAAGCAAGGCAGCTCACACTGACAAACCCAAGCCTAATTTTAATAAACCCTGGGATTGAGTCAACATGACACTGCTAAAATAGGGAATGCTATTCTGGTTATCCCACATTACAAATGCACATGCAGGTTTAAACCACAGGAAAGGCAGAGAAAAGCAGGATTTGGGGACAGTCTTAATTCCCTGTGTGACAGTAACACCAGAATCCAAGAAGCAGCAGCAAAGAGGAGGAAGTAAAAGGTTCTTTGCTCAATAATCCATTTAACTCAAAATGAACCTGAAAGTGTTAAGTAAGTGCAAAGTGAAACTGGGAAAGAGACATGGCTGATGTCATGCTCCAAAGGTCAAGGGGCAGCACATAATAAAAGTGATGTACAAGAAGAGATTTTAACTCTTTTTAATTAAATTATAATACTTAATTTTAATGCAAATTAAAGCATCCTGCAGGTGAGTATTTTTTAGCATGTGGAATAGTCTTTAAATGATGTAGAACAATACTTTGGAAATCATCTCCTCAGTATTCTCTGAAGCATATTGTACTGCTTTAAGTGTCTCAGGGTATTTTCTTAAAGAACTAGGATTAAATGACAAATCAAGTGCATTTTTAGGCTGATATTCAGAAATTTGCTACTTATCTCCAATTCTTTAAATTCAAATTTCTTCCTTTATAAAGACACTGAAGAATTTAGCTCAGATGAGCAGTAGCTCTTGACTTTTTTTTTGCATAAGCCATATTCTTCAGAAACAGGATCCTGCACTCTGATTTTGGGAGTTAAATACTTCAAACAATTAATTCAAATACTGTATGTTTAAGGTAAGAACTTAAACTTAGAACTATTATCATAAGGTTCTGCTTCTATGAATTAATTGCCCAGAATAGAAAATTCCATCAATTTAAACATGACTCCTTGAGAACAACTGTGGATGCTCCAAGTTCTGGTTTCTGTTCAGTGTAAACAAGAAACTTTCACCTTGGTTAACACAGAGCTGCTTGTCCACACTTAAATCCCCTCAATGTGCCCATTGCTTTCTCCTGCTTGGCACAGCCTGAATTCTCAGGATTTCCATTCCTACACTTCTCAACTGCATGAAATCCTGAAGGGTCACCAACCTTGTAATCATGGAATGGTTTGGGTTGGAAGGGACCTTAAAACTCATCTTTGTTTCACCTCCTGTCATGGCAGGGACACCTTTAACTAACCACGATGCTCCAAGCCCCATCCAACCTGGCCTGAACAATTCCAGGGATGGGGTATCTTCTCTTAACTAGACTAGCAATAAATTTAGAAAATCTAAATAGCAAAATGTCAGAGATAGCCAAGAATGCTGAAAGTCTTTTAGTGACCTAAGATGACAGCACTCACAGCTTTGTTAAGAGTTGGTAGAACAATAAAGTTTAAAGAGCTGACCTTTGTCAACACTGGTTTTGTTTCCAGTGCTTTCCATGGGTGGTTTGTTTCCAAGCACTCCTTCCTTGTACCTCAGAAAAATGTTAAGTGGTTAGAACATGAAATGGGAGCAGCCAGGTTATCTTGAACTGCACACTGGGTTGTTTTTACCAAAAGTGTACCTTGGCCAGAACATCCCAAATGAGTCAGGGCTCTGCACAGCTCACCCTCACTTCATATGTTCCTGGAATAACACAATTCCATTTGTTTTACTAAGATTTTTCTCCTTGACAGGAAAAGCACCATTAAACAATGTGTTCTTTAAATCAAAGGTGAAACTTGTGTGTTTTCTTCCTCCTCTGACATCAGATGATTTAAAAGAGAAAGGCTGAAGGGATCTGTTAAACCCTGGCAAGAGATGCAATGCCAGCTTGGAGAAACATGCCATCAGAGACATTTCCAAACCTGAGAGGGATTGGAAACCTCTGATTGGAAAGTGAAGCATTCCACCCTCACAACACAACTTTTCTGTAAAGCAAAAAACACAACGAAAAAAGCAAATGCCAGCTATGTCTCTCATCTTTCTAACAAAGAACTTATTCAGGATGTGTTGATCCAAAGATTCCAAAATCCCAAATACTCTAGATAATATTCTGGATCCTTGTTCTTGCTGGCAATGACACATCCTCAATCTTCATCAGTGTCTGTCTGAAGACAGAACGAAGGCGAATTTTCCACTGAAATGCCTTAAGTGTGAAAGTAACTATGACTTTGAGCACCTTGCCTAGCAAATGAACACAGTGGAAGTGTAAAGTGCAAAGACAACACAACAACTGCACAGCCAACATGAAGGATGTAGGACAGTCTGAACAAGTCACATCTTTTCCCCACAGCTTGGGATCTTTGCAGTCTGAAGTTATTAGAGTTTCCAGAAAGCCAAAAGAGATCCATTTTCCTTTGAAGCTCTCCTTGGCACAGGGCACTGCACGTATGAGAAGGCTCAGGCATCCAGACACAGATGATACAACATTAAAAAAACCTTATAAACTCATCTATTTCATGAACCTGCATGTAGCAACTTTGTCACTGCCACGGGCATGTTACAACTTTCTCCCTGAACTAAAGTTTCATGAAAGAAAAGACTCTTTTAAGGATCTGAGTAAAACCCAGGGGTGAATCCTCCTTCAGCCTGTCTTTATATGACATGTGGTGTTGAGGTTTCAAGAGAAACGTCTCCAACTTTTACACCCCATCAATTTAAGAGCTACAGAACAAGTAATCACTGAATCACTTCAAAAGTGCTTCAATAACTTCATCAAGTGCTCAAATGAAGGACCCCAAATCCTGTGGCAGATCAGAAACCAGTCAGATCACGCTGAACAAGCACACTCCAACCTATTCAACCCCTGCATTGATATTGCTTAATCAGGCTCAAACTTGCTGTTTGAGAGTCTGAACTAATAGTTTTACCCCAGCCTGAGACATCAGGGAACACAGAATATTCCAGGATGGGCTCTTCCACCTCTCTGGCAGGTCCAGGCTCAGGTTTCATGTATTACCAACTCCTTTAAGAGCAGATCACTTCAGAAGGGGAACAAGCACAAAACTCAGAGAAATCCAGGGATCCTGTTTAAACTGAGCACTCTCCTGGTTTATAGCAATGCTCTGCATCTCACTGGAGCTCTGGAAAGCATTGGGGAAGGAAATTGGAAAGGGCTGCTGCAGTTACTGCAGTCAACTACCTGTGCTTTTGATCCTTTGGGGGCAGCAATGAACCATGGGGGAAGAATACAAAGAGACAAAGTGACAAGGCTGCAATCACTCTCCCTGCAGAGCAGGAAATACCCACAGATGTAACTGTTGTCTGATAAGCACAACAGCCACAACATTCCCCCTTCCCAGCACAGGAAATGGGAAAACTGACAGCACATTCCCTCTGTCCACATTATTGGAAATAACCCCTCTTGAAAGGGTGTGGATGCTGTAACACACTGAAGGAGGGACACATGAAAAGAGACCCATTGTGACAGGCACTCAGGGCATGGCTTTCCTTCATGAATTTTCATTCAGAAACCACTCCTTGAACAGCACACTCACCTGAGTGGTGCAGAGCTCTTCTCCTAACAGCCAACAAATCCAAGCTCATGGCCCACCCATGATACTTGTTGGGCTGAGGGGGATTCAGCCTGGAGAAGAAAATTTTCCAAGGACACCTTTGTGGCTTGTAAGAAAGACTGAGACAGACTTTTCATCATGGCTTGCAGGGACAGGACAAGGGGCAACAGTTTTAAACGGGAAAAGGGTAGATTTACACTGGACATAAGGAAAACAATTGTTTAAAATGTATTTATTTGTTCTTCCCTGTGAGGTCAGACACTGGCACAGGTTGCCCAGAGAAGCTGTGGCTGCCCCTGGATCCCTGGAAGTGTCCCAGGCCAGGTTGAATTGTCTTGGAGCAACCTGGGGACAGTGGAAGGTGTCCCTGTCCACGGCAGGGGTGGGAGTGGATGGGCTTTAAGGACCCTTCCAACCCAAACCCTTCTGGGATTGTAGGATTCTCTTGAAATTCCAGGTTTAAAGCCATAACAACTACCCTAATGTCAGAACAGTGTCTTCAGTTTCTCAAGCTCTGATCCTGGAGAGAAAAGAGGTGTTTTTTCTCTCAAGGAGGTTATTCTTCCTCATGGTACCTACTAAAAGAACCTCAGTTCACATTTTCCAAAGATCTGGGATACTCTACCCCACTCCCCATTGTTTCCTGACATTTGGGGCACCACTGGACTTAATTTTATCACTTTCAGAGTGCACTTCTGGGTAAAACAAGACAGCTCTGGAGCAGCTCGTACTTTTGGGAAGGGATAATTTAACTCCACAAAGCCTTTATTCCTTGTCTATTTTCCATGACCCTCAGGCTTTATTGCCTTTAGCAAAGAGATACTTAAGTCAGTTTAATGGTTCTCATACCCATCAAGCTTTTATGGTCCTGCCCTGCTCCTGTTTGTGCCAGAACTGCAGTGTGTGTGTGGCCATAGAACGACTGAGATCAAGGAAAAACTCTGCTTACAAGAGAATTTTTGCAGGTTTTTCCTTCCAACCAGATCAAATTCCCAACTTGTTACATGCCCCAGCTGCACACACAGCAATCACAGGCCAGGGTGTGAAAATGAAGCTGTGTGATATCAGCACTGCAAGTGAGCTGCTGTGAGGAGAGGGGATGTTACAGGTTTTTTCCTGGCAAACTTCTGCTGCCTAAGCCCAAGTATCAGCAAAACCTACTGTACACTTTTTACATACATACTTTTTACATACATACATACTTTTTACATACATACAAACTTTTTAGATCCTTTTTAATGCTGGGGAGTTCTCTACAGTGATCCTATTAAAGCCATGACTCCCTAAAGACCATGCTGCAGTTCACTGCAGCAAATCCTTCCCTGCAAAGTGAAGAGCTTTCTTCCTGTAGGACATGGTTGTGTCAGACACAAGCCATGGTAAGGGAGAATTATGGATTTAGGAGTGCATTGGAAGTCCCATTTTGGGAAAGCAATTTAATAAGAGGTCATGGGAGGCAGCTAAATTAAGATCAGTTTTGGCAAATGTAGATATGTTGTTTAATCCAAAGCTATAAAAAGTAGCTCGAGTGCCAAGGGCTAAGTTTTTGAGAACTATATTAAATAAGAGCCAAGAAAAAAAAAGACAGAACTGTTTGGCAGGGAAAGGGAACAGAAGAAGGCAGAATTCAGAAAATGTTCCCAAAATCCTGGAAAGAAGCATATTTTTTGGTTTTTAAATAAGAGAAGCCAGACTGGGAGAGCTGGGGGAGTTCACTTGGAGAAGAGAAGGCTCCAGGGAGAACTCAGAAGCCCCTTCCAGCACCTAAAGGGGCTCCAGGAGAGCTGGAGGGACTTGGGACAAGGAATGGAGGGACAGGACAAGCTTTAGAGCAGGGTTAGATGGGACATTGGGAAAAAATTCTTCCTTGGGAGGGAGGTGAGGCCCTGGTCCAGGGAACCCAGAGAAGCTGTGGCTGCCCCTGGATCCCTGGAAGTGTCCAGGGCCAGGCTGGACAGGGTTTGGAGCAGCCTGGGATGGTGGAAGGTGTCCCTGCCCATGGCAGGGGGTGGAGCCTTGAGGTCCCCCCCAACCCAAACCATTCCATGATTCTATGTCATGTGAGAGAAAAGAACACCACATAATAAATTAGATTGTGTCAGACCAAGGTGGCTGCCTCCTTCAAGCAACATATTTTTCTTAAAGCTGGCAGAGAATAAATGGGTGGCAGAAAGATCCAACAACAAAATTCACCACCTTCACCATTTCCCAATCAGTATCTTGAAAAATTAATAGCCAGGCAGAACAAAAAAAACCCAAAAGTAGAGTGAGTTGAAATTCTTATAGATGCTTATTTCTTTTGCAACGAAGAATTCAAGACGTTGTCAAATGGAAAACCAAAGGCAGTAAGACACCCAAGTGAAATGACAAAAATAAGTGGTAAAACCACCACTGTGCTGGGAATTTGGCAAAACTCTTGTGAGTGACCAGAGAACTTGTGAGGATGGCAGAGGAAGGGATAGATGTAGGATACATGTAACACAGGGATACAAGTAGGATATTTGTAATATACACATAAGATACACGTGACAGACTTGGATGATATTTGCAACATTTTCATCCACACCAACCCTGTTCCTTAATTAGTCTACCCATCCCCATTTCAATCACCCCAGCAAGGTATTTCCTGAACAGAGATGCTGCATTTGGATAAATTCAGTTCTAAATGCCAATTCTCACACTTCAGTTCCAAAGGAGGGCAGAAACTATGCCCTGTCTTTTGTACAGCCATGCTTTTGTAAAAGATTGTAGGATGCATTTCAGGTGTTTTTCAGCAATTTGCAGGGGACAAGGCTGTGACTGGGAAGACAATAACATGCTGGGGGAAAAAAAAAATAATTTTTACTTACAAGAACAATAAACAAAGTATTCAAGGGTGATGACTGAAGGCACTGGTGGAGAACACATGCATTTTTCTTCCATATAAGATTGCAGCTCTCTGTGGCTGAAGGAAGCATCCAAATTGCTTTTGCTTTTCATCATTTGCATATTTAGCAGAGAAGGAGGTTGCTGTAAAGCCAACTTTGGCACCCTCAGCCTGCAGCACAATTCAAACACCTGCACACAAACCTGCTCCTTTATGCAAACATACCTTTAACAGTTTTGACAAAAACTTGTTTCTCTTTACTGGGGTCTTTTTCTTCTATTAGAATTCCATGGAAAATGCGCCCAAACGTGCCTAGGAACAGAACATCCAATTAGGAATGTGTGGGTAAGGAACACTGATAACACCAGGAGTATCTTAAGCAAACAGTACCTTTCACAGCAGAAAGTGAGGAATGCCTGCAGTTAAAGGCTCTAAACCCTACAAAATCACCAAGAGAGAACCCAACCTCTCTCCAGCACGAGGGGGATTCACAACTACAGGCAGCAAATGCTGAAGTTTTACATAAATAAAACTTAAGGGGACAAGCTTGAGAGTGAATTATGATAGCAGCAGAGCCCAGTGAAATTAAATACCAACATGATGATGGTTTATTTGTGGCACTTCAGTCAACTCCCTGCACTAAGAACTCAGCTCCCTTTTCTCACCCACCCAGTCTGGAATTCTAAAGCTAAGGCACTTCTCACAAGGACCAAGTTCCTTTGGAAACATTCACAAGGAAACAGCAACTCTGGCCAGGCAGCACACATGGAACATTTTGAAATAGCCAGCATCACATTATTCACAAGTGTCACCTCAGCTGGAAGGTGCTGGGTTCATTTGGGGGTGTTTCAGACTCCCCAGCATTTTTCCATTCACAGGATGTTACTGATGCTGCTGCAGGAAGAGGAGCTACTGTGAGGAGCTGAGAGCAACTGGTAACACACAGAATTAATGGTTTTTTACTGCTCAGCCTGGCAAGACTTTTCTGCACCAAGGTGTGCATCATCTCCACACAGTCCATTCCAGCATGACAGCCCCTTCCCAGGGATTCCTCCTGCCTGACTAGGCTGAGAGATCTTTTACTGTATGAAATACAGGTCTTACTTGTTTCTGAATACCTTAAATAGGGTCAGTGCAAAATTTCTGTCACCTACCTTGGGGCTGCAAGGAAACCCTGCATGACAGGGGTCTTCAAACTACAAACTCACTAAGCAGCAGCTGAACTTGGGAGACTCTCAGGCAACCACAACACCATGAATTATTTAACAGCAACTAAAATCCTCCTGTCTTGGTTCTTGAAGACTTTAAGAGAGTGCCTAAATATGTATTTCCAAAATGCTAAAGCAGGTGAAGCTATGGAAGCTACGTGAAGTTTATAATGAATCTGTGGCCAAGATCTGTAAAAAAGTCTCCCATGCATGCATTTACTTTATCCCCTTCTTCCCCTCTGAAGCTCTTTTGTGCTTCAATGCCAGAGACTCAACACCACTACAATCCTGAGCTAAAATTGGTCAGGTCTTTTAAGCCCTCTGACATGTGGATGTGGCACTTGGGGACAGGGGTGAAGCTGGCAGTGCTGGGGGAGTGTTTGGACTCAATGACCTTAAAGGGCTTTTCTAACCTTCATGACTCTGTGATTAACTTTTGAAGGTTCTGACTCAAATTAACAGCTGGAGGCTAACAAACAAGATCCCAGGATTAACTGGGTCCAAACTGCATTCAGCAGCTCCTCATGTCTCATCTGGCAGAACAGGGCAGCTCTGCCACCAAACATCTGAAGCCTTGCTGGGGCACTGACTCATCTCTACTCATGGATGACTCCCAACATTCCAGCTCCAGGAAGCCCAGAGGAACACAAAGCACATCCCACATCCCACAAGGAAGGATTCTGCAGAGCCCACACTGGAAGTGAGCACAGAGCTGCCTCCTCAGAGGTTCAGAGGCACACACTGAACGAGAATGGGAACGTCCTCCACTGCTGCTGAGACTGACACAAAGCATTCTGCCTCTAAGGGATGATTATCTCCAATCTTCAGCTTGGGGAAATTTGATTTTTCAAGGAACAGAGACTCAAAATTGCAGCATTAAAGGTGACTGACAAAGAAAACTAAATATTTAAGCTTATTTTTCAAATTCAGCATCAACATGAATTGATTCTCCTTGATTCTTGTGCACAAACACTTTCAGGGTGCCCATTAAACAAAGAGTGAACAATTCATGAACTGGATGATCCTTGTGGGTCCTTCCAACTCACGATATTCCATGAAAACAATCAGGTAATTTCTGATTCTTTTGTATCAGGGCTGTAAATGTTGCATGTGCTGATTAGATTTCCAAATCAAAGTTATCAAACTGAGACACCAAATTTGGCCAACTGAAGTTTTTCTGGGCTTTGGGTTGGTTTTGCTTTGATTTTTATGTTGTTAAGAGCAGCTCTCCTGCAGGAACTCCCAGAAGTGAGCTACCTTGGCACTGAGAGCCCTGACTGATGACCTCCCTCCTCAGCCACCCTTCATTTCAGGGAGCAGGTAATTAAGACAGACAAGCTGAATGATTTACTGAGCATGCCTGGTGGCTCCCCCAACCTAATGAATTCTGGAAGCTACTTTCCCCACACCCCAAATGCAAACATAACTCATCATTCCTTCCCTCCACCAAAGCTATGAAGATCAGAAATGTCACCTGTGAATGATTTCAGAAAAAAATGTAAATAAATACCCATATATTTGTGTTTATATATCTACACCACATTGCAGGAATGAAGTGCCTGAGTGCTGTAAATACCTTCTTGGAGCACGTCTTTGAGGGTGATCCTCTCCCTGGAGATGGCAATGTCCTTCACTTTAGCTTTGGCCTCCATGAGGGTGACACTTTTCAGATCATTCTTCTCTATCCGTAACGTGGGATAACCTGAGGAGCCAGCAGAGCCAAACAATCCAACATAAACACCCTTGGGATGAGAACAGGCACAGGGCTCCACCTCTGACCACCCACAGCTCCACACACAAGGGAGCAGCACAATCTTAAATATAATATACATTCATTTAAAAAAGATTATACTATTTAGCAACAAAAAACACAAGAAGAATCATCTGCAGGGTAAGAAATCACACAGGAGCTCTCTGTAGTGTCATGCAACCAACTTTTATTATTAACTCCAGGTGGAGGGAACTCCTGCACTGAAGGTGATCAACACTGCACTGCCCTCAGGAGGAGGAAACAGACTGGAGGAAAACTTGGAACTGGGAAGATGCCTTACCCCAGCAGGACATTAAACAAACTACCAGTGCCCTCTTCTGGCACTTCCAGACATCTGGATATACCAGTAGTGACAGAAATGCTGGAATATTTTTTGTACATGTGTATGAATTATTAAAGAAATCTTGAGAATTACTCAGATAATACTTTCTTCAAAATTTAAACGCTACTGAAAACAAAATTATGCAACTGTGGAAGGACCAAGAATGTCAATCCTGTTTTTTACACACATCCAACCTCTTCTCTTCTAATTTTCACCACCTCCAATGCTGCTGGGGGTGCCCCAAAGCAGGTAAAGGACAAAGCAAGGGCTGCCCCAGCAAACAGGAGCCACTCAGGCACAGTGGCCACCACACTGGGCAGGGTGAGGAGGGTTGAACCATCACCCTGGGCTTGGTCCCCTGCCCTTGGCCACAGGATTCTGAGGGAACTGGAACTCAGCCAAATTAACCTGAGTCACTTAGAAAGCCAAACAAAAAAACCTGAGGTTGACTGGGCATCAACAGCTCAACCTGAGCTGGGACAAGACACTGAGGGGCTGGAGGGTGTCCAGGGAAGGTAATGGAGCTGGGGAAGGGCTGGAGCACCAGGAGGGGCTGAGGGAGCTGGGAAAGGGGCTCAGCCTGGAGAAAAGGAGGCTCAGGGGGAACCT
>JBBMKD010000013.1:21074365-21097083 GCA_037834095.1 Argya squamiceps | reverse complement strand
GGGGCTCAGCCTGGAGAAAAGGAGGCTCAGGGGGAACCTTGTGGCTCTGCACAACTCCCTGACAGGAGGGGACAGCTCAGGGGTGACAGCTCAGGGGTGACAGCTCTGCTCCCAGGGAACAGGGACAGGATGAGGGGAAACAGCCTCGAGCTGTACCAGGGGAGGTTTAGATTGGCCATGAGGGAAAATTCCATTTCCAAAGCGTTGTCCAGCCCTGGCACAGCTGCCCAGATGCCTTTACTCCCTGTCCACTCCCCACCCCTGGAGGGAGTAAAAAGCTGTGTGGCACTTGGGGACATGGGTGGCCTTGGCAGTGCTGGGCGAAGAGCTGAACTTCATGATCTGGCAGGGCTTTTCCAACCTAAATGATTCTGTCATTCTAAGAGACAGAAAATAAGAAGGCTGGGGAGGGACTCAGGAGACAAGAGGGAAACCAGCTCTAGAATAATTTGCAGGATAAGGTCTTTTCCAAACTCTGTGAAAAGGATTTTTTTTAACATTTCATATATTAAATTCTTACAAGCATGTTTTTAAATTAATGCTTATACCAAATGTATTCTGAAGGCAGCTCTTTGCAAGGGAAAGGTAAACTCAGATGACAAATAAGGATTTTTTTTTTTTGGGAGATACAGTACAATTTAAAAGTGAGCCAAATCTCTCCCAGAAGTGCAGTTTAACCTCAGGTAAACATCTGCTTCCCCACATGGGGAGGGAAAAAGGAGAACACAGGAGGGCTGAGAGTAATGATGACCTTTCTGCTGTGCCCCCTCATGATGGGACAGTCACTATCACCAAGTGCCATCAGAGGACAATGGGAGAGACTTTGGGGTCTTATTAGTTGCTTTAAAAAAACTCCATATGTGTCCCTATGTTGGCCACCTTCCCTCCAGCTGGAACAGTCCCTTCCCTGGAGCAGTGCTGGATGGAATAGCCCCTCCACCAGACAATAATCTGAGCAGTAAAAATTCCACAGGTAATAAATATGTTCATTAACTACAGAATTAACTCAGAACACAGCTGAGAGCACTTGGTCTGTTCAGCCTGGAGGAGACTGAGAGAATTGATCTGAGCCTGCAGCTCCTCCCAAGGGGCAGCTCTGAGCTCTTCTCTCTGTGACCAGGGACAGGAGGACCCCAAGGAATGGCTGGAGCTGTGTCAGGGGGGTTTAGGTTGGATATCAGGGAAAGGCTCTTCTTTCCCCAGAGGGTGCTGGGCACTGCCCAGGCTCCCCAGGGAATGGGCACAGCCCCAGGGCTGCCAGAGCTCCAGGAGAGTTTGGACAATGCTCCCAGACACAGGGTGGGATTGTTGGGGTGTCTGTGCAGGGCCAGGGGTTGGACTGGATGATCCCTGTGTGTCCCTTCCAGCTGGGATATTCTGTGATATCAGTCACCAGCTCAGTATCTAAACTGCTGCCACCCTTCCTTTCCACTCACTGCTCTCTGCAGCTACTCCATATTGTTTCAAAAGCAAAGCTGTAAGCAAAGGAGATGACAAGAATAACACAACCATCAGGATCCATGCACAAGGCATCACCTGCTTTAGTAACTGACCCCAGGGCTGGGTGGATACATCCTGCTCTCCCTCCTCTGCTTGGACTGCACGAGGCAGGCTCTTCCCAGGGTTAAAACACAGATAATTCCCAGCTCCTGAAGTCTGGCTGTCTGACTGCTCTGGGTGCAGGGAGAACACCCCAAGGGACAAACCCAGTCTCGTGCTCACGTGACCACTCACACACCCCCAAACTCACTCCTGACTATGGCGTGGCTGGATAAAACACAGATTGTGTGAATTCAAGAGGCAAAGTGACAGAGCCAGAGAATTATCCATGTTCTTGCCTCCCACTTGAGCCCAAAGCAGCGTGGCAGGAGGGTCTGTGCTTAGATTAACACTTACTGGTTACTGGTGTGGCATTGTTGGGAGTGTCAGCTCGCAGGTACTGCGTTGTCTGCGTGGAGGGCTGTGACAGCCCCTGAGAGCTGCTGCTGTCACTGATGCTGTGGGGAAACAGAAATGCACATCAACATCACTGCCTGCCACTCCAACACATCCCAAATGAACTTGCTGAGGTCAAAACCAGGAGATTTTCCGGGCAAGGCTCTAAAAGAGCAGAGTTTTTGAAGTCTCTCACACATGAAAATGTATTTCAGGTAACTCAAAAATCTTGGCACTAAGCATGAACAGCTTCCTCCTGTTTGCTTTCTAGAATTTGCTCTATCTTTTAGTGCTTCTCCCCACTTTTGAATAATCAAAGTGACACAACATTCCTTGCCAGAACCACCCTGCCATACCAAGAACAACTATTATATTCCAGGGAAGATCTGAACACATTTCTCTCATGGCACTGATGTCCCACTCACACGAGGGCTCTGTTTTACAGCCCAAACTGCTCTACCCTCCTTTGTCACCCTAAGAGACCTGTTGTCCCTTCCAGCACCACCTAAAATGTGCTTTTTGAGATTCTTCCTTTGGGCAGAAGGACCAGGGGTCCACAGAGTATCCACAAACCACAGCCTAAAGCACAGCAGGCTGACTTCTGTCTCATTTTCATAGTCAAAACCCTACAAAAAGGGCTCTTGCAGCTGTAATGGACCAAAACCCTGTTAGCAGGTCAGATGGCAGGGCCAGAAGCTTTACTGATGTTCTCCCCCTCCAAACACACACAAACATCCCCCCCACTTGATCCAACTTCAAAGCTTCTCCACTGCTGACTGTACTGGGAGGACAAAGAGGAAACTGGTTTGGGATCTGCTTTGCCAAATAATCAACATTTAAGGTTTCTTGGGTTGCTGCTGAGCACTGACCAAGCAGTGCCAGCCACCCCTGTAGGATTGTCAGACATGGCTGCTGATGCCCTCCAGGCCCACTGCTACCTTCCAGGCTTCCTTCAAAAACCAGAAATCCAAGTCCACTCTTCCCCATTGTACCACTACCATGGAGGCACCCACTGGATTCTTTTCTTTGGAACAGAATCTACTGAATCTCACAATACAAACTTACTCATTTATAGCTGGCCTCAATCTCTCCCTGGAACCTTTATTTTACAGTTTTTCCCACATTCCCTCTCTTCCAGGTGCAGGGTTCCAGCACAGCATTTAGCATGAGCCTAAAAGCCACAGATGCTGGTCTAGCTCCTCCCCTTTAAACTTCCTTCAGAGTTTTTGAATGAATATTCTTTGGTGCTGGCAACTTATTACTGCTTGTTTGAACTGTTCCCACTGTTGCATCCATGAGCTGCTTCAGTATGATCCACTCTGCAGCGAGCTCCCCAGGCAGGAGAGTCTTGGCATGGTCACCACATCAAACACCAAGGCACAACTTGCATTTCCTTTCCTTGCTCCGGCTGGAAACTCCTTTTGTAACCTGATCACCCACCAGCCCTGCGGATTCCTCTGGCTGGAGGGAAGTGTGAGGAAGGAATTACTCTTTTAATGCCTGCTGCAAGATTGAAAAACTCCCTTTTGGGTTGGATTCATTCTGGTTTTTAGGTTTAACTGGCTTCCTGAGCTTCCTCACGTGCATATTCTGTCAGCTATTTGAACGATGCCTTCTTGCTTTGATGACTCCCATTATCCTGCTGTTCAGCCATGCCAGCTTTCCTTGGCACTTTTCCAGTGCCTTTGCTCTGAGGTTTGCAGCATTTCTGTGCACTTCAAATACAATGTTCCTAAATAATCCATGTGCAGCCTGTAAACTCAGCTGCCTGGCTTGAGCTTCCAGTTAACAACCCTCCTCTATTTTATTTAGTTCTGGTGGTTGAAATTAACAGCACCAGTGGGTTTTCCAGGCTCTGTTGCTCCTGGGAGGTCGTTAACCCTAATGACATTGTGATATTCCATTCAGGAACCTTTTACAGAAACAGTCTGAGATTATTTTTCACAAGCAAATTAGAAGTTCTTCCTTCCTTCTGTGACTTGGTCAAAACAAACCCCACAGCTCCTGTTTTTCAAGCACATTTTGCTTTTGTTACACCTTTGCTCTGGCCCTGCCTGAGCAACAGCTTTTACACAGCAGCACATCCACAGCTCTGCCAGGCCAGGCACCTTCAGGCTCAAAAACCAACTCATCACATCATGCTTGAAGAGCAAAAGCCAGGAGGTGCACACTCTTCATAAATTCACACAATGGCCTGGGTTGGAAGGGACCTTGAAGATTATCTGGTTCCAATCCTCTTCCACGGACAGGGAGAGCCCCCTGAATTTATGAGAATTTCTCAGTAGTATATATGGTGATTCACAGCAAATTATTAACACCCACAAACCACAGAGCACTAACAGTAGATGGATTTTTAGCTTTATCTCCACAGAAAGTCAGTTGTTTTTTCAGGATTTTTACGTTGTATCTCCACAGCAATCCAGTGCAATGGAGTAGATGGAAAGGCTGGACATCTCAAAACCTCACAGATGGCACTATCCCACACTATAAATGTAATGGTTTTCCTTCCTGAATTAAAGCAAGCTGCACATCCTTTAACACCTTCAGCTGATTAAAACCCCTCAATCAATCAGGCACAAAGAAACTGAGGGAGGCTGAAGAGTTCATTTTGTTACAATCAATTGAGAAACCACAACTGCTCCATGCAGTGGCACCACTAAAGCCACATGGGCTGGGGACACCAGGGGAGGGAATGGCAGGGAGAAAACTGAAAGGAACAGATGACTGGATAAAGAGAAGGATGAAAAGATAAAGCTACTCCAATGAGGCTGCAGGCAGCACAGAGTCAGCTCAAGACATCCTTTAGTTGCAGATATCCTTTCACAAGGGTGACCACCCACAGGCCCACTGCTCTCCAAGGGATCCAGTTTCACACGGCCTGCTCCTCAACAGTTGCATCTCATGCAGGCTGTTCACACAGCCTCAGCCCACCTGCTTCTCCAGCCTCCCTTCTCCTCAGTGTTTAATCCCCACTCCAATGCTCTTGGACTCATGTTACAAGTCCCTTTTCCATGCATGTGCTATGGTTTTTCCGGATTGGAAATGTCCTTGGGAGAGGCCAACGCTGCCAGTTTTATAACCAAGCAGTTGTAATGCTCAGACTGCACCCCTGGGCCAAAGAGAGCACTGGGAAATCGATCAAAGGAGAGAAAACTGAAATTCAGTCTCCTGCAGATGTCAGTAAAACCCAAATGTTTTCATCCAATCATGTATCATGGAATGGTTTGGGTGGGAAGGGACCCTAAAGCTCAACCTGTTCCACCCTCCTGCCAAGGGCAGGGACATATTCCACTATCCCAGGCTGCTCCAAGCCTCATCCAACCTGGCCTTGGACACTTCCAGGGTTGGGGCAGCCACAGCTTCTCTGGGCAACCTGTGCCAGGGCCTCCCCTCCCTCCCAGGGAAGAATTTCTTCCCAATATCCCACCTAAGATAAAATAAAGGTAAAAACTCTCTGGCAGTGGGAAGCCATTCCCACTTGCCTTGGCATTCCAGGCCCTTTTCCAGGAGCCCCTTTAGGCACTAAAAGGGGCTCTAAGGTCTACTTGGAACCTTCCCCCGTATGAACCCCCTCAGCTCCCTCAGTCTGCCTTTCCAGAGTGCCCAAGTCAACTTTTCCTTCAACCCTGACAATCCCTGCAGATCTGATTCTGTCTGAATCTTCCCACTCCACACAAATACTCTGGCAAAACCTGAAGAACTCTTCCACCTCACAAACAGCAGAGAACCTGCAACTGCTGCCCTCCTGCAGCACAGCTCTCACCACAACCCCACACAGGCAGTATCTGCTACAGCTTGCCATTGAGAGCAGAAAATGCAAACTACCACAGAATGCTCAGTTTGAGACATGAAATCTGAGTAAATATGTCCCAAAACCACACTGGGAAAGCTTGAACACATACCTGTCATCCAACTCTATCCTTTTCATGCTGTGCAGGTGCAAGACAGCCAGGATTATTGCCACCAGGAATATCACAGCACAGCACACGCCCACACTGATATAGAACACCCGGGTCGACGTGGTGGGAGCTGCGTTTACAGGATCGACTGCAACAGATGTGGAAAGTCACTGAACCCTCCTCAAAACAGAGAAAAACCAACCAAAAACCCCAAACAAAACCCCCAAGAAATGACATTTTGTTAGTTTGCTACAGCAACACAAGCAGAGGGGCTGGAGGCAGGGAGAGGCAGCAGCCTCAGGCATCCCAATAAGGCATCCTGGAGAACAACTACCCTGGAGGAGACAGTGGGAGGTGAAGAGAGCACTGAGAACTCTTTCCCACTGTTTTCTAACAGCATTTTGGCAAAAACACTCCCATTTTGGGCATTATGGAGCCACAGCCAGCCAATGGCATTTCCAGGCAGAAGGGGAGGAAAGGAAACTACCTCATTCTATTCCTTCAATAGTGATAAATTAAAACAGCAAAGCAGACAGGTCCTAAAGTCAAGAAAATAGATCAGAGTCGTGTATGGAAACCAGAGCCCCTAACATGACATACAAAAGTTGTTACAAGACCTGGAATAGGATTTTTTCCCCTCCACTAGTTAAAACAATTAATTACCAAAAAGACACTGCAATACTGGATATAGTACAGGCTACCTGGGGACTGTTTTCACAGGGAAAGCTGTGGAATCAAAGCACATATAAAGTTTTTCAGTTTTTACACCCCAAGTTGTACATTCAGGACTACTTACAGATAGTCTTGCTGCTGTTTTTATCAGCTGTTGGAGATTTGACTTCTGGTTCGAGCTCTGAAGAGATGAGAGAAAGCCATTAGGGTTGGAGTACATTTATTATTGCAGCCCTTCACATTGTCTCAGCTATGGGAAAACAGATCTGCTTTTCCAAAGAGAAGAGCTGACTCAAGGACTACACTAATCCCTGGATTTCAATTTAAATACCAAACCAGGCAGAATTAAAATCACACTGAAACACACAGGTCAGGTATTCCACCACTGACACACAAGTCCAGGGAGGCAAAGCTTGAACCCACTGAACCCATGTAAAACCCTGCAGTTTGTCCAATGTCCAAAGCAGCAGAAAGAGGAGATGCAGAGAATGAGTTTCCTAAGGCACTAAACAAAGAGCTCAGAGAATCAGTTCCCACAGGAGAGAAAATCATTGCTGGGATGTTCAGGCAAGACTACACCCTGATCTTTTGGAGGAAATCCTGGCTCCAGTCTGATGCTGCTCATCCCAGGAAGGGATCAGAGATGCAACCACAGGCACTGTGCCTTCTCAGCTGATGCCAGTCAGGAGTCAAAGAGTTAAAACAGAAGGATGGAAGAGGTGATGTCCACTGAAATACTCATAAACATGCAAGTGAAGGCAGGAGGGCAATACTCAGCTCATGGCAGTCCTTTAGAAAGTGGGTAAATCTTCATTAAGCTAAATCTGAGTCTGGTTACCAAGAGGAGCAGTGCAAACCTGGGGAATGCAGGAGATGCCTCCAGATGAACCCCCTGAGGATCTGCAGGTAGTTGAGGGAATCCCGCAGATTTCTGTGGCTGCACAGGCACAGCCCCACTGGCACATCCCCCCCCTTCCTGCTCTCAGTTGTGTCCCACACAGCACAGCCCCTTCCCACTCCTTGGTAAGCCAGTGCAGCTTAGGAAAAAGTAACCCAGGGGAGGGAAAAATCAAAGAGTTTTTCTTCTTTTATCCCTTTTTTTGAACTTGAGGAGGAACTATCAGGAATGTCCTGAGCAAAACCACCAGCAAGTTCCTGTATATTCCTAACTTCTTCATTAAATTCAATCAGAAACCCCCATATGCTCTACACCAATCAACACATACCAAACAAAGCCTTTTTTTTTGTTTTTATGAACCTGCAGAAATGAGATCCTTGTGAGGATCTGATGATTTTCTGATCTAACCACTTCTGATGGTTCAGCCAGTGGCAGTCTCACCCCCCAGAGAACTGTGTGGTGCTTATGGAAAGCTCCATCACAGATCCACAGCTCAGTATGCTGTGAATGGATCAGCAGGGCTGACTCCCCCCATCTGGAGTATTTGAAAAAATACCCAAGAAAACATGAAATAAAGGTAAAAATACCTACATTATCAGCCAGACCTCCATTTTACTAGAAGGAAACACACTTCGAATTCAGAATGGTCTTCCTGAAGCCTCAGTGCAAGGAACATGAGTATCTCAATGTTATGTGCTACAAGGCATGGTTGGCTCTTCCACCCACACCTTCCCTGAGCTCATCCTTAGACATTTATACTAGAAAAATTATAAATCCCCCTTTGGAAAGACAAATACTGTCCTCAAAGGCTCCAGGGAAGCTGAACAGAGGCAGGAGGTGCATGCAAAGAGAGAGGTGGCCATCCCCAAATACTGCTTAGGAGTGGGACACTACAGACATTTTTAAGGAGGGCACATCTCTTGGGATTCTCCAAAATAATTTGCTTCTGATGCCTATGAAAATACTAGGAAATCCTATGAAAATATTAGGAAGCAGCTACAGCAAACAGGAACAATCCAAGAATAAATTATGCTTGCAGATTGCCAAGTGGTAACACAGAAGAGTAAATTTAAGATTTCCAAAATCTGGATTATCTCCCAAGATCATTTTGTACTTCACATTTAACAGGCTAACACCTCCTACACTCACTAAATTTTATCCCAATTTCTAAAGTAAGTCAATTTTCTTGGTAATTCTTAGAACATTTTGAATTCTCAGAATGTTGCAGTTTTGAGGGAACTGTTTTTTTCTTTCCAAACAGAGAGAAAACGCTTTTTGTTATGTATTTATAAAAAGGTCAGTCAGTGCAGCAGAACTCCTGGGAAAGTTGTTCATTCACCAGCTTCTGCTTTAACCAAAAGTTCCCATTCCTGTCCAAAAGGCAGAATTTTACTTAATTTATTCTGATCCTACCCAAAATTCACTGTCACTCCTGTCCTAGATATACACCACATCCCACTTCCTTTTCCTATCACAATTAAATAGCAAAAACTTTTAAAGATCTGAAACTTCATCTCTTACTTTTGTAGCACATTTTCCTTCGTTTGAAATTTAAAACTGTGATGTTTTTGGAGGAATTGATTGTTAAGTTGAGCTGCATCAGAATTGTGACGTCGGAGTCGAGTCTGCCGGTGCAGGAGAGTTCGACACGGAACACTGTGAACACAACACAGGGGTTACAGGGGTTACAGGGGAGTGGGACCTCCTCAGACACTGGCATCAGAGAATATTTAAATAAGGGCCTCTGGAAGGACATTACAAACACCATAAATGATCACATTATGAAGAAGTCGATACTAAGAAATGCTGGTTGACTCTTCACGCCTCATCGCTTCAGCTATCGGAGTGTTAAAGGACACAGATTTGAAATTAATTTTTGTAAATTTTATTAAGTGTTCTCAGATTACTGAAACTGCATTTGTGGCTAAATGGTCATTATTCATCCAAGAGCTGGATGGGGGTGGGGGGTTTACCTGAGAGGGTGCGAGGAACTTCTCCTTGTAGAGAAATGTTGGCCTGGGGCAGAGCCATAGCCATGGGATCATGGACCTGAAATCCCAGTTTATACTCAACCTGTAACAACAGTTGGGAGAGGGAAAACACATCAGAAATCTGCCTAGGAGTATAAAGAAATGCAACATCCCTTTTCATAATTCTTCTTGAAAATAAAAAAACATACATTATTTTCAAGGAGTGCTGGAAATTTCAGGCATCCATATTCCAAGCTTTTATGTGACATTTTAGTATCAAGACTTTTTGTGACAGTTCAAATTAAGAATGCTACTCTTAAAAATCATTCCTTAAAATCTGGGGCAGAATTCGAAGTGCTTATATTAAAACAATTCCCCTACAAATCTCACTCAATGATACTTTTAAACTTACTTGTTTAAAAGTCAGTTTGTTAAAGCTGCCAGAATTCAAAAAATTCCCCCTCCCACCATCAGTTTTGCAAACAAAATTGCTTAGAAATAGTTTATTCAACTACAGTCAAGATTTTGTTTCCACTTAAGAAGCTGACTCTGCAAACAGTCATTCAACAAAAAGTACAGGACCTACTCTAAGTCATAAGATCCTCTTGGAAATCCATCCTACCCCTCCACCCTCAGCTGAATTAATCTGTTTGACTTTGTCCCAACAGTCAGATTTTTCCCCCTTTCTAAAACATAATGTGGTTCATTTCTGTTATCAATTTACTTTTCAGTCAAGATGCCAAGGGAAGAGACACAACCCAGTTCCTGAGATCCTCCAAGCCACACTACACCAAGCTAGAAGGGAAGATGCTGAGGGGTGGAATCACAGGAATGGGAAGCAGGGCTACACAAGGTCCAAAGTTCCTCCTGAGAATTCACAGCTGTAGTATTGATAGGAACTCAGACGGAGCGAGGCGAGGCAGACGCAGCAGGTCAAGGGAAGCTTGTGGTTCTTTATTTTTCTTTTTTTCCATTTTAATTATCTGACTCCATTCTATATATACATTTGTACAGAGGTCAAGAGATTGGCCACACAGGTTGCCACCTCTTTAACTTGGATGGTGAACATCACCGTCCATCACATTTCTCCTCCCAGAGAACAAAAATGTAAACAATAAATAAATTCTAAAAATACATATTGTTTTTATGAAACTGCGTGAGAATCTCCAGTTCAAAAATATAAACAACTAAAAGCTTCTGCATCAGGGCAACACACAGCCAGGCCCAAGGAAACACAGGGCAGGGCCAGGGATGCAGGAGCCTCGGCTGAAGCTGTGACAAGGGAGCTCCCACTCAAATGACAAGTGACTGAACTGTCACTGTGCATGTGGAATATGGGATCAGGGCTGGCTGGCACTCAGCCCAACTCCACTGCAGGCCAAAAGTCACTCCCCTTAACGAGTTACACCTCAAAGGCAACAACAAAGGCAGGAGGAATCTTCAGGACCTGCACTGGTGGAGCTGTTCAATGATACTGCTCCTACTGCAGCCTTTCCTGCTTAAGGGCAGAAGAACAACCATCACTCAAGCTTTAAAAAAAACCAGAATGAACATCTGGCAGAGACTAAACAGATCATTTCATATATGAAAATAAATTGTTAAGTAACTGGAAATGCTTCAGAATGTAAGAGCATATGCAATCTCTGTGACAGCTGCTGCTGCATGCTCCAGGCACGGTGATTAAGTGACATAAAAACCCCTTTCCATTTAATCAGGGCTCAGTAACAACACACTGGATGCTGCTTTTATAGGCTCTCCCTGTCTCCAAGCATATGTTTCTAGAAATCTCTACAACAATTGCTCTGCAGATGATTTCCAGAGGCTTCAGTTCATGGCTGCCCTTCTGTGTGTCCAATGCACCAAGGGAAGAGATTCCAGAGCCAGTGGCTTGCATGCATACAAGGACCTTGCCAGCAGCAAGAAGTATAAAATACTTTGAAATAAGTGTTTCAACTTTCTAAGGAACAGTTTGGATGTATGCCATCTTAACTTATTGCCTGCAGTCATACAAACATTTTGCACCTTGCATATGCTGATTTTTGTGAAGAAAAAAAGCCATTAAATGGTAACAGTGGGTGTTCACCAAGCAGAACAGCTCCTGTCTCAAGTACCCAGAGCAGAAGTCATGCCACCTCACCTTGGACTTGGCATGCCAGGTGAAGTGGAGATTGTTGGTCTCGCTGGGTATTAGGAGATCGAAGGACAAGGCATAGTGATTGACCACATCATTCCTCACGTAGGACAACTCTGCATCCAGACCTGTAAGAAGAAAGAGAACAGTAAGGCAGGGAAGAACAGGATCACTGGAACAAACAACTTTCAGGACCACCAGCTCCAATATCTGTGTGTTTAAACCCTTCCCCCAGTCCATAAATTCCGAGGCAGGTTTGGAGACCAAGGCTCACTCACAGCTGTCAGCTCCCACAGAGTGCTCCAAAGCCTTACAGGGAAATCACTTCAGAGAGGTGCCACAGCCTAAGGAACAGCTAAAAGCTGGAATGTAATGGAAGGAAACACAGCTTTTCATACAAACAGCCAGGAGAGTCATTACAGGCTCTCCTGAACATGCCCTGCTCTGCTTCTGGGAATCACGGCTCATTTTCTTTACAACTGTGTTCACTCAAACCAAACTGCTCTGGATTATCAGTCAGTTATCACAGGTAATTCCTTCTGGAATAGCTCATTTCTTGAGCCAGAGACACCTAGGCAGTTGGGAATTAGCTTCAAGGTAATTAGATCACAGAATCCCAGAATGGTTTGGGTGGAAGGGACCTTAAAGCTCATCCATTTCCACCCCCTGCCATGGGCAGGGACAACTTCCATCATCCCAGGTTGATCCAAGGTCTGTCCAACCTGGCCTTGGACACTTCCAGGGATGGGGCAGCCACAGCTTCTCTGGGCAACCTGCACCAGGCCTAACCACCCTCACAGGGAACACTTTCTTCCTAATATCTAATCTAAATATCTCTCTTCTACAGTTTAAAGCCATTCCCCCTTGTCCTATCTCTGTCTGCTCATGTAAAAAGTCACTCTCTCTCATGCAGAGTGAGAGGTGACATTTGTACACCCACCAATACCAACATTTCGTGTCTACCCTTTGCTCTCTGAACATTCAAATACCCCTAGAAACCTAAAAAACCCACAAAACTATTCATTTCAGGGCACTAAGGTGCATTTCCCTACACAAGACACAGCCTCTGACATTACAGACACTGCAGCTGTTGTGATTTTTTGTGGCACACGATCCAAGGTCACACTGAACACAGGGCAGGACCCTGCAGCTTGCCCTGGGTGTCAATAGCAATTAGTGGCAGGGGTAAAATTAATCCCAGCTCCATATCCTCAGGACAAAACCACACTGGATTTGCAGTCAGTACCACTTGGCCTTGTCTCACACAGCTCCTCCTCCAGTGCTCCCAGTTACAGCTACCAAAGCTCTTGGACACGCCAGGAGAGTAATGGGGTAAATCAGACCCTGAATATTCCACACTGAGAAAACAGAGCTCAAACAGTCACAGTGCAAATAGGAATGGAGACAGCAGATTCTGGGATGCCTCCTCCTAAAGGGGGCATTTAAAAAACAGGAAGATGTTTTTCAAAGTGAGACAGTGACAGGATGAGGGGCAATGGTTTTAAACTAAGAGAGGAGAGATTTATATGGGATATTAGGAAAAAACTCTTCCCTGTGAGGGAGGTGAGGCCCTGGCACAGGTTGCCCACAGAAGCTGTGACTGCCTGGAAGTGTCCAAGGCCAGGCTGGACAAGGCTTGGAGCAACCTGGAATAGTGGAAGGTGTCCCTGCCCATGGCAGGGGATGGAACTGGATGGGCTTTTCCCAACCTAAACCATTCTGTGATTCCATGAGGGTTTTTTTTTTATGGCTAGAAAGTCAAGAATATTGGAGAAGCTGTGACTTCAGGCATTTAGGGCATCCTGAAATCATGTCAAGAATCCAGGGAATCATGAAAGGTTGGGTTTTCTTAAGAAATTAAGGAAAAATAAATCTAAGAGCAATGAACTCTAAGATAAGCTAGACAGTAAGCTAAGATAAGCTAGTGTAGATAAGCTGCATTTGAAGAAAGGGAGCATCAGCTCAAGAGAAACAAGTGTAGTGCAAAAATTCCTGTTTAGTGCAAAAACTGGGTACAGATGAGTACAAAGTGACATTTTCTCTAATTTTAGACCTTGATTTAATCCACCTTGTTTCCACAAGGTACAAAAATGTAGTCAAGATGTTCCTGTTCATTCTTGTTGCTGTTAATCACTTTTATTCCCTGCTGGCTCATCAGGGTCCCAAAACTTAACCAAAGCCCCACAGTTTAATCACAGGTACTGGGGGTGGTGAGGGGGAGAACTCCAAAGACTGAATGCATGAAAGGAATCAAGATAATGGAGTAATCCCAGGGAGAAATGATCTCACATGAGATGCTGAGCAGAAAAAGATGCAGGTGCTGCTCTAAGTGTTGAATGCAAACAGTCTGAGGCAGTATCTAAAAGAGAAGTTCAATATTCCTTGTACACACAGTCCCTATTTCCACTTAAAAATAAATGGGAAATGCAAAAACCAGCAAAACAGGGAGGAGGGTGAAGCCCACATAGCCCCAGACACAAAATAAAATTTTGAAAACACTTAAAAGCAACAGCAAACTTCAGAAATCCCTGCCCAGATCATGTCTACATGTTTATACATGAAACCCAACTCAGAGTTAGCAAACACAGGAGCCTGGAAAAGAGCTCAGATCTATCAGACACTTGGCATTAGATCCAATCAAGATGGGAAGGTTTAAAGGCAGAACCTTCGTTCAAATGAACTCCATTAAGTACAAATCATTTCAAAAATTAGGGAAACAAAATGATAACAATGTGAAACAATGCAATTGAAACAAGGAAACTGCCTCTGGAATAAAGAAAACCTCTTGTTGCTAAGTGGTCCCAGCAACCAGAGGTTCACAGAAACATTTCAGAATTTCAGGATGACAATCCTTGATTCAATAGAAACTTTGTAGATAAACTGGTCATTGTAACCAAATGGGTACACAGCAATAAAACTGCCTATTGCAAAAACTCAGCTTCACAAAAGTAATACAAAATGCAATCTTAACTGAAGCTGTCAGAAGTATCTCAATGTGCAATATCCTCTAAAAGTGTACAAAAGCAAATTACCCTACAGAAGATCAATCAAACCTCTAAGCTTTAATTGTGGTACAACACTGAGTAATTTCATTTTATAGGACATTAATGTTTTGTACCTGTACTGCCAGAAAAAGCTCCACACCAACAGGAGACACTAATTATATGAATTTCACAAGCAAAATAGAAGAGCTGCATGAGAATCAATGTGGTGTTGTACTGCTTCAAAATATTATGCTTCAAGAGTGGCACAGAAAAATCATTTCAGAGGTTTTGTACCTGAATTTGTACCTGAATTTTGCTCTGAATTCCTAAAAAAGGCAGAGGATTGTCTGACTCAGAGTTCTGTTCCCATCAGGGAGCTAAAGAGGACACAGAGACACTTTCCCAGCAGATCCTCTGTGCTTCCAGAGTTTGTGATCACAAACTTTAGGAAGTTCCTCAAGAAGGCTGCAGTGGGACTTTTGACAAAGGGCTGGAATGCCAGGAATGGCTTCCCACTGCCAGAGGGCAGGATTAGGTGGGATCTTGGGAAGAAATTTCCTGTGAGGGAAGGGAGGCCTTGGTACAGGTGCCCAGAGAAGCTGTGGCTGCCCCATCCCTGGGAGTGTCCAAGGCCAGGCTGGATGGGGCTTGGAGCAGCCTGGGATGGTGGAAGGTGTCCCTGCCCTGGGCAGGGGTGGGACTGGATGGACTTTAAGGTCCCTTCCAACCCAAACCTTTCCATGATTCTGTGATTAAACTCACAGGCAGTATCTCCCAATTGCTCCTCACTAAATCCTTTTTCTCCTGGGAGTGTGGGTCAATGTTTTCTCCAAGCCTGGAAACCCTGGATGGACACACCCTTGGGAAATGTCTGTGTTTCAATACCATACAGTAATTTCCCCCTTTTTAAGCTTATCAACAATTAAGATTTCCTCTCTAGCACATCTTTTCCCATCAGTGAACTACAGACAAAACTCTATTTCCCACGCACAGCTAAAGAACCAGGCTCCTCCCCAGACAAGCAAGCTTCCACCTCCCCACCTCCAATCCACCCCAGGACAGATCTGCTTCCAGACCATCCTTCCATTCCTAATTTTTCATCCCCTCACTACCTCCCCAACTCAATCCTGAATTCCCCAAGCACTCTGTCTGTATAATTTATCTCAATCAGGCCAGCAAAACACACAGAACTTTGCAGCTGAATGTGCCAGTGAGAAAAAGCCCCAGGCTGTGCTGCAGGCAGGCGAGTGTGTTCTGCAGGCACAGGGGAACCCAGTGCTGATCCCAATCCCGGGAGCTGCACCACATTCCAGCTGTAAGGAAAGGCATGGCCAGCTCAGGAATCACACAGGGCACTGCAGAGAACAGCAGTGACAGCCAGAGCTGTGTGGTTCACTGATGGGCTGTGGGATCCCAGTCTCACCATGACAGCTGGAGTCTAACTCAGAATTGCTTTAATTCTGCATTTCCCCTTTTTCCTCCAGACTTGCACACTCACACAGGCCTGGCAACATTCCTTCAGCCAGCCAAGTGCAGGGAGTCAGGCTGGCACTGTGCACAGAGAGAAAACAAATGGGGGAACACTCCAGTGAGTTTAAGTCCCTGGATTAGGGAGGATGGCCAGGAGCATCCCTCATGGAGGGTGAGACTGCAGCAGCACTCAGATGGAGCTCACACCAGAACACTCCTGTGGCTCCATCAGATACTGGAAGGTTTTTCCAAAGCATGCTTTGGACATAGGTAGCACAGAAAAATTGAATCAAATGAAGCAGCTGACTGCCAATACAGCCTAAAGCAGTGACCTCAACTTTTCACTTTTTTAGTGTAAATAAATCTCTTCCAAACTCAGCAGCAGCATAAGATGCACCAGCTCAGGTAGCAGAGGAAAACAGAAATAAGTTTTAGTTTCTCAGTTGTTTCAGATTTCAAGAATGCTCAGTAAACTACTAAACCTCAACCTCCTTACTGGTGGGTGAGGGGAGGGAAAATGTCATTCTGCAAGATGCTAGGTTCCTCTGAAGGTGCTCTATTCCTCCTTTGCACTAAACAGGGAAAATCCAAGATGGATTTAATGTTCTGTGTCCCAAATGGAATGATAAAAGGAGAAAACAGGTGGCTCTAGGAGGAAAACACAGATGTAATACAAACAGCTACAGGAAATGGGCAGCTCCTGAATAATTTTCCAGGCAAAGTGGCAAAACCTAAATAAAGGGGTGGAGAACCTTACAAAGAAATACCACAAAATGCAGAGGAGGAAAAGCAGCTTGTGTTGGTTTAAACAGAATATTGGTGATCAATGCTGACCAGTGTGAAAAGCTGAGCTGCAGCTTTGTTTTGGCAAAGCCCTAAACAAGTCCACATGCAGACAAGGCACAGCACGAAAGGATCTGGTTTCTCCTTACTTGGACTTGACCAGGCTACACCAACACAGACAAAATCAGTTCAGAGCAATGCTCTGCTGGATTTCAAGGCAAAACCACCAATCTTTTACCCAGGCAACCTCTGAATCTCATTATCAACCTCCCCATCTTTGTACCTTGGGCACAGACTTGAAAGAATAAATTAAAGTTGAAGGCAAACAAAAAGGTAAATTTAAGCAGCAGCAGCACAGAGAAAGTCTGTCATTCTTTGCACTGTTTAACATAACAAAGCATCTGAAGAAGCTCAGAAAGGAAGGGGAGAGGCCAACTTTCATTCCCAGATGCCAAGGATGCTGGGCACCCCTTGTGCTCATGACAAAACTGCATCATGTCAGTCTAGCAGCCTAACAAAACACTTCTTTGCAAATGTTCTTGTGCAAACGCAGCCCAGCTTCAACTCTTTTTTTTGTTTGTTTGTTTGTTTCATTTTAAGCACAATATACAAAAGAAACTTGCCTCTGCCACCATGGGAAAATGGGATTTTATTTTTATGAAGCAAATCTATCCTGCAACATGCACCAGTGCCAACATGTTCTTCTTAAAGATGACAGCAGTGTTTAGGAGTCTCCTACCAGGGGTTCACTTTGTTACTAACTCACTTCAAATCTCCATAACATAATTCTGGCAGATCTTGTCTTAAATGGGCAGATCCAAAACGAGTGTGCAAAGCAAGAGTTTCCTCTTAGACTAGGGCTAGAATATTGCAAAAAGCAGCATTTCATTAAAAGCAGCCTGGTAACAACAGCTGACAATTCTCTGCCCAGTGGCTCCCCAGCAGAGAAATGACTGAAATTGAGGAGTGTTTCCTTAATGCTCCAGTCTGTAATTTAGCAGAGTTTCTTCATCAGCAGCTGAGAAATCTCCAGAGTGTGACATCAAACCACCACAGCCCACCCAGAGCAGAGCCACTCCTGATCCTGACTCACAGCCACTGAAACCAACAAACAGGGAAGATGTACCCAGTCCAGTGGGTTATGATCTTTATATAAATATTTTATTTGTTCTATTGTGTACTCCAGAGGATGAGGCCTCTGCTCCTGAGCAGCTCACCTGGGTTAGTCCTCTGGCCAGACCACAAGTTTCCACTCCAGAGTACAAACCTCAAGGTTCAACACCCCTCCAACACCACCCCCTCCCAATCCTGCTCATCCCACTCCATAAACACACTGGATTCTCCCACCACTGGACAATTTACCCTGCTAAAGACAGACAGCTTCTTCTAACTTCCATTCTCCTTTCATTTAAAGTGCACCCTAAGTCTGAAACACTGGCTTTAAATGCTCAACTTTGCTGGTTTTGCAGCAGATTCTGCAAATGTCCACTGGAAAATACGGCCCAAACACAAGGAAATGTGACTGCAGAATTAAAAATCAGCTCTTGATGACTGAAATTTCCTTTTTTTCTTTTTTTCAGGGTAGAAAGAACACGTTCCCAGAGCAAGCCTTATTAGTTTGAATGTACTTAATTAATTCAACAATCAGCTTGCCCCAGGGCTGAAACTACAGCTGGGAGTTCAAAGATACAATGAAAAAAAATACAAACTGATCCACATGGATCGATTTAGTTTTGAAAATGGCAAACTATTGGGAATGCAATACTAAGGCTCTGAAAACACAGACAGACAAAAAACTACTCACATCATATTTGTGCATATCCAGTGTATACAAAAACAAAGTGAAATTTGCTTTACTAAAACAAGTAACTGACCACTGCCTTCCACCTGCATTTTTACTTAAGCTTTCCACAAAGCTACAGTCTGCCAGTTAGAGTTGTTGGTCAGGATTTTGGGCTGAAATATTTGTTTTTAAGCACCTTACACATTAGGAGTCTCTGGAAAAGATGACTGATGAAAAATAACACAGGGCAAAACCAAGTCAAACCTTCAGCAACACGGAGATGATGAAGCAGCAGCTTTTCAGTGTCCTAACACAGGCACCAGGGACTGTCAAAGGATGGTGATCAGTGACAAGACAAAAGACAAAGCAGCAGCACAAACCCAGCAATACTCACAGCTCTGCAAGCTCACCCAGCTCCAAGGGGCAGCAGCAGAGGGAACATGGGCTGTGGTTGTTTGTTACCTGTGCAGAGTTAACTTTTCATGAGCTCAGGGGGAATACAACGTGCAAAACATTCAATTTGAGGAAACACCCAACATAACTTCAGAGCAATTAATGCACCCTTGAAAAGAGACCAACACTCCTCGGCAGGAAATCTTAGCAGGAAGCTTCCCAACATCCAGCAAAAGGGAGAAAAACTCTGAGCTGAGAGCTCTCATTAAGTCCTTGTGAATCTTCACAGGCAGTTCATCCCCAATTCACCTCATTGATATTGTTAAATACAATTTGCAAATTCAACACCCCAGGCAAAGGGGATTTTTTCCACTGAAAAGCCTTTTGGAAAGTCAGAGGAAAGACTTCTTCACTTCCACAGGAAGAAGCTCCCCTAGGAGATGCCACCTGCTGAAGTACAATCAATATTTTCCTCAATCCATAATAAATAGAAGATATTTACTTTTCCTAGGACCCACCTGCTTACCCTTTATTTGTCTTTGAACAACAACCACAATTACATGTTCCTCTCTCCTTCACCTACAGAAAAAAAAAATCTCCACTTTTCTGCTAGGCAGGATATAAAGCTTCCTGTAGAAATAGTTAAATGACACTTCTTAATTGGGGGGACCCCAAACCAATATCCAGATATCATATCTCACCTCAGAGTAAAATGCAACTGAACCCAGCTCCTGACACTTTCTGAATGAAATTCAGCCATTCCAAGAAAAAAAAAAGAAAACCTAGAAAACTCACCAAAATCAGCAGCCACGCTGCTGTTAATAGGCAGGATGGGGAACATGAGTTATCTGAAGAGCAGATTCCAAAGAAAAAATGCAGTAGAGATGAACAAAATGGAGACTTGAAGGCAGAGGAAAATTAGTGGCAAGGACCTACACAGAGGGCATGGGGAGATGGGACAAGTGGGGATAGGAATTGCACAGGTACAGGGCTGGAAGCAACTAAAAGGAAACTCTGTAATACAAAAAAAATAAATCTAACTTTAGGGAAATACAGAAAAGAACTTTTTTCTTAAAGAGTTCTTTTAAAAGAACTTTTATTCTTATGAAATAAAAATTTAACATAGCAGCTATGGCAAATTTCATCATTACTGTAATATGAAGTTTGATGCTCCTTTTGAATTAGAATGAAAGCAAACACTGAGAATAGAAAACCAAAAGGTTCCCTCCTCCTGAACTGCAGCTGGCAAGAACACAGCCCTCAAAATAAAACAACCTCTGATCAAATGCTCCAAAGCAGTGCCCCAAAGCTTTGCAAGGGAGCTGCTGTCACCTTCCCAGCTAAAACACCACAGCTCACAGAGGTATGCCAGGTGTCATTTGGGCTGGTGAGTAATGTGTGTTTGTGGTGTTCCAGTGCCACCTACCCAGGGAATTGTGCCTTTTTATTTTTATTTCATTTAGTTACAGCAATGCAGCCACATATTGATTTAGTTGTCCCTGTAGACAAGACCCTGAGTCACCTCCAGAACAGTGTCATGGCTATTCCAGCAATGAGTATCCGACAGAGTACAAATAAATTTAATATTAATTAGGAAGAACAGGCACATCCCCTCCCTCAGTGCTTCAGACCTCTCAGCCTTGAAGCCCATACTCCTGGTTCTGTGCCTGACAGGACTGCTGAAGGGATAATGGACTGTCCACATCTTCTGAGATGCTTTGAACACTTTCACTGGAGTGACAAGGATTGCTTAACACAAAACCAAGCTCTAAACAAACTAAGCAAGGTCTGTTCGCCCCTGTGGTCATCTCTAAACCCACAGAGGTTATTGGGGTTTTTTTTTAATTAGGAATTACTCTACAAGGCCATCAACTTATTTCAAAAAAGGCCCAAACAGACTGTAAAGGAGAACCATCATTAGTTTATCAGCCTCCTCTAGCTTTCCAAGCCTCCCAAGCAGCAGCTCCCATGCCTGTGCTCCCACTCTGCTCTTTCCCAAGCAGCGTGCTGAAATCAATATACTGCTTAATTTAATTACAGCTATTCAACACCCAGTAAGTGGCAGGGAAATTCTAAAGCATCACATTAGTTTCATGCTGCTGCTCCTGCTCGGGGCTCTCCGGAGCAGTCAGTGCAAACACGTGAGTTTATCCGCTTGAAAGAAGGACAAAGGCAGCGATGGAAGAGCAATAATGCCTCTGAAGGCTCTGCCATCGTGTCCTTTGTGCCACCACAAGGCGTTTGCAGAGTGTTAGCATTCATCCCCACATGGGAGCTGCTGGTGCTGCTGCCATTCCGGGGGGGAAAAGAGCTCAATTCACCAGGCACGACTCGTTAAATGCACTTCAGCCTGTACTCCTCCCTGCTCCCAGGCTGAGAGCTCAATCCTGCACACCAAAGCACACAGGAGTGACTCTGACTGAACTCCCATCCACTGCAAGGAAAGGAGGAGCCTCTGGGATATTCCAGTCTGGATAGTTTCAGGTAGGAATTAGTCATCAAGCCATTTCACTAGAGCTCAGCACAGCCGTGAATCAACACATTTGGAATTCGTCTCATTAATTCAGCTTTTCCAGTATCCAAACACCACTGTGAATAGCACAAGGAGAGGAGAAAAAACACAAGGCTTCATCCTTTAAAATATCCAGAGCCTACAGTACAGCTGCCTCCACAGCTCCCACTCTGAGGAAAACACCACCCTGGGATTTTTCATGCCTGTGAACATGATCCCTATCTCCTGTATTTTCCCCTGTGCAGGTGGTGTTTAGCAGCAGTTTCAGGCCCTGTCTTCCTCCCAGGATCCTGAGCCCTTCTTGCTGCCTTTTGTCATGCATGCAGGGAGCTGTGCCTCCATCTCCTCTCTTCTGCTCCCATTCTGTCTGTGCACTGGAGGGAGAAAGAGGCCAAACAATCAGCAGTGATAAATAGGATGCTGCCAAACAGAATGCAGGTGTAAAGTCACAGGAGTGAGGAATGCAGCTTTGGCAATTTTTCCCCTCACCACCACCAGGACAGCCTCCAGTCTCAGAGGTCAGGTTTCTTCCAAGTCCCTGACACACAAATGTTAGGAGAGCCACAAACATTTATCACTAGACAGACCTCGGCCTCTGGGGAGCTGAAATGGCTGTTTCCTCCCAGGCCTGAGCACAGGCAGAGCTGCAAGAGGCAGCCCAGCCACACTGTGCCCGTGCAGTCCTGCCTGAACAGCGATTTCAGAAGGAAAGAGCCTTCTCCAGGCAGGATTCAGGCAGAGCCCCCAGCAGGGTAAATCCCAACAGGGCAGCTGATGTGGTGAAGCAGGATTCAGCAACCAGCCACCCACCCCAGCAACGCTGAGCACACCAACACACGCCAGGACTGAAGGGTATTTCACAGACTCTGCCTCGGTGGCATCACAGAATGTGGGTTCAAGGCAATCCCAATCCAGGCCAGAGGCTGCCTCCTCTAGGAGGAGAGCCTTCACTGCCTATTTCAGGCCTCTAGAAGCTTATTGCTCTGCAGGTTTGCAAGCATTACCAATATTGCAGTGGATTGTGTGATTTTTGCATGTCTCCAGAGAAATGGCAGGGCACTGTTAACAGAACTGTGCAAACTGAAGGGAGGGAACAGAACGGAGAGGGACAGAGGAACCCCAGCTTCTGGGGGGCTCCAGAATGGACACAGGGAAATCAGACAGACAGACAGACAGACAGACACCCAGGCACAATGGGGGGCTCCAGAACAGACACAGGGAAATCAGACAGACAGACAGACACCCAGGCACAATTGGAGGGTCCAGAATGGACACAGGGAAATCAGAC
>JBBMKD010000013.1:21036293-21059159 GCA_037834095.1 Argya squamiceps | reverse complement strand
CTCACTAGTTTCTAGCTATTTAAATAACAATAAGGAAGGAATCTAAAAATTGTCTTCAACCTATTGTGCAGCAGGAATGTAACAGTAAACAAAGAGAATTGGAATCAGTTGAAAATTAGAAATATCTTTAATTTTGCTGTATTTGCCCTCCCCCCACCAAGTGAAAGCAATGAATTCACCTAATGCAAAGCATAGTTACCAGAAGTACAAAAAAGAAAGTTTTACATACTTAAGTAGGTGTACACTGGAATTTAAATTGAAATGGCAATACTTTATGTACTATCTGTGGCACACCAAGAATGAATGCCACACAACAGTGATTTTTCAGTCTGAGAGTTGTAATTAATCCTTGGAAGAAATTAAAAGTTCATTATCCCTTCCTCAAACAGCACATAGTACAGAGGCATCAGCATTTCATTGCCGCTGGATCAGTCGATTTGGAAACCATAAAATTATTTTGTATTGGAACACAAAGCAAAATGTTCTCTGTCAATGATTGTTTTATAGAAGGAAATAACAAAGATAAACTAGTGCTCCCCCTTACAACACCTTGATTTTAGTCATTCATTACTTTGCCAAACTTCAATTGATTAGGTGTAATTCTCCAAGCCATGTATCTTCCAATGCTCCTTTTGTGCTGCTTTTGTTTTTATTTCCCTTTCTGGATGATGTAGTATTGTGCATATTTTACTGAAAGCAAAGAGCTCATTTCACTTTAAATTACAATTTAAATGGGTTTACCATTTAAAAAAAATATTAAAGAAAGATAACCTTATTTTACTTCTATAATTTCTTTTTCTTTGTACAATTCATCATGATTGTACATTTGTGCACTGTCTTGTATTCACCCAGAAATTTTAGCCCCTCCTGTGCAAGAACTCCCCCAAAGTCTGACATTTTAAGCTAGCTTATGTTTTGCAAAATATTTCACATTGCACTTTTTGAGTAGAATTTCTATCCTTCCCATTTTCTGATGGCAGCAGATAATAGTCACAAAATTTGCTCAGCATGATTGCTAAACATTCTGGAAAGTTATGACTCAGATGTTTCAAAAAGGGCATACAAAATAAGTGGGTACCTTGTCCTGTGCCACTTATGCCTAGGCCCCTGCAGAGAATCCATACTGATTGATCTTATTGTACTGTCATGAAAATACATTCTTTAATGTCCAAGAAAGATCGAGATATTTTGTATTCTGATGAAACCACAATTAGTCCATTTGGGAATAAATTAATAACTCTGTATTGGATGAATTTGAATCGTGAATAACTTTAAGCTACATAAATAAGAAAGTATTGATTTCACTCAATCGATTCAAGATCTTATTAAAAAAGCAGCATCAGTGTAAAACTCTTTTGTAATGTGTGCACAAGACAATGTATTAACATTTTGAAAGAGAAGTGTAAGTTTACCATCTTCTAACTTTTGAGAGGTTAACTTTGCAGACTTAACAAACATCATGCTTATTTATATCTAGACAGCGATACACAAGAGTGATTCTCCAGATGTCAAACAGAACAGCCTGAGTAAAGATGAATGGAGCTATTAGTATTGAATTCAGTAGAACAGAGTGTAAAAAAGAACAAATTTATTGGACTTTTCTGCAAGAACAAACAAAAAGGATCAGTGCAGCTAGGGAAGAAGAAACCACGCAGAGTAAGTGGAAAAGTCTATTGTATTAGAGATAGATGACAAAAGAAAAAACAAATAAGCAAGCAAGTTATATACCATTTCTATATGCTGCAAATAAACTTACGCCGAAGGTTTTTCCAGACTATACAGCAAACCATCATTTCCACTTCTTTTATGGATCATCAAGAATTCCTTCCTACCTTTAGAGATAAGGGAGAAATAAAGTTTTCAGTAACAACAACTCTCAAAACAGAAGCAGAAGATCCACGACACCTGTGCAGTCCAGCTCTGTATTTTGGGCTCTCTCAAATCTTTTCAGTGCAATGTCAAATCCTTTTTGTTGCAGTCTAATGGGTTTTGACAGCTTTGTGCATGGAAAACAGGAAAACTGCATTGCCATATCTAAGCACTAGGTCTGAATTCTTAAATTTTCAATAGACGTTTTAAGCTTTAAGCTATGATTGATTAATATTACTGCCTTTTGACAGAGGTAGTTTACCACTTTAAAAACAAACAAAAAAATGCACCAAAAGGACACACACACAAACAAAACTGAACAAGAAAAAAAAATCCCCTATTCCTTCCTTTTAACCCCATTTTTCTTTCTACTTTTCCTGCAGGTGCCATATTCAACTTAAAATTTGTCTGCCTAATTCAGTCCTGCAGAGTTGGCACAACCCCACCAGTACTCGGGAGGCTGCCAGATGCAAATTCCATGGGCAATTGCACCTGTAGTTCTTAATTGTCCTTAAAGTTGGTTACGCATCTATAATGTCTTTAAAGAGTTTGCAAGGTGAATTTAACAACTTTGGGTGAGCACAACAGCCCTTACAATACAAAATTAGTGAAGATGACGAAGCACATCACTTTCTCAGTCGTGAGCTGTGACCTACAGACCTGTGGGGTCTCAACTTACAAAGTCTTTTCAATTCACAAGAATGTGAAAGTTGAATTTCAGTTGCTGGTTGCTGACAGTTGCTGGTTGATATGCAGGGTACCCGGAAATCACAGCTCCTACTCTGCTTGAGTTTCCAGTACAGGATTTCACTAAACTGCAATGATTCTTTTTCTTTAAGTGTAACTGAGTGATCTTTTGTTCTGATGTCACAGATAGCTCCTGGAGAGGTTCCTTTTATACAGTTCTACCAGCTTGCTCCATGGTGTAAAATCCCAAATGTCAGAAGAAATAAAATACAAAAAATAAATAAAAGCTTTTCTAGAAACAGTTTATGAAAGGGAAAAGAAATGCTGTGAAATGTTTAAAGCTTTCTCTTTTTCCAATGTTTATTTGGTATTCTCAAGCAAGAGGCAGATATTTCCTTGGTCAATTATGTGACCCAAATTTACAACCATCTGGAAGTGATCATAATTGATGGGTTTCCTGGTGGCAGAGGTGTGGATATTGTATGTGTTGTCGACAGCTGAATGTCAGGTCTATTGAAGATGAGAAACCACAGCAGCAGAGCAAGACTTTTTTATTAATCTTTAAAATTTATCTTATATTTGGAGACATCTGATAAAAGAAAATTCTTGCACCTGTGTTATAAATAAGATACAGTATTTTCTTACAGTATCACATTTACACGTCTCAAACAGGATGAATTGGAAAAAACTGGGGATTTATAAAAATACTTTTATATATACTCCTACACAATATAAAAATATTTCTATGGGGAAAAAACTGCAAAACTTTGGTATTGCAGTTGAAACTATGATTTTAGATATTAAAATGAGAATTCCGTTTTTTAACTGACATTATAAAAAAATGTTGATTCACACTGCTGGTTAAAGAGAAAAATCAGTTCTATTTCCCCATTAAAACATTGCACAGGTTTTAAAATCAGTATGTTATCCAGAAATATACAAATATTGTATTAAAATTGGCCTTTCCTGATCTGAACACTGTCAGCTAATTCAGACAGATTTAGGTTTGAGCTTTTCAGCATCAGACCCCACCAGCTTGTGTTGCCCTTTTAAGTCTTAAGGAGGGTTTTAGTTTACTGTTGGTACTTTCCTGAAGAATGGAGTATCTGCACAATTTTAAAACAACATAAATAAGACCAGAATGTAAGAAGGGAAGGGGGAAGGGGGAAGGGGGAAGGGGAAAGGGGAAAGGGGAAGGGGGAAAGGGGAAGAGGAAGGGGATCCCCTCATTGCAACTTCCAGAGCTAAAGGGGCTCCGGGAGAGCTGTAGAGAGACCTGGGACAAGGGCCTGGAGTGGCAAGACAAGATGGAATGGTTTCCCCCTGCCAGAGGGCAGCGTTAGATGGGATATTGGGAAGAAATTCTTCCCTTTGAGGGTGGAGAGGCCCTGGCACAGGTTGCCCAGAGCTGTGGCTGTTCCATCCTTGGAAGTGTTCCAGGCCGGGTTGGACAGGGCTTAGAGTAAGCTGGGATAGTAGAAGGTGTCCTTGCCCATGGCAGGGGGTGAAGATAGATGATCTTTAAGGTCCCTTCCCACCCAAACCTGATTGTCTGATTTCATCCCTTGGGAAATGATTCCTGTTCACATCCAGCTCCTGACCAGCTCTTGCATGTGGTCAGACAGCCCTGGCATTCCTGGCATGGAGCAGAGGCCATGGCACCATCATTCCAGATCATCTAATTAACAGTGGGAATCCCACAAGAGAATAAACATTGCTGCAGATCCAGATTCTTCCAGGAGATATGAGAGCCAAAGGTGCCGGATCATTGCAGGGTTTTAAGCCCAGCTGGATTCTGGCATGCCTGTGGCTCCCCTGTGAACTCCAGTTGGTACCACAGGGATACATGAGCCAGACTTGCATCACCCTGGCCAGAGTGAGAACTCCAGCCTCCCAATGCTGTGCACTGCCTCTGCACAAGAAAGGGGTGCTTTTCCAGAGTGTCAGGGACACGAAGCACAGGGAGCAATCCATGTGCCAAAACCTGCTCATAAAAAACTGCCCACAGAGTGACTTTAAATACCCAGTGCACTGATAGCAACAAATCCCTCCAGGATCAGAGGAGCCAGCATACCTTCCTGCCTGTAGATGTGCATCTCACCCTCACTCAGGCTCGGCTTGCTGGTCAGCTCAGCTCTATTCTCACACTGGAGCCAGCCCTTACCTGTTCTTGCTCAGCCTCTCCAAGGATTTGATCTTATAACTTAGGAGTTTCTATCCCACACTGCTGTTTGCCAGCTCCACACTGGGTCCTGCTCTCAGGATCCAGCCCTGCTGCCATCCTGCCAGCAGCTCATCTGGAGCAGGCTGCCTTCCTCAGCCAGCAGAGATGTTTTGCTTCCAGCCCCTCTCAAGCACTCCTGGACCCCGGGACCAACTTTTAACAACGTTCCTGAGCAGTGCACAGTGCTGCAGAGCCCCAGCTGGTGCCAGGAGTCATGGTTTAAATAACACACAATAAATATTGGAACCGCCTGAGCTGCGGAGAACTCCTCAGACACCAATTTCTAAGGATGATCTAATACATTTCTTGGACTCGCTCGTCCTTCTCATTACTCTTCTGCATTTTTCCCCCTCTTATTTTTCTTCTCTCCCATTGAAATGTTTTGGTTTTCTTCTTTTATTTTTTTCGCTGCTTGAGTCTCTGAAATATGCAGCCATGGCAACAGGGCTGGAGGAGCGAATTCCCCTGGTCCTCCTGCATGTCCTTGGGGTCTGCTGGGGAGCGAGGGGTGAATTCCATCCATTCCCTCTGGCTGGGAGCAGTGTTTAGTAAACACACGGCAGCACACATGTGCTAACGCCTGCCCGGCTCTGCCAGCTCGGGAAAGGCTTTTCTGTAGGAAAGGCTTTTCTGCGGGTCGAGCATGTCTTCCCTCATCCCCCCAGAGTGAGCAGCGCCCTCTCCCCGGCACCCTCTGGGCTGGCATTCTTTGAGAGCAGCACTGGGGAGGAATGCAAGCCCCTGGCGTCGGGACAGGAGCTGACATTCCCGGCCCTGGGCTGAAGAATGTGGACATAGTGTCCGCTCCAAACTCCAGCACTGGAGTTCATTCACCCTGGAGGAGGGGGACGCTGGGATCTGAGCAAAACTCAGCCCTCAGTGACCAGGCTGCCATAACCTGGGGCTGATGAGCTCCCCTGTCGCTTCCAAAGATCTCCCCACGTCATGCCATGCCATCTGGGAACTCGTTCCTTGTTTGTCCTTGTTTTGGTGGCTCCGTGGCCTCTGCCCCTCAATCTGCAGCTGCGTCAGCTTTTTCTTGGAAAAGCTGGGAGAACATGAGGATGCTGCTAGCTGAGGAGTTGGGTTCAGGGCAGCAGGCAGCTCTAACTATGGAGAAGCCAAACCCATCCTCGATGAGCTGCTGGCAGGGAAGGAGAAGTTAGAAGTTAGTTAACCAGAAGTTAGGGACCAGCACCTGGGTTTGATGGATGTTAAAGACCTGGAAAAGGCAGTGCAAGCTGATGATATTAAGCAAAGCCAACTCATTTTAGTGTTTATAACGTGGCAGGAACCAGGACTGAGTGTGAATTCAAGCCCCAGGCCCATAACTGGCTTTCAGCTCATCTTTCCAAGGCAAACAGGGCTGCTCTAATTCCCCCTGCCCCTCCGACACACCCGGCGAGGGCTATTTATACACTTTACAATGTTAAGCACTGCTTGGATTACTGCATGGCATCCAGTCTGTTTGGAGCAGGGTCCCATGAACCAGAATAGTTTTGCATTAATACAGTTCTCACCCATTCCTAGGTTTGAAACTGGATACAGCGAGGTTACTCACCATTTACTCCGGCTGGATTGTGTGGGGCTTTGTGGATTAAAATAGCAAAACTTTAGCACTAACAGCGATACAACACGGTTCAGGCAGAAAGATCCCCACTGATTCACCACCCTGTTACATCAGCATTTCAACACCAGGAAATGCTGCTCATTCCACAGATTTTGGAGGACAGTGAAGCCCCGAGATTGCCGCTAAGCTGAGAAAGTTGGGGAGTTTTGAAAGAATTCGTGGAATTTTTGCACAAAACCTGAATACAAGAGGAGAGTTTTCCCCAGCTCATGGGTAACCATTTGAGAACAGGATAAAATAAATGAAGCTATCACAAAATCTGCCTTGGTTCTGCTGCTGGGGAGGGGGTGAGTGCAGCAGCATTCCCAGCCCGCTGTGCCAGGAACGGGGCTCAGCAGCAACCTGGTGGTGCGGGACCACAGGCTGACCCGGCAGCATTCCCAGCACAGCCTCCCATACCTCCCTACCTGCCCAGCCTCTGGAAAGGCTCCAGGTGTTGCACAAAAGCAAAGCAGCAGCAGTTTGTAGCAGAACCTGCAGGAAGAGGCAGCACTTGCCTCGGCACGTTGGAGCCAGCCAGAGCTTTCTAGTCGTGCTCTGAAAGTCAGGCTTGGGGAGCACACGGGGTTACCTGGCAAATTCTTGTCTCCAGGAGGGAATCACTGGATCCCCAGATCCCAATCCCAGGGCTGGAAGGGATCTTAAAGTGCATTTCATTCTACCGCCTGCCTGGGGCAGGGACACCTTCCACTAGCCCAGGTTGCTCCAAGCCCCATCCAATCTGGTCTGGAACACTTCCTGGGATGGGGCAGCCACAGCTTCTCTGGCCACCCTGTGCCAGAGCCTCACTGCCCCCACAGGGAAGAATTTTTTCCCAATATCTCACCTAACCCTGCCCTCTGTCAGCAGGAAGCCATTCTTCCTTGTCTTGTCCGTCCATGTCGTTGTTCAAAGTCCCTTTTCAGCTCTCTTGGAGCCCCTTTCAGACACTGGAAGTTACCCAAGTGCAATTGGGTACCCCAAAGTTCTCTCTTCTCCAGACTGTTTTATGGTAGTAGAGCTCACCCTGGAATTCTCCTGCTTTGTCATCCCAGGATTTTGTTCCCTGGCCTGTGAGTGAGATGTGACAGTTGGGGACATGCACAGCCGTGCCTCGGCTGTGCAGCCCATGACTGTGTGTGTGTGTGTGTGTGTGTAGGCAGCCAGAGGGACCCACAGCACAACAGGAACCTGTATTCCTCAGGATTCCATCCCTCATTGTTTGTGCCATGGTCACCCCAGGGATCCCGAGTTCTAGCCCCAAGGCTCCCTGGTGCTGAAGCCAGGAGAGGTTGTGGGGCTGGAAATGTTCCACTTTGGGGTTGTATTTAGTGTTCTCCCACCTGGCAGGGCACCAGCCTCCAAGGAGCACTGGGAGTGGAGATGGACCATGGACTGGAGATGGTCTTTGGACCATGGGAGTGGGGATGGTGTTTGGTGGAGCATGAAGAGTATGTGGTTTGGAAGGGCTGGGACTGGCTGTCCTGCCTGGAAGCAGGCGGAGGCTGAGGGGGGTGTGATGTGATGGGATGATTGTCTCTCTTCACCACAGAATGACACTTTCTCCAAGCTCTCTGCAAAGCCTCCAAGCCAACTCATGGTGCAGCAGTCTCAAGGGAGATGTCCATTCCCATTCACTCCTGTTTCCCTGACCACAAAGGCATGAGCTGCCTCCCTGAGCTCTGCTGCAGCCGTGGCACACATCCCTCTTTTCCGTGGGTTTTCTCCTCCCTTGCTCTGCAAAGCCAGAGTGGATTTTCCTGCATTGTCTGCCCAGCTTCCCTCACACTCTCCTGGATGCAGCTCTGTGGCAGGGCAGGGAATCACTGCCAGCAAATGCCTGACATAGAAGAGGAGGACAGCAGGGATTACACCCTGCAAGCAGCCGTAAACAAGAGAGCAGAGTGCAAAAAAATTCCTGGGATTTGCAAGCCAGTCTTCCTGATTTGCCTGTGAGCCCTGTGCTGGGGTGCTGGGCAATGCTGAGCATTCCTCCCCACTGATCCATGGACATTCCCAAACCATGATGGCTCCAGGCATTGCTCAGCCTTGGAGCCAGCTGAACATGGAGAAGGAAAGCAAAGCTGCTGATTAAACTGGCACAAAGCTGAGGGACATGGGGAGAAAAAAGGAAGGAAGAGGAAGGAGCGAGGACCAAAATATTGGGGCTTTTGGGCAGGACAGGGTGTGTTTGGGCCACAGGGACAGAGCCTCCTGGGTGCTGGAGACACATTTAACTCTGCAGGGACACAACCCAAAATAGCTGCCATGGGGTAATGTCTCCATGGGGGCTCTATTCCGGGATGGAGCCGCTCCTGGTCTGGGCATGGGGCAGCAGCTCAGGAATAGCCTTGGCTGGCAAGGGCAGCCCTGGTGTGCTCAGAGACAACCACGAGCATCTTCCCTGCTTGTATGCATCCAGCATTCCTCAGGGAGGGCCAGGGAAAGGGACCAGCCTGCCAGTTTTCCATCTGATTTCATTTTCTTAGAATTTCCTCTGATGGTTCCATTTTTTTTTCCTCTCTCTAATTCCACCTTTTTTTTTTTTTCCCAAGGCAGCTGGAAAAAATAATGTTTTGGTTGCCTTGGAAACACGCTCCTAAACTTTTGGTAGATCCAAGACATGCCTGGAGTTCCAGGATGGCCAGTCAGGGTGGTGGGGGCTTGCCCTCCCTTCCCAAAAGTGGCAGGAGCTGCTCTCCAGTGGCTCTGGACACACGTGGCCCTGACCTACCCTCTGTCCCGACCCCTGTTTACTCGGCAAATACAACATTGCTTACAAATTCCTGGGACATGCCATGGGATCTCTAGGCTGGGTAGTGTTACTTCATGCTGGACCCAGTGCAAGAGGGAAAAAAATAACAGGATCGCACTTTAAGGCTGTAAAAATGCGGGTGGGAATATTTTCCAGCCTGTGTAATTTTCCATCGAGGCCAAAATTCACATTCTGCCTTTCTCTGTTTCTGTTTTGCTCTCTGAAACCTGGATATATTTTTTTTTTATTCTCCAGCTTTCTCGAATGAAAATTTAGGAAATTCAAGGAAAGTGATTCTCCCCCCCACCATGTTTCAATGAAACTTTGTACATATACAATTTCAAGTGTCTGGAATTAAAACTTTCCTTTGGTCTGAAGCCAAATGTTTTCCTGAAAATTCAGCATTTCCTGTGATTTTCTGGGAAAGTGGGATATGGGCCCCTTCTCTTTCATTATCCAACACACATTCTTAAATGCTTGCTTATTCAGAAGAGTTTCAGCTCCAAAGTGGGGAGGAGAGGAAAGGAAAATCACAATGAAATGTTTCCCCTGCAGTGGGCAGAGAGGTTAAACATCCCATTTTTCCTGGAGGAAAGAAGACAAGGGTTTTTGGGTTTTTTTTAATTCAAACAAACAAACAAAAAACACCAAGGCACTTCTGTATGGAAAAACACTTGAAACTGAAGTTTGACTTGAAATTGCCTGAGCAGCATTCGTGTGTAATGACTCTGTACAGGGAGAGAGAGACCTGGGAAATGAAGTTGGGTGGGTTTTAAAGGCTTTCCCTGCCTGGAGCAATGGCTCTGGCCATCTCCATCTCTGCAGCTGGATGTTGTTTCCCCCTCCAGCTGAGGAAGTGCCCTTTCCAAGCCCCTTTGCTTCCAAATGAGCTTCTAATGACCACAATTTTTCTCCATCTTGTTAATTCATCCCTGGTTCCCTCCAGATATTATTCCAGAGTATGTTGCAGCACCCTGTGGTGGGATGTGGCCCATCACCCCAGGGACTTGCCCTTTGCTGCCTACTGGACCCACCCCTGTGTGTCAGGACCTGCCACAAATCCCTCAAATTTTTCTGCTGCTGCCAAACTCAGCAAGCAACTGAAAAAAATAAAACCCATCAGATCTAGCAGGATGCCCCATACCATCCAATCCCATTCCATCCCATGCTCTGTCTGGCTCCTGCCACCCTCTGCCAAATGCCCTGGTTTCCAAGGGAGGATGAAGAGGCAGGAAAGGGAAGGAAGGAAGGACTCTCAGCCCTGCCAAGGAACCTGTGGAGGGAACCAGAGAATACCTGCTGCCTGCAAGGGCTGGATGGTCAGGCTGCTCTCATGTCCCTCTCAACTCCCAGCTGCCCACATCATTCCTGGACACACCTTCCAGCTCTTGGGATGCAAAGTGAGGAGAACAGGCAGCATCTCATGCCCCAGCCCTAAATGTCTGTGTGAGCTGCACCCACCAGAGCCCCCCAGTGCCTTCAGCATCCTTGGCCACCTCCAGCATCCCCAGCACCTCAACGATCCCCAGAACCACAAGGATCCCTAGCAACTTTGAGCATCCTGAAACCTCCTCGAGCATCCCCAGCACCCTGAGCATCCTGTGTGCCTCCAACATCCTGGGTGCCTCCTACATCCTGGGTGCCTCCAGCATCCCCAGCACCTCCAGCATCCCCAGCACCTCCAGCATCCCCAGCACCTCCAGCATCCCCAGCACCTCCAGAACCCCCAGTGCCTTCAGCATCCCCAGTCTCCTCTGGCATCCCCAGCACCTCCAGCATCCCCAGCACCTGAAGAATCCACAGTGCCTTCAGCATCCCCATTCTCTTCTGGCATCCCCAGCACTTCCAGCATCCCCAGCACCTCCAGCATCCCCAGCACCTCCAGCATCCCCAGTGCCTCCAGCATCCTGGGTTCCTCCAACATCCCCAGCACCTCCAGCACCCCCAGCACCTCCAGAACCCCCAGTGCCTTCAGCATCCCCATTCTCCTCTGGCATCCCCAGCACCTCCAGCATCCCCAGCACCTCCAGCATCCCCAGTGCCTTCAGCATCCCCATTCTCCTCTGGCATCCCCAGCTCCTCAAGCATCCCCAGCCTCCTCTGGCATCCCTAACACCTCCGTGAGCATCCCTAGCTCCTCATCCAGGGAAGGAGATGAGCAAAATGCCCAGCAGGCCGGATCCAGCCCACCACTGCTGCGCCGCCAGCAGGCTCGGCCCCGAATTCCATCGTTGCCGGCCACGGGGAGCAGCGGGAGCGGCAGCCGGAGCACGGCCGGGGAGCAGAGACGGCCGGGGAGCAGAGACAGCCAGGGAGCTCATCCGCCTGGTTTTTCAAGGTCACAGAGGTGGTGGGAAGGAAAGAAAAAAGAGCGAGGATTAAAAAAAAAAAAAAAAAGTTGACTCAGAAACCGCAGGGAATTTTTTGCCTTTTTAGAATACTGGGAAGAGAAAAAATAGCCACAGTTATTCAAAGCATCCAGGATAATAACAGCCCTGTTTACTGTTTGCATGCAAAGATGGCAGGCAGGCAGCACAGCGCAGGGAAGAGGAATGAGGAATTCGCCGCGCTCGCACCGCGGGTCCGACCGCTCCTGCTGAGCCCAGCAAAGCCCGGCTGGTGATCCTGGCTGTGGGAGCAGGAGCTGGGCAGCCCCACCAGGACACCTGGGCAGTGCCCACCCGCCCAAGGGTCCTGCAGGAAGGGTTTCAGGTGGCCCTGGGGCTGGGGATGGTGCGGTGGGGGCTCCCAAACTGGAACATGCTCCAAGGGTGAGGGGATGCAGCATCCCGGAGGGTGTCATGGCCAACCCCTAAATAACAACCCCCATCCTGCAATCCCATCCCTGCCACAGAGGAATCTCCAGCCACACCCTCGCAGGGGCATGGGAAGCCAGGGGGACAGGGATGCAAGGACTGGGGACGCAGGGATACAGGGATCGAAGACAAGAGAGGTGCAGCGTCATGGGAATGCAAAAATCAAGTCATGCTGATGTTCTGAAGGGAGGGGACACCTTGGGGTGGCTCATTCTGCAATGGAATGCAAATCCCGATGAAAGGAATTCGGGAAGGGAGCGTTGACCCCCTGGCAGAAGAAAGCCCGGGGAGCACCCCCCCAACAAGCTCTGGACACAGAGAGGAGCCTGGAGGCTTGGGAGACCTCCGGGAAAGGGGTGGGATGAGAGAGGGAGGGGGAAGGGAAGGGTTCAGCAGGACCAGCGGGGAGAGCTTCATTCCTGCCGGTCCGACGAGCAAGCTGGGACTTGAGGCAAGAGAAAGCTCCCGGTTTGCCTGACTGGTTTGCTGGGAAGCGCCTGCAGGGCTGGCCCTCAGCCTTGCCAGACTTCCCCCACCAGGATCGGGATTATTTGGAAGGGGGTGAAATTCCCTTTCTCCCAAATTCCGGTGAGGATTTTTGGGTTTTTTTTTTAAACAGTTTTCCATATGAAGGAACGTGTGATGAGCTTGTCTCTCCCCATGCAGCTCTAGCATTCAGCAAGTGGAAAAGGAGTAGGGATGCACAAGGAGATGAGGAGGAGGAATCAGGGCCCACAAAGGACATGCCAAAAATTCAAGGATGCTCCAAGGACCGAGTTCCAATGTTCTCCAAAGAGGAATGAGGAAAAGCAGGAACCAAAGCTGCAGAGAGGCTGCTGTGGTGTGGCACCAAGGGAATGAGGTGTTCCTGGCTGGGAATGGGGCTTGGTGGACAGCCAGGGAGCCCCAAGGAGATCCTGGGCCTTGTCCCAGCCCACTGTGACCACAGAGGGACCAGAACTCCCCGGAAAGCCCTGGAGCAGCAGAGCCATCTCCCTGTCACCCACAAGAGCTGCTGCCCCAGGATAGGGCATCCCACCCAAAGCCACCAAGGTGACACTGGTGGCACTTGGAGCAGAGCCTGTTGGCCCTTTCCCATCTCTCCAGGGATGGGGATGTGCAGCCCACAGGAGGAGTCACATCCAGGTGCCAGCCCAGCCAGCAGCTCTGCAGGCACCTCCAGCAATCCCCTCCCAGGGCATGGGAGCCCTGCGTCCTCACAGGGATGTGAGGATTGAGGATACAGGGATCAGAAAGATCAGGAGACAGAAACAGAAGGACACAAGGATGCAGGGACACGAGGATGCCAGGATCAAGGACACAGAGATCACAGGCACAGGGATGGGAGCAGGAGGTTTGGCTCCCACGTGGTATTTCAGCCGTGCTATGGTGACAGGGACATGGGATAAAGGACAGACAGGGGATAAAGGACACACATAGGATAAAGGAGAGACATGAGATAAAGGACAGACTGGGGATAAAAGGGCAGTGGGTCCAGGCAATGCTGATGGTGAAATCCAGGGAGAAGGTGTGGGAAGGGCAGGCAGAAATGTCTGTGAGGCCAGAGCAGGTGATAACACACCCCACAGCAGCTTCCATGGCCAAGGTATGCAGCTCCTTTGGGATGTGGCTCTGGCTGAACAGCATCCCTACCAAAACACACAACTCCTTAAAAGTGTGCCAGGCAGAACTGGGACCTCCTGTCCTACCTGCTGGATTTAGGAATCCTCTCCCTACAGCCCAATTCCTGTATCCACAGGTGGGCTTTGTGCTTTTTTCTGACTGCCTGAGGCTGAGAGCCCTGGGGGTGAGGATCAATGGACAAAGCTCTCAACAGGAGCCCATTCCCTGAATCCCTGGTCCCAGAAGGCTCCCTGCAAACAGCCAGACCTGCAGCCAGGCCACTCTGCATCCGGATTCGGGTAAATAAAGCATGGGGTGTGAGAGCTGTGGTATGCCAGGAATGCTGCCGGCCTTCCTGGGCTCTGGAGCAGCAGGAGCTGGGGGAGGCAGGGCAGGTACAGCCCTGGCTGGAGGCTGCCAGGATCCCCCAGACATATTCCCAACCTCAGCAGTTCTCTGTGAACTTCCCACCCTGTTCTTCCCATCCCTGGCCCCATTTCAGGGTCCTCTTCAGGCTCCTGCATGGGTGGAGCTGAGTTCCCTGCTTGCAACACTCAGAGGTGCAAGGAGGATCCCTGCTCCAAGCTTCACATTGCTCCAAGTCTTCCTAACCTGCTCCTCAGGGATGGGGACCTGTCCCACAGCCATGGAAAGACACACATTTTCATTTTTTAGCCATACTTCCTGAGTGGGAAGGTTGGGGCTCAGCTGGGATTCAGCATCACTGTCCCACCAAGACCAGTGATCCTCAATGGAGTCCTAAGGCATCCTGCCCAGGGAAGGGATGGAATCCTTGGGAGTGCTGAAAAACATGTAGATGTGGTACTTGCAGACACAGTTTAGTGGTGACTTTGCCAGTGCTGAGTCAACAGTTGGACTTGATGGTCCTAAAGTGCTTTTCCAACCTAAACGACTCCATGATTCCATGGAAGAGCTGGCAGTAAAACTGATTTCTGATGCTGTTGTTCTGCACAATCCAAGCTAAACCCCATTGCTGAGCACAAGAGCTGCTGGTCCCCAGGGACAGTGGGATAACAAAGATGAGCTCAGTTAATGCCAAGGGGTGGCACAAAGGGAAAGCCTTGGCCTGGCTGGAGGTGGCAGAGTCCCCAGGGATGTTCCCCTGGAAGCATTAACACCACAGTTGTCAGAAAATAGAAGCCAAACACCTGGAAAACTACTGGTCTTCTGGAAGATCAAGGAACCAGGCAGGGTGGGAAGGACTTGGAGATGGCTGACAAAGCCAAGGAGAGCTTGGGAACCAGGTCCATCCATGCTGGAAGACATCAGGGAGTCCCTGTGGCAGGGGCTCAGGAGGGCAGGAAGGGGTTTTGTGAGGAAGAGGAGGAGGATCCCATCAGGATGCAGTTATGGGATGTGGGGATCAAGGACAGCAGGATGCAAGGATTGAGGACACAGGGATGCAGGGTCACAAGGATGCAGAAACCAAGGACACAGGGATGCAGGGATGCCAGAGCAGGAAGGAAACTGCATCAACACTTTTGGGCAAGTCCATCCTTTTCCCTTATTAAGGTGAGGGGAATGGGATCCCAATGGGATTTTGGGGAATGCAGAAATGCTCTTGAGCATTTTTCCCCTCTCCCACGCAGCTGCACCCCAAATCTCTGCCTTGGGGAGCTGGGAAGGACATGTGAACCAGGGGGTCAGCACTCCCAGACCCTCTTCCCCTGGCAGCACCTCCACCTCTCTGCATTGCATGGAAAGAAAGAGAATCTATGGATCAATATTTGGGTTTTTTTATTAAAATATTGTTATACCAAGTGGAATGCTACAGCAATCTCGGTATAGGGCGGCGTAACGAAACAGCCAGGTTTATGTTTAAATACTTCAAGATAACTTAAAATGCACAAATGAGAACTTGTCGTCTTTGGCAGGAAAAAAAGTTCACAGCACGAAAAAAATACTTAAAAAGAAATACCAATATTAATATAAAATATATTAAGTCATGGAGTTTGGGGGTTTTTTTTTTCCTCTTTCATAATTTTTTGTTTCTTTTCCATTTTGTAAACAATGCACGAGAACCGAAGGCATTTTTTACGTGTCTGGGGAGAGAAAAATAAAAAATGCAGTTGGCCAGCAAATGCACACGTTGAAAGGGGAAAGAAATAAAGAAAAATATATATATTTACACGAAGGGCAAGGATAGGAAGCTCTGAGGAGCAGGATGTTGGCGCTGGCTATGGCAGAAGCCAGCTGCCAGTAGCCAGGGGATGCAGCCAGGAGAAGGGCAGCACATCCCACCACCTCCATTGGCATCCTCAGAGCCTTTCACCTCCACCTTCATCCCCTCCATTGTCATTTTTGTTTCACTGTCACCCCATCACAAAGCCCGTGATGAAAACACAGGGGCAGGATGCAGGTGATGGAAGTTTGCTGCTCCCAGGGCTTGGCTCAGCCACGTGGATCCAGGTGGTTGATGGCACAAAGGGGGACAGGATCCTCATAGGGGATCCCTCCCACCTCTGCCCTTGTGCAGAGACTTCAGCTTGTGGGCCATCAGAGGGGGATTTTCCAGTCAGAAGCCAAGCACCTGGGTGGCCAAAACTCAGAGGTGGGAGCTGGGATGGGGATGGAGCTGGGATGGAGCCAGGATGGGGATGGAGCCACTGTGAGGTCCCCGGGCTCCAGCGCGCCCTGCGCAGCCGGGGATCCATGTGGGCACCAGGGGGGACAGTGACCCTCCCACACCCCAGAGTCACTGCCGAGACCGGCTGAGGGGACACTGCTGAGCTCCCGGCTCAGTCCCTCCTTCCCAGATGCTTCTCCATCCCGACATGCTGGCAGGAAGGGTGGAGGGGCCACCGTGCAGCCCTGGGTGGCCTTAAATCAGGATCTCCACCATGTCAGACAGGTCCGGGGCTCTGGCAGTGGCTGAGCTCTCTGCAGAGAAAGAAGGGATTGATTTACAGAGATTGAAACCCACCCCTTTCAACTGGGACCTTAAAAATGCCTTTAAAGAATTGCTTATGCTTGTACAAAGCCCGTCCCAGGGATGCTAAGCCCAGATGGGGACTGGGGCAACCCAACTCCCTGCCCTGTGCCATCCAGGGACACTCACCCAGCACTCCAGTGCCCTCGCCCTGCCCGCTGCTCCCAGCTGCTCCGTCCGTCTGCGTGCTGCCATCCTTGCTGCCGTGCTTTGAGTGGGATGGCAAGGGAAGGGCAGTGGACACTGCTGTCCCTTCAGCGGTGGCTTTGCCTGCTGGAGGAGACTCTGTTAGGGATTCAAGGCAAGGGATGCAAGTTTTCAAGGCCAGGTTGGATGGGGCTTGAAGCAACCTGGTCTAGTGGGATGTGTCCCTGCCCATGGGGCTAAGGGTGGAAGAAGATGAGCTTAAATCTCCCTTCCAACCCAAACAATTCTGGGATTCTGTGATTGCTGGCTGGTCCTGGAGGAATCACCCCTCCCCATGCTCTCTAACTCCAAAACCACAGGGGAAAATTGCAAGCAGGTCCCCACCACCAAGTGAAGGTAGGGAGCAGGCAGATGTCCCTATTTACCTGTGCTGCCACGGGAGCTGCCCTCGGATGACCGGTCACTCTGGCCAGCCCCTGGCCAGCTTGGGGCGGCGGAGGCAGCGAAGATGGAGGGCACGGATTTGGCCGGCCGCAGGGAGCCCTGAAGGGCTTTGCTGGGGTCCCTCCTTGAGCGCTGCTGCAGGACCTTGATGACAGCATCCTTCTCCAGGATTTGGGCATGAAGGGCTTTTAACCTGGAGAGGAAGAAAGGCAGAAGCTGGAAGAGGAGCTGGATGAAGAGAGGAGGATCCAGGCACCGCCACCAGAAAAAGTTTGATGGGCACCAAATGCCTTTGTCAAGGTGGGACTTACCTGTTCTCCATCTCCTGGTGCTTGTGGCTGGCCAGGAGAAGGTCCTCGTTGAAGCTGCTGTTGGGGGAGTGCCGTGGGGAGTGGCTGATGAGGGTGGTGTCGCGCTGGGCGGCCGCCGTGGCCGCGGCGTCCATGGCGAACTGGCGCATGGTGCACTCCTCCAGGTACTTCTGCTCCCACTTGGTCATGTCGGCCTCCAGCGCCAGGATCTTCTCCTCCCTCTCCCTCAGCTGCTCCGACAGGGTGTGGGCGCTCAGCTCCGGCGTCCCCCCGCTGGCGGTGCCCGCCTGCCTCTGCAGCAGCCAAAACAAAGCCCCGGTGAGGATGAGGAGGCAGCACCCGCCGTGCCTCGCCGGAGCCACCGTGGCTGGCCAGCACCCACCTGCTGAGCCCGCAGCATCTTCAGCTCCTGCTCCAGGCGGGTGCGGAGCCGCAGCTCCAGCTGCTCCCGCTTCTCACAGGCGGCCTGGAGCTGCCCCAGGGCTGCCTGCAGCCGCTCCACCTTCTCCACGTAGGCTCGTTTCTTCCGGAGCTCGGCCTCTGCCTTGGCCGCCCGCGCCTGGGCGCTGCCCAGCGCCTGCTCCAGCAGCTCTGCCCGCCGCCGCTGGTCCTCGTTGGCGCTGCGCAGCAGGGAAATCTCCCGCTCCAGCTTCTCCTTCTCCTGCTGGTGCTCGTAGCCTGCAAGGGAACCCCGCAAATCTCAGACGTTTGGCTTCCTCAAGGCTGGCCCGTGAAAACCAGAGGGGGATTCTTTGCTTCCTGACATGTGGCTATGCCACCCCTTCCTCCAGATCTTCTATCAAATGGGGGTCAGGGGCATTCCAGCCACCCGGGCAGATGGCCAAAAGCCTCCACGTGCCACATTCCAGCCTCAATTTTTGCTCGGGAAGGGTGAAACCTGCCTGGCGTGAATCCAGCCACCTTAGGGAATGGGGGAGGAAATTCTTCCTGACCAACAGCACGTCTCGCTGTTGACTAAAAACTAAAATTTAAGTACATTTCCCCCAGAAAAAAGCCCAGGCTGGCGTGGCTGCGAAGTGCAGGAGGGAGGAGGGAGAGAACGGCCGGGCTGGCGTGGGTCGGGAGTGCGGGCTTGGTGCTGGAAGAGCCGGCGCTGCGGCAGGAATGTGGGGAATGCGGGTCACGCCGCCGGCCGGCCGCCGGGATTAATGGCTCGAGTCCAGCGCCAAGAGCTGCTCCATCCTCCCTGGGGAAGGGCGAGAGCTGCCGCCCGACACCCGCCTCCTCCTCCAGCAGAGCCCCGCTCGCAGTTGCCGCGGGGAGCCAGGCGAGGATGGGTGTCCCCCGGGACTTACTCTGTGCCAGGAGTTTGGCCACGCTGCCCTGGTTGCTCTCCTGGTTTTCCTGGGTCTTGCTGGCCAGCTGCTTGTTCGCTGATTCCAACCGCTCTGGTCCAAAACAATCAAAGCCAATTAAGATTTAAATACAAGATTTGGGCTGGAGGAAGTGGGAAAAGCCTGGTTTCCCATAGAAACAGCTGGGGGACACTGAGCACCCACAGGGATGGGGACAGAGAGGGTCCTTCACCTTTCAGGTCCCGGTTGAAGTCCTGGAGCCGTCGCATCTCACAATCTCTCTTGTTCCTCATGGCTTTCTCCAAGGCTTCCCGCTTGGAAGACGCCTTGACGAGGTTTTCGTAATCCTCTGAGATGCGCTGGATCTCACTCTCCAGCTGGGGTGGAGGAAGGGACAGGCCAGGGTTAGATATTCATGGAATGAGGAAAGGAAAGGGAGATGCTGGCCGAAGCCCAGCCAGGGTGCTCAGCCCAACCTGAGCTGCCAGAGGAGCTTAGTGCACCTCAAGTTGACCCCTAGCACATATTTTGTGGGGGGAAGACTGAGTTTTTCAGTCGTTTTTCTTATGGAAGAGTCTCTCCACAGATTTTGGCTCTGCCATAGCCTGGCCACGGGGAACAGCCTCCCCTTGTAAAGGGCCACACAAAGGGCTTTCTGTGGTGGCCGGGATGGGGGCCACAGGAGAATGGGCTCCTTCTCCCCAATCCCGGCTGCTGCGCTGCAGCTGCTCCGAGGGGAACGAGCCACCGGAGGGAGGAGGAGAAAGGATTAAAAACCACTAAAGGGGGTGAATTTTCACAGCAGCTGGTCGAGCATCCCCCTGGGCAGCGGGGTGGGGGGGACACGGGGCTGCCACCATTCCTTCCCTCCTCACCTTCTGGATGCGGCTGGCCTTCTCGGCACAGCTCTCCAGCTCCCGCCGCAGCTTCTCGCTCTCCCGCTGCAGCCTCTCGTTCTCCCTCAGGACGGCGTCGGCCCGGGCCAGGCGGCTGCTGGCTGACACAGCCTGGGCACTGACCAGGGCCTCCACGCCGGCCGGACCCAGCGCGCCCGGACACAGCGGCAGGAAGGCGGCCGGCACCGGGGTGGGCAGCACCCTGCAGGGAGTGAGGACAGCCTGTCAAGGTTTGGCATGGTAGGGGAGCTGGCTGCAGCTCCAGCACCCCGTCAAGCACACAGTGCTGTCTCCAAGTCACCTCAAAGGAGGTGGAAGTGGCCTGTCTTGGTGAATAGGTGGAAGGGCCTATCCTGGTGGAATAGGTGGAAGTGCCTATCCTGCTTTTTAGAACTAGGAAGCGCTTGCTCTCTAACCACAAATCCCATCTTGCAGGGATGCCTTGACCTGACCCCTCCAGGACCTGCCCAGTGGGTCTGGATGGGCTCACAACCCCCCAGGCCCCTCTCTTCCTGGGAATGCTGCAAACAGCCTGGCATAGGATGCACCTTGGACGCCAGCATTTTCCTTATTTTCTGGACAAAGCAAAGGCTCCTGACATAGGTCCTCACTGCCAAACTATGGCTATGTCATTTTTATATTCAGAGGAGCCAGGCCGGCCTGGCTGCCCCTTCTGCCACTGGCCCAGCATCCCACCCCAAGATCCCTCCTGGAATACCCTGAGCAGGGTGGCTGTGCACGGCCCGGCCCCGCTGCGCTCCCCCGCGGGCTGCCCGCCAAGGGCCTGCATTCCTGCGGGATGATATAGGAGCAAGGAAGAATAAAAACATCTTCCTCGCAGCTCCCCTTCCCCTCTTTGTTCCCTGGAAGGAGAAGGTTTTCCTGCTGGAGATGCTATCGCTCTTTGCCTGGATAGATCAGCAGGGCTGGGAGCAGTGTGTCCTCCCATTGAGCCACCAAGTCCCTTCTTCCCATCATTTTCCACACTGGAAGAGGTTGTTTCCAAATTCCTGGACCCCCAGATGTCCATCTCATGGTCAGCCTGGGGCTTTGCCAGAGGCATTCAGCTGCCAAAGGGCCACAGACCACTTGGCACCAGCCCAGGCTCTGCAGCAATTCCAAGTTACATGGACATTCCCAGCTCAGGACCATGGGATGGGTTTCCATGGAGCAAGAAGCATATTTGTCTTCCACCCTGCCCCATATCTATTCCACATTTAGCTGTTTCCTGGGCTGCTTCCAGCTCCTAGATTATCCCCTAAGTTACCCCCAGATTCCTCCTGGTGCATGGGGAGGGGGCAGGGTCTATGGGAATGGGATTTTCATCACTGGTTGGAAAAGCCCAGCCGTGCTGGGGGAACTGGGAACAGGAGCAGAGTGGGGGGCTCCCAGCAGACCCCCACGTCCTGAGCCAGTGAGGACAGGAGCAGCTGCTCTGGGCTCCCACCACCCTTCACATCCTACAAATTCCAAACATCAATCCTGGACATTCCTGGGAGGCATCCAAAATCAGAGCCCAGGGGCCTCAATTTACCTGATCTCAGGATGCTGAAATCCAGCACCTTCCCGGGAGCAGGGCCGGGGTTCAGCCAGGTAAGCGTCCTGGGAAGGGATGACGTAGGGATACTCCGGGGGCGGTCCCCGCGGCTCCGTGCCCTCGGGGTGCTGCCCGCGCAGGGGGACCAGCTGGCGGGAGAGCTGCGGGAAGCTGTGGGAAGCGCTGATGGGGCTCTGCGCCTTGGCCCCGTTCCTCTCCAGCGACATCCGCATGAGCCGCTCGCTCAGCGACCGCACGTGGCCGTGCTTCAGGTCCTTGAGCCCCTCGTCGGGGCGCCGGGCCCCGCTGTCGGCCCCGCGCGGGGCGTTCTCGGCCCGGATCCCCGCGCCGGCCGCTCCCCGCTGCGAGGCCAAGAGCTGGGAATGCGCCTTGGCCTCCTCGTAGGTGGGGAGCTCCTCGCCCTTGGGCGGGCACAGCCGATAGACGCTGTTCTCCAAGTAGACGTGGTCGGAGTGATGCTCCTGGCCCTGCGGCTCCTGCCGCGTGGATTGCTGCACCATCTGGCTCTCCTCCGGGCTGAGGCTCTCCAGGGAGGAGCGGGGGCTCCCGGCCCCGCCGCCGCGCAGGGCCTGCTGCTGGATGGCCAGCAGAGTGCGGTTCTCCGTGAGATTCCCATAGCGCAGCTGCTCCTGGATCAGGCGGTGCAGCACCGTCCCGTTCGAGTCCTCCGCCGTCCTCATGTCCGTCCGTGCCGGCGGCAGAGCCACGTTTCCACCCGAGAAGGGTCCACCCGGGGGACCTCAACAGCAACTGGCCACGCCGAGACACCTGCAAGAGGGAAAAAAGGGATGGTTGGGAAGCAGTCCGGGCAGGACAGTGCGGATCCTGATGGACGCGGGATTGTTTGCCAGGAATGTGGCCGGGACGTGCCGGAGGGGTGGGAGCCCGTGGCGGAGCAGCCTCCGCAGTGGGGTGGCCGAGCACCGGCACTCTCAGCGCACCCGCAGCCGGGGCCGGGACCTGGGGCTGGCTCCGGAGCCGGCGCCCCGTGGACCCGGGACTGGCACCGGCCCGGGAATGGGGGATGAAGCGGCCCCCACGGGAGTAGGCACAGAGATAGGAGCCATCATCCCCGGACACAGACATGGAGGTCCTGGACTTGCAGAGGTGTCCCAGTCCCAGTGAGGGTCCTGGGAGTTTTCCGGGGGGGCTTTAGGTGCCGTCGGGATGTTCTGGTCCCGATTGAGAGGGTGCTGGGAGAGTTCCCAGTCCCTGAGGATGGATCCGGTAAGGGAGTGGGTCTTTTTCCCCAGGAGGGTCCAGGTGCCGAGGAGGGCGAGTCCCGGTCCCAGGGAGAAAGGTCCCGGTTCCGGGGGGCGTCCTTTTCGTGTGGAGGGATCCCAGTCCCGGCTGGGGACTTCCCTGGGCCGGGGGGGGGTTCGATCCCGGTCAAAGAGTCCCGGTCCCAGAGGGGTGTCCCAGTCGCGGCCCGGAGGATGGCGGTCTAGGGGGGTCCCGGTCCCGGGGTTGCTGGTCCGGGTGGGTCCTGGTGCCGAGGGAGGTCCCGATCCCTGCTGGAGGATTCCCGGTGCCGGGGGGACGTCTTTCCCCGAGGGGCATCCCCGTGCCGGGGGGGTTTCGGTGCCGGTCGGCGGCTTCCCAGTACCGGTCGGGGGTCCCGATCCCGGTCGGGGGAGTCTCAGTGCTAGGGGGGTTCCCTG
>JBBMKD010000013.1:20992609-21022939 GCA_037834095.1 Argya squamiceps | reverse complement strand
CCCCGCGCCCGGACCCGCCGCTCCGAAAGAATCCTCACCTCAGGTCAGCCCTTCCCGCCGCGCCTCCGGCCTGCGCCCCGTCCTCTGCCCCGCCTCTCGGCCTGGCCGCCGTGCGCACGCCCCCAGGGCTCCCCGTGTGGGTGTGGGAAATTCCTGATCGGTCCCAGGTGTTGACGCGGGGGTGGTCCCGGGTATTCCCCGTAAGCCGGTCCGCAGAGCGGGGTGTGGCGGGGACTGTGGGTCCCAGGTGTTGTCAATAAACCCATTAGCCCCTCGTTGCCCTCCCACCTGCACCGTGCGGGCTTCAAAAGGAGCAAAGGGTGCTGGCGGAGTGGGGAGAGTGTATGCACATCTTTCGGGGATGTGTTGGCTGCAGGGAAATCGTGGAATAACCTGGATGTGAAGTAGATAAAAGAAGGATGCCGTGCCCGGCATTAAGCATTTCGCTCCTGGTGATGATGGCCGGTCTACCTCCATGCCTGCCGCTGGAAACGTATGGATCACACAGCCTGTGCTCTGGGGAGTGTGCCTGCTCCCCTCCGGGAGAAACCTCCTCCGGGAGGCTTTGCTCAGTGTCCCATCCCAGAGTGAGAGAGACGAGGGAATGGCTCTGCAAAGAGCCGCATGTTGTACCGATGGTTTTCATTGAGGAGCAGCCCAGAAGGAATTAGCTCATGGGGGCAAAAAAATAAAAATAGGAACGTTCTTTGAGCTCTGTTCCTAAAGGAGATATTTTTACCGGATATAATGATGGTATCAGCTGATAAAAATCGTTACATTTAGGGTTCTGAGAAAAGGTGAGGCTGGTAATTGTTTCAAGGATCTGTTCCTCAGCGCTGACTCAGCAGGAAGTTACTGGGGTGGATGTCAGCAGGACTGGCTTTCCCACCTTTCATTTCCTGTTCTACTTAAACTTTCTTTTGTAACTCAGCTTACTGACATGAACTCGGATGGCTTAGTGACCTCTGGAGTGCTTCTTTCCTGGAGGAAAGAGAAAAGCATCACATATTAAGGCGTTTTTTGGTGATTAGAAGGAACATAAAACACGAGAGAGCATTAACAGAAGGAGAAAAAAGAGGCCTGATCTGCTTTAGTGGGATGATCAACTCTGTGGGAGATGATCCTGGGGAAGTAGGAAAGCCTCCTTTGGAAGTTTGGGCCCTGTGAAGGGAAGTCAGCCTGCTGGGAGCTGGATTGTGGCTGTAAAACATTGTTCTTTGTGTTCTTCTCTCAGTGTTTTGTCACCTGTGGAAGATCCTGAAGAGATTCCAGCAAAGAGGCTGAAAACAGGTATTGCCCCTCACAGAGGTTTAATATGTCTGATTTTCCTTGGCTTTGGGGTACCTTGGGGGACTCTGGGTTTGGTACTTCGGAATTTCTGCTGAAGCTGAGGATTTTTGAGCCATTCTTGTGGCTGGAGGGGGTCTCAGGGGCCTGGGTCTGTCAATGATGTGTCCCAGTGCTCATGGATGTGGCACGTGGGTCAGTGGTGGCCTTGGCAGTGCTGTGGAACAGTTGGCCTTGATGACCTTGCAGGGTTTTTCCAGCCTTAATGACTCTGTGGTTTTCAAACCAAGTGGATTATCAGAGATCCTGGTCAGATGAAGGCAGGAAGAGAAGGGGGGAACAACTTTTTCTGTCCTGGGAGAACCATGTATCTGCACTGAGGATAAATCCTGGCTGGGGCAGGGCATGGGATCTCCCAGGTCTCTCTGGCACTGAGCCCTGCAGGGCAGCACAAACAGCATTTTCCATCAAGGCTGTTGCTGTTCCATGGGGGGATGTGGAGCTTCCTAATTCCTACTTGGGAGCAAGACCCCCAGTGATGGGGTGGGGTGTGCTGCTGGGCTGTTGCTGTGTTGTTGGAATGAGTTAATTGTTCCATGTGGGATCCAGGAGCTGGGCTTTGGTGTCAGCAGAATTCCCAACCCCTGTTTCCAGTCCCGTTCTTTATGGCCTGGTGGTGTGGTTTTTCCAGAATGTGTCTCTGGGGCTAACAAGGAGCCTGAAGAGGTTTCTGTGGCTGCCAAGCTGCCACCTGAGGCAGCAAGTAGAAGCCAGGAGGCTAAAGAGAGAGATGACTTCTGCTCCTCTGAGTCTGAAGATGAGGTGAGGATTTTGAGGGGAGCTCAGGGATCAGCTCCCACAATCCCTGCATGTGTGAGAGCCTGTTTGACAGAAGTGGTGCCATCAGTGCCCGTGCCTTCTGCTGAAACCCAAGCAGAACCATGGGCTCTGGGTCAGAACTTACTGAATTTTGGGAAGGGGAGGTGTCTGCTTGGCTTCACTTCCAGGTTATACTCACTCTGCTACTTGTTTTTATTTCAGGCTGTGTACCTTTCTTCTGAGTCTTCATTTGTAGCATCTGGAGAGGATGAGGACACGACAGAATCTGGTAGGGCTGACAGCAAGTCCTTCACTCATTCCTTTCTGCTGCTGCTCTGAGTCTGGGCAGCTCTGCCCAGGCTGGGGGCTGGTGGCTGAAGGCAAAATACCTGGGTAGCACCCAGGAATAGTGGAGGGTGAGCTCTGTTTCTTCCCTGCATCCTGGTGTTGCTTCTGGATTGGAGCCAGCATTGGGAACAGGCTCCCCAGGGAGTGGGCACAGCCCCAAGGAGCTCCAGCAGCATTCGGACAATGCTCTGAGATGCAGAGGGTGGGATTGTTGGGGTGTCTGTGCAGGGCCAGGAGTTGCATTGATGATCCTTTGGGTCCCTTCCAACTCAGCATATTCTGTGGTTTATCCCAGGATGCTCACAGGGTTGTGGATCCCAATATTGACTGCCTTGGATGCAGTTCTAGTGTGTCCCACTGCTAGCTTGCCAGAAATTGTTATAAATGCTGATTTTAGGTAGTAGAGCCTCAGAACCCTTTTGTGTCAGGCTTAGGCTGGCAACATTCTGCAGCTGCCAACATGAAAATACCCTGAAACAACATAACACAAATAATATTAGAACATGAGGGATAAAATGAAAGTAATTTATCTTTGGTGAAGCTCTTTAAACTCCTAAAACTCCTGTTTTCTTGTTCAATTGCTGATGGCTTGTGCTCTTCTCTCACAGACAAAATGCCTTGTGACACTAACCCATGCTTGACTGAGGAAAGACCATCCTCTTTTTCCAAGAGAGTTCCATATCTGAGGTAAAAATCCTTCTGTTTTCTTTCACTTCTGCTTTGAAGGGTTCCTTGCCTTTCACTTCCCCCTGTGAAGTTCCTGTGTTGCCCAACATTTGTATTTGTGTGCACAGAGCAGCATTTTCCAGGGTGTTCTGGGGCTCCTCCTGGCTGCCATACTGAGAGGTCTCGAGCTGTGGGGAGACAGCTGTGCCTTTGACCAATTTTAAACTTTCTCTTTAAATCCAGGCAGTTGATAGACTCAGGAGATCAGAAAAAGATTAACAAGTTCAACACTCTCACCTCCTGTGGTAGGAGGAAGTGTTGAACTTGGGAAGAGGCCGAGACCAGGAATGCAAACAGAAAAACCCACAACCACCAAAAAAAAAAAAAAAGAAAAAAAATCCCAAAGAAACCCCAGAGGATTTGCATTTCCCCAGAGGATTTGCATTTGGAAACACTTATTTTTTTAATATTGTTTTCCTCTGAGAGTGTTCAGCTACTGCCACAGGTCACCTAGAGAGGTTGTGGAGTCTGTCCATGGAGATGTTGCAAAACCCTCCCAGACAGGGTCCTGGGCAGCCTGCTGTGCCTCCTTGAATCAGGAGGTGTTAATTAAAACCTAATTAATAAATCAGGAGCTTTGGATGTTCTCTTAATACCATTTCTTCTGCCTTGGATGTTTTCAGCCTGGGTGACAATAACCACATCCAAGCTGCTGCAGAGAGCCCTGTCACACCCAGGCCCCCCATCAAGGAGCCAAGTCCCAGCTCTGCAGGAGTCAGTGGCACCAGGAGGCCTTTGTGTGCTGCTGAAGAGGTAAACTGGGGAGAAAGGAATTGTTTTGGGGTGAAGCAGCTGTGGAGTTCCTGTACAGTTAGGCTGAGAGAAAAGGAAGGGCTGGGAATGCCTGCTAAAGTCTCTTTTTTTTCTTCCCTTCTGCAAGGATGTTCAGCAAGCAGAAAACAAGAAATACAAAGAGCTCTTGAGTCTGTTCAAGGAAAAATATTCTGGAAGGCTGACTTCTCCACGGCTGGCAAGACTCAACAAGTAATTATGAGCAAAATAACCCTTAATTTTCTGGTGGTGAGTTGGTTGGATGTGGAAGGGGAGGAGAATTGATCTTTCCAACTCTCAGTGTTCTGGACAGAACCAAATGTAATGATTGAGTCTCTTCGGGAGTAGTTGACACAGAAAATGTGACTCTTATATGTTCACTGTGCTTGAGTTGAAGGTGGCCAAACTTCTGGGTGTAAACTCCTCAAAATGCCCTTTGCATCTGGTCGTGGAACCAGTGACAGTGTACACAGCCTTGCCATGGTTCTGATGAGGATTAAACAGCCTAATTTTACTTTATGTATTTCTGTTGCTTTCATTTAGCCAGTTGTGTACAAATAGCCATGTCCTCTGCAGTGAATTGAGGTGCACTGGTAACAAAATCACCTGTAAAAACTCTGTCCTTTTCTTCTGCCACACCAAAGAGTTCAAACCAAGGAACCAGTGATGACTGGGAGTCCCCTGAAAGAACAAAAATCCAGAGGTGCCTCTCCACCTGTGCCAGAAAGGACCAGTGAGTATCCCCAGGACCCAGGTCTGGTCCACTCTGTGGGTTCTCCAGCCCAAACAGGGCATTCCCTCAAGCTAGTTATTGGCTAAACTGGGTTTGTGAGGGTTTTACTGAAGGGGAAGAATTGGTTTAAAATGGTATTTGAGAGCTGTGACTGTAGCAGTGCAGTTTGTAGCTGGATGTGGCCCCACTGCACAGGAGAAGGTTGTAGTACCTGTCTTACCCATTTTTTTGGGAAGGGGATATTTGACTCTGCACCCTCAGAGCTGCCCTTCAGTCCCTTTTTAATGCTAGACAGGACTGTTTTCATAATGAAAAAAGCAGAGCTTCCAAACCAACTAAACTAATTACATATATGTTTAATATTGTCCCAGTTTGGTTTTTTCCCCTATTCATTATTTAAATACTTTTTCACCACTAGATTTTTATATCTTGGACTTTATGACATGATCATCTGGAGATTGAAATGATTTCTGAGCAGGTGCCAGAGCTTGAACTTCTTAGCTGAAAATGCTGATGAAATGTCTGTGATGTCACCCAGAAACTGAGAGCTCTGTGCAGCTGCTGGAATGGGAAGTCACCTCCTTGTTCTCATATTGCTGCTTTTCCCTGCAGGTGTCAAACATGGGGCTGTTTTCAGCCCCCAGCTGCCTCAGAGAGGTGTCATGATCAGGTGAGAGTCTCTTTTAACCTTGGCTCTTGTTTCTTTTGGCTCTGTCAGCCTCCAGAAGACCAGTCCTGTTCAGTGTCTCAGTATGTTGGGTAGAGGAGCAGCTGGTGGGAGGAATTTCTCACCCAGTGGCTCAGAATTTCTCTTCTTCAGTGTCTCAGTTGTCCCTCACATCCAGCTCCCCTGTCACAGCTGGGCAGCTGTGGGTTGTGCTGGGTGATTTTTGGGAGAAGGAAGTGGGGGTGACAGTGGTGGCCACACCAAGTTGACCTTGGGTTTGCAGAATCCATTTTTTGCCCTTTAGTGCCACACCATTAATGAGCTGAGTTTGTATTTCCTGTGGATCCTGAGCAAAAGGAGTAGGGAGCTTGTAAAGCCTGGGGGGACTGAGGCAGATTTTGAGGCTTGCAGGATGCCTTGGGTTGGAGTAAGAGACCAAAGAGGAAGCATTGCTGTCCCTCTTCAGGGGACTGTGATGGCAGGATGGGAGTGCAGGAGGCTCCATGTGGAGGGAAAAGGGAAAATGCAGCTCCATGTGGAGGGAAAAGGGAAAGAAAATGCAGCTCCATGTGGAGGGAGTTGAGCCTCAGGAGGCTGTGGAGCCTGTGGTGAGGACACTCTCCCCTGGAGAAACAGCAGCCCCTGGGCTTCAGGGCTGTGGTCAACCCCCAGGGAAGAAACTTTAGGAGACTGCTGTCTTCCCATAGTGATAAGATGTGTTCCTCCCCCATTAAGCTTATCAGTGTTAGGTTAATTGATTGTACCCCATTGATTCTTCCCCTCCTTAGTTAATGGGTCTGATTTCCATCCTTCCCCTGGATGGGCCATTTTCAATCCCTAACCCAACTGGCCAAGCTGTGTAACCCCAGCCCCCTGCCTCCCCTCTGTAAAAATCCCTGTTTTTTGTGGCTCTTGGGTCTTCTGTCCCTGGATCCCCTTGAGGAATGAAGCTCCTGGTGAGCTCCACCAGAAGGCTCCATCCCTTTTCTTCTGTGTCACCTGAACAGAGCTGCTGTCACAAGACAGCTGCATCACTGCAGGGGCTGGGATGTGCCTGTGCCCCCCAGGACATCCTTTGCAGGACACTTCTGAGGAAGATTGTGGCACTTCTAAGCTCCAAGGGGGGACTTTGGTGTTGTGGCAGTTTGGTGCCCTCCTCTTCCTCCCCTCAGACAAGAGAGGAGAGAGTGCAGATGGGGGCAGAGAGAGGTTTGGTTGTGGCAGGTCTGGTTTTGGGGTGATTTTGTCCCTGTTCTCTTTCCCCCTTAGACAGGAGCACTGTATTGAGCTGTGTATTTGTCCTGAGTTAAATTGTCATTGTCCCCTAAGCTCAATGGAAGAGAGGAAATAACTGGTGAGGTAGCATTTGTCACCAGGAGGTCACAAATCCCTCTGTCATCCTTGTTAGAGGAAGTACTGGTTGCTTTGCTGTTATCCAAAGATTAAAACTGAGAAACAAAAGGAGTTTGGCATCTGATGGTGGAGGAAAATTTTCAAAGCTTCCAGCTCTTCATCCAGCTCTTCATCTATCCTGGTCTGGCTGCTGGCAAAGGAATGGAGAAGGAAACTGGGATGCTGTCTTGTCAGAATCAGCCCTGAGAAAGCATTTCTTATGCAGAAGGTGAATTTTGGGGAATTTCCTGGCCAGAGTGGATATCCAGCTCACTTCTCTTTCTCTCCTGACAGCTACTACGCACTACCAGAGGACTCTCGTGGACAGAGAAAACGAGAGAAACGAGCTGCTTCAGTGGTGAGCTTGAGTTAGTCATTACCTCAGTTTGTTCTCTGGAAAACAAAACTCCTCTCTGTTCAGGTTTGAGATCCAAAAGAAAATTTGGAGTGTGGAAATCAGGAATACTTACCTTGATCTCAGCTTGATACCTGCATGAGGAGGCTTTGCTGGGGTCCTGGATGTTAATCCAAGCCCAGGGAAAGTCCGGCCTCTCTGGGAACAGTTGGATTGTCACCAATCAAACATGACTTTGGGCTTTGCTGCTGGGATGTGTTTACACAACCTCTCCCAGTTTCTTGCAGGATTCTCTGCCCTGTCCCCCAGCAAACCCCTTGTGCTTCTCTCTGATTCCCTGTCCTTGTGCCTGGCAGAGCCAGCGTGACACTGGAGTCCCCCAGGGAAAGTTATTTCAGTTCCATGTGACACCTGTCCTGTCCAAAGACCTCTTCTTTGTGGACAGTGAGCCACTGCCATGCCTGGAGAAGCCTTTGGATGACCTGGCTCCACTGACAGAGGTACAGAGCTCAGCCAGGGCTGTGTCTGGTTCAGAAAAGGCCTGCAAGGCTCCTTGCTCTGGCACTGGAGCTGCACTTGGAGCCTTCTGGGGGGCTGGTGTGCTTCATGTGCTGTTCCACCAGCCCTTCCCTATTGAATCCTTTGTTCCAGGCCATGGAGAGTGAGGTCTCTGCTGCCTTTGACAGTGGTGATGCTGAGGACATCCTGAGCAGGGCCTTCAAGCTCACTGTCACCCGTGAGGACATCTGCACCCTGCAGCCCCTGGGCTGGCTCAATGACAGGGTATGGGATCCTGCACAGGGAAATCCCCCCTCCCTGGGCTCAGGAGTCTTCCAGGAGCTCCACTGCAGAGCCCAGAAATAGCTGCACACTCCTTATTTTGGGTACTGTGTGGGCTGGTGTTTCTGGAAGCTTTCACTTGGATGATGCAGCTCCCAGGAGTCAGTCTGGGTTATCAGAGTGGGTGTGGAGGCTTTAACCAACAGCACAAGTCCCCCAGTGTAAAATTTTGGGAGCAAAAGCTGCCAAGCTGGAGTTTTCTCAGCTCCAGCGTGGCCAGCAAAGACATGTTGCTTTCTTTTTAATTTAGTGTCTTATTTCACATCTCACTTTGCTTCTCTCCGTTCCAGATCATGAATTTCTACATGGGTCTTCTGGTGGAAAGAAGCAAGAAGCAAGGCTATCCAGCAGTCTATGCTTTTAATACCTTCTTCTATTCTAAGCTAAGCTCTACAAGCCACAGGGGGGTAAAGAAATGGACCAAAGGTGTGGATATCTTTGAGCATGATATCATCTTGGTGCCTATTCACCTCACAACCCACTGGACACTGCTGGTGAGTCAGACTGGCTTTTTATTTAGGGGATAGGGAGAACAAAACCAGCAAGCCAAGTGCTTTAGTGTTTTGGTTGTGCTTTGTCTAAGTCACCTTTTAACCCCAGGTTGTAGACCTCCGAGAGAAAACCATCAAATACTTTGACTCCTTGGGACAGAAAGGAGACCACATTTGTAGAACTATCCTGTAAGTAGCTGCTTTTTTATCCCTTTTGGTTGTTTTTGAGGCCTTTTCCCGTCCCCATGTGAAGTGTTTCTCCCTGACCTGTGGTGCTCCTTACTTCATACCTCTTCTGTTCTGCTCAGTGTTTTGAGGTGCAAGTTTTCACATGTGCTGCACATCCTGATGTGTCTTTGCAGTAAAAACTTTTCATCCAGCAGCTTTGTAGGGTGAGAGCAGGAGAGCAGCCCCACAGTGACAAATCCCAGAGTCACTGAGGCTGGAAAAGCTCTCCAGGGTCACTGAGTCCAACTCATGATCTTGTCACCAGGCCAGAGCCCTGTGCAGAGCCTTCCTGCCCTCCACACTCCCACCCAGCTTGGTGTCTGTCACCTACAAAGGCACTGAGGGTCCCCAGTCCCCTCATCCAGGTCATGGATAAAGATATTACACAGGGCTGGGCCCTGGGGATCTCTGCTCACAGCCTCTCACTGTGTCTCTAAGATTGGGGGTTTTCCTCCACATCCTTAAATCCACTTCCATGAGGATCCTCTGGCATGTCACTGTTTTTATCTTCCTGTCACTTTTCAACAGCTTTTTGTTGTTGTTGTTGCTGCCCTAAATCAGGGAGATGAAAATCAATGATTTTTGTGTTGTTTTCTACAGAAAATACCTGGAAGAGGAAAGCAGGGAGAGAAGGAATATTGAATTGACTGCTTCTGAGTGGACCCTTCACAGCATGGGCACAGAGGTATGGGAGCAGTGCCTGGCTTTGGAATGGGAGCTAGAACTCCTTGTCACAGAGGGTTTAACACTTTCCAGGCAAGCAGAGGGGGGAGATGATGTGCAGTTACCTGGGACTATTCCTTGGGTTTGGGAGCAGTAAATGGATTATGGAAATAGGTTTTCAGGAGGAGGTGTGGGTAACATGTGCTACGACCAAATTGCTGCTCTTTCAAGACAGGTAAAAATTCTCCATGTTTTTGTACTCCTCAGGAAATCCCTCAACAAAATAATGGAAATGACTGTGGAGTTTTTGTTTGCAAATTTGCTGATTTCATCTCCAGAGACAAACCCATCATCTTCACCCAGGTGAGAGGAGTGAACAGCTCCAGCCTTTCCCACACACAGCCAGGGAAGCTGCACAGCAGCTGAGGCAGGGGCTGAGGGGTTGTTCCTCATGTCTGGTGCCTGCTTTGTGGGGGAAATCATGGAATTGTGGAGTCCCAGGGTGGTTTGGGTTGGAATGGACCTTAAAGACCATCTCATCATTCCAATGCCAGGGTGCTGCAGCCAGTGGTTTGGGAAATCTGGCCTCTGTATCTCTTGGTGAAATAGGTTTCCCCCTTGGAAAAGCAGCTCAGACCCTGGTTATTTTCCTATATTTAGTAAATGTCCCTGTAAAGAAATGTGGTTGTGTCACCCTCATGTGAAACCCACCTTGTACCCAAATGATAGGTGCTCAGAAGCAGCTTCTCATTCAATAATTCCCTGGGTGTTAATGGAGATTTCCTGCCTCTTTCTGCCCTGGCTTCCTATGTGATGGGTTTTCCCTGTTTCTTTTCAGGAACACATGCCTTATTTCCGCAGGAAGATGGTGTGGGAAATAATCCATCAGCAGCTGCTGGGAGACATGCACTGTTAGGAAAACACTGTTCTCTAAGAGTAGTATTTATTTCTTATTGTTTAGGTAAGATATGAGATAAATATTAACTTATGTAAGAGCCTTATTGTACGAGAACGTCACTTGTTAATAGAGTAATTTATTTTTTAATTGAAAACTGATTTGCTGTCTCTGTGTGGTTTTTAACTTGCACCCCATCTGAAGAAGAGGGGCTGTGTCCTCTCTCCTGGTGGCTGTGGGGACATCCCTGTGCTGCTGCTGACCCAAAGACCCACAAAACTCCAGCAGAGCTGCAGAGGGGCTTTGTCTGGCTTTGCTTTCACTGATTGCTTCAGTCTGCCACAACCTCGGGGCAGGTTCTCCAAAGGACAAACAATTCAAAGACAGTCGTGTTTTATCCTTAAAAATAACTCATCAGGGATAATTAATCTTTCCTGGGGATGCAGAAGATTAGGAGCATGAGGATGCAGCAGCTGGGAGTGTTTTAGGTGTCTCTTCCTCTTCCCTTTAGTTCTCCCTGTTTGGAGCTGCAGTTTTGGCTGTCCCAGGTGCCACCAGAGCCACTCTGCTGTGGCAGAATGTGGAGGAGTGGGAGGGAAAAGCCCAGCTTTGGGGCTCATGCAGGGGATGGTGCCTCGTTGTGGCACCTGTCAGCATCCCAGACCCTGCCCCCAGAGACCATCCCAGCCCCATTTGGCCCCTTTTCCCACTGGATATTCCATCTAGGGCTGTGCAGGGAGGGAGAGGTGGCTTCATGATGGCAACACTTTCCAGCTCCCTGGGTAAAACCACACCTGGCAATGCCTGCAACCCCCCCATCCAGCCCTTCTGTCCCTGGCAGCAGGGAATTGGGCACCAGGGAGGGACTCCCAGCCCTGACCACCAACAGGGACCCCAAAGAAAGCAACAGAGAGCAGGCTCAGGCTCTGGTTAGCTGGATATATTTCTCATTTTTTGTCGGTGTCTCGGGTTGGTTTTCACAGAACACTTTGCAGCAGAGGAAAACACGGATCCGCAGCCCACGGGAGCGGTGCTGGCACCGGCACCTCCGCTCCCATCCCTGCTCTTGCCCGTCGGCTTTCACCACTTCCATCCATCACCTGGATTTGCTTCAACCCTCTTTTTTTCTTGTGTTTGGCTTTTTTTTATTTTTCCCTTTTTTTTTTCTTTTCTTTTTTAACCATTTCTCAAGCTTTCTCCGAAGGAACAGCCACTGGCTCTTGGCTTGCAGGAGACTACGGAAGAGCTCTGGGACACGGGGGATGGTTTCCTTCTTCCACCTCGCAGCTGACTTGGTTGAGATCATTTTTCCAACTCATTTTTTTTTATTACAAAAATAAAAAAATGCTCCAACTATCAGTTTTACAAGGCATACAAAAATCTCTAAAAGGGCAACACAAGCGCAAGGTGCTGAGGTACGAAAACCTGAGGTAGTTTTTCTCTGTGTGTGTGTGTTGGGAGGGTTATTTGGGTTATTTTTCATTTGAAGCCAATTTTGCTGGTTGGGTTTTCTAGCCCTGGGCTGACAACCTCTTCTAAATCCATTTTTTTCACCCATTTCCCCCTCCTTTCCCTTCAACAGGGATCTTTCCCCAAAGATCCCAGTCCAAAGTGGGTGGGGATGGTGCTGCCCATCATTTTTCAGGGATGTCAGTGCTGGGCAGTGATGGAGAGAGGACAGACAGACAGAAAGGGGGGACAGAATGGATGCAAATCCTGGAGTCCAAAGCAAAGATGAAAAGGTGTGTGAAGGAGAGGAATAATTCCTACACGAGGAATCTTCTTGGCTCCTACAGGCCCTGCTCTTCTCAAAGCCCTTCAGAAATCGTTTTTAACAGTTATTTAGTATTTTTTCCCTGCTGGCGATCCTACAGCTCTGCTCTATGGTGCATTAGAGAACCAATGAACCAGCTCCTGCCGTTCAACCTCTAGATAAGCCTGCTTTTGCTAAAAACAAACAGCCCCCTCCCCCCCCAAAATTTTTTAAAAAGTGAGTTAAAAAATAAAACCTTACAAAACTTAAAAACTGGCGTTAGTTTCGTTATTGATATATTAATCCTAAATTAACGAGCGCTGCGGCCCCCCCAGGCCGGGCGGCTCCTCCTCCGGGGTGGAATGGGCAGGTTTTGGGGGAGAATTCCAAAATAAAAACCACCTCTCTCTGCCTGTGTTAGTCCGACTGATGAGGGGGGGAGGCGATGGAGTAAGGCGGAAGCTGCGGGATGGAGAGAGCCCCCCGTGCCCCGGGTCTGCACTGCCGGGGGCCTCGGGGTTCTTTGGTTTGTCCCCTGCCCTGCTGGGCTCTGGCAGGGGCGGGGTTACATTCGTCGGGCAGTGCTGGCGGGAGCCTCACTTGCTGCTGTGCTGAGAGGCCGCGGCTCCCTGAGCGTGTTTGTGCTCCTGCTGCTTCACCTGCTGCACGATTTCCCTGATCTTGCGCTGGGCAGTCTGGGGAGGGGGGCAAGAAACGGGGCAGAGCTGAGCCCCCAGCCACAACAGCATCACAGCCCTGTAGCTTTTAACACCAGGCCGAGCATGTAAGTGATTCTCTGATAAATGAGGATGTGCTAAAGCAAGGGTTTGGCTTGTTCTTGCATCACTCGAGAGCCTAAGTTTTGGGGTGTCACCACACCCTCACAGTCAGGAACCCAGCCTGGTTAGATGCACCCAGGTAGGATGCAGGAACCAATCCCCACCCATGTCCAAGGCACAGATTTTGGCTGGATCGAGCCAACCCTTACTTTTAATGCAGCCCAAACCCCCTTCAGTGCATCCTGGGTGCACAGAAACCACTCAGAGCAGCTCAGGGGATGCTGTGCTTGGTGGCTTTCCTTAAACTGGGAATGCTAGGAGTCAGGGCCAAACCTTACCTGGCTGGCAAAGAAATGCCCAATGATTTTGACGATGACCTCCTCGTTCTCGTCCGGGGTTTGGTCTCGCGGCACAACGACCTCTGCGCTCGTTAAGTTCTGCAGTTCATTCACCTGGAGCAAACAGAGATCCAGGCTTTGCTGGGGAGGAGCCAAAATCCTCCCCTGCTGGTGCCACCCCAGCTCTGAGCCTGGCAGCAGGCTGCTGTGCCTCACACCCTGTGGGATGGCTGCCATCCATGAACCACCCCCAGGACACGGGGCTGGGGCTGAGACACCACTGATATCACAAAGCACCTGGACAGAGGTGATGGGGGATAGGGGATGTCCTGCTCTCTCTTCCCAGGGCAGCTGGGAGCCCACACACCCCACCTACCGTCTTGCCACCTTTGCCGATGACACGGCCGGCGGCGAAGGAAGGCACCTTGATGTGGGCTTCGAGCTTCACTTCTTCTTTTGGGTTGAAGAAGTTTTCCTCTTTCAGCTTCCCAAATATTCGCCCCTGGGCCTGGAGAGGGCAAAAAAGGGACACAGGGGTGGTGGGCAGCATCCTGCAGGTGGCCTGCAGGCAAAGATGTGCCAATGTCTGGCAGCACCAAAACCGTGGTCCCAAGCTGAGGAGCCCCCCTGGCATTGTGGGGACCAAAGGGATGCTCTCACATTGCCCCTACCCATGTCCCCAAGCCAGCCCCCCTCCCTGTGGCCATCGCACCTTGAACTGAGCCTCAGGTGGCCCCGTGATGATCACCATGCGCTCACTGGCATCTGGACCTTCTGCTGGAGCAATCTGTGGAGGGACAGTGAAGGAGTGTGAGTGCGACCCCTCCTCGGGCCAGACCTCCCCTGTGTAGGATGTGCCCCCATGCAGGGATGCCCCCATGCAGAGACAGCTCCTACCCAAGCAATGGAGACAATCAGGATGCTGAAGGACTGGGTTTCTACTAATCTGGGGAGCAAAACCATTCACCAAGGGCCTCCCTTCTCTGCCCTCAGCAGTGGGAAGGGGAAACCGAGGCACAAAGCCCTGGCCCAGCCCCTCGTTCCTGCTCACCTTGATGGAGGCACCAGCAAACCGTGCCAGCTGCTTGATGTGCTGCCCCTTCTTCCCAATGATGGCCCCCACTGCCTGTGTTGGGATGAACAAGTTCACAACCTCCTGCTCTGGCAGCTGGAAAGGGCACAGGAGAGCCAGAGGGTCAGGGGAACAGCTGGAGCAGGGGGCTGCTTCCCCCTGCCAGCAGTCCAGGCTTGAAGAGGTGGTGGGCTGGGTTGGGTTCTGTTGGGTCAGGCTGTGGTCCTGGCACACGTTCCCTGCTTTCTGCCTGCCCTCCCACAAGGTGCCCAAGGGAGACCTCATGGCAGGAGGTGCCAGGGCCCTTCTGGGGAAGGGAAACTTACAGGGTGCTGATGGGGGAAGGCGCCGGCTGGGGCGGCTCCGTACAGACTCGACAGATAGGCTGAGGAGCCCTGTGGGGGGACAGAAAATGAGGGTCAGTGACATCAGTGATGTCCTCAAGGTGCCAGCCCCTTCCCAGACACCCCCAACCAGACACAGGGAGTGTGTCACCACCATGAGTGACATGAGGGACACAGTGACCACCCCTCATCCCCTGAAACCCCTCCAGGAGAGCGCAGGCACACCCAAGGATGAGCTGCAGCCCAGACTCTGTGCTGATGGCACAGCACGAGGCTGGGATGTGGACGGGAGCTCCCAGTTAACCCCAGTCACTCCCCACTGCTGGTTTTTTGGCTTTGTCCTGCTAATGTTTGTATCAGAAAAAAGTTCCCTTCTGGGCTTACCAGGGGGGCTTGAAAAAGGCCACACAAAGCTTTGGGGTGAAGCACCCCACAGCAAACACTGCCCTCCAGGAGACCTGTCCTGCTCCTCTCCATCACACCCATAACTAATTCCCACAGCTGTCTCCCAAAGGCTGTGCATACAGGCCCAGTACCCTCCCTCCACAGGCTGAGAGTGACCAACCAACCCTCTTGGAGCCCTCCAGAGCCACCACAAACCCCCACACATCCTCCCAGGCACTCACCGTCCTCCTCCGCCCGCTCTGCTGCTGGCATTCCAGGGAGAGAAAACAGCACAGGTAAATTAACCCACAGCTCAGAATAAATTTAGGGACTAACAGAGACAGCCCACAGCACGTGAGAGATCTGGGATGGTCCTTCTCCACCAGCACCTTGGCCATCCTGTTCTCCTGGCACTGTCACCTCAGGGGTTGTGACCATCCTTGCCCAGGTTGCAGAGCCCCAAGTATAAGGAGAGCCCTCCCCTGTGAGGTGGAGACTGGCTCCCCACAGGTACAGCCCCTTGGGTGCCAGGGCAGAGATCCACAGGGTGGACTGTTTGTCCCCTGGGGGGACACACCAGGGGGCTCTGGTGGCCACCAAGACCAGACCCACAGGGCACAACCCAGCCCATACCATCACACCCCAGTGGTGGGCTTGGGGTCAGGACTGAAGACCACCTACATGGCTTTTCTACACTCTCTTCAGAGAGCAGCACCCTTGGGACACAGCCAGTCCTTAAACACTGGTGAACCCCAGCTCAGCACAACACAGGGATGCAGCTGATCCCAGGGGGTTGCAGCTGATCCCAGGGGGTTGCAGCTGATTCCCAGGGGCTTGCCACCTTCATTCCCTGTCCTCTCCACTTTGCTGCTGCAATGAGCATCCTCCCCAAATGGCTGAGAGTCAGAGCTCCCCATGAGGTGGCTCCCACAGCTACAGTGTCCACCCAAACCCAAGAGCTCTGGGAGGACACTCCAGACACGGGGAACATCTCACACTTACTGCAAAGGGGTGGTAGGGGGTGGCAGCTGCAGCCCCACGGGCCCCTGGCGTGGACGGGAGCATGGACAGCCCTGTGGAGAAGATGCCCAAAGCGCTGAGGTTCAGCCCTGGGATCAGGTTGGCCTGCTGCTGGGAAAGGAAAGACACAGAGAAAAGTGTGAAAAGTGGAGCACTGGTCTATCTCAACACGGTGTGGATGTGGCAAGGCCCAAGGCTTGTTGTGACACATTGGCCTCCACTCTGAATTTCCCCACGGCAGGAGAGCTGAGCTTACATTGACGGCCACCATGTCGTTCTCGTAGGCCTCGCGCAGCTTCCTCATGATCTCCACCTCGGCGTTGGAGCAGGCCTCCGTGCTGCCCTTCACCGTGATGGTGCGCTCGGGGTTGTAGATGGTCAGATCCTGCAGCCTGCCCCACGGGAAAATCCAGGGACACGGTTATGTTCCTTCTTCAAGTCAGGAAAAACCCCAGGAAAACTCAAACCACAGCTGGGGGTTACCCCCAAGGTAGTGTGAGAGACACATGCCCTCTCCCTGTCCAACAGCTGAGGTGAGGAACATCCACCTGGGATAGGGAATGCACATGGGAGGACACAGCTGCTCTGTTTTTTAGCTCCAGCACTGCTTGTACCATGTTGGATGGAATGGGGTGGCCTGGTGTTCACCAGGACTTCACTGAATCATTAAATCATGGAATCATGGAATGGTTTGGGTTGGAAAGGACGTGAACTGGAAGTTCCACCCCCCTGCTATGGACAGCAACACCTCCCACTAGACCAGATTGCTCCAAGCCCTGTCCAACCTGGCCTGCAACACTTCCACACCTTCTCTGGGCAATCTACCACCCTCACAGGGGACAATTCCTTCCCAATATCCCATCTAACTGTGCTGTCTGACCGTGGGAAGCCATTCCCCCTGGTCCTGACACAGAAACTTACGGGGAGATGGTGATCTTTGTGCCCGTGTCCTGCTCAATCTTCTTGAGGTTGCGGCCTTCCTTGCCAATCAACCTCCCCACCAGACTGTTGTGTGCCAGGATTTTCAAGGGAATCTCTTCTGCTCTAAAATGGATTAAAAAAAATAAAATCTAAAGGTCCAGCCAGTCAGGAAATATAGAAATTTCCAGCCACAGGTACTAAGGATGTGCTGGAAAGGAGAAGGACCACCACCCCCACCATTTCCATCTTGGGTTGCAATGTAAGAGGTATTCTATTCCCATCTGTTGAAACTGGTTGGGGAGGTGTTTTTTTCTCTATCTCTTCTATGACCCATTCCTCATGGCTCCAGGGGGGAAGGGGGTGGATGCCTTCTGTTAATGGCCAGCTGTTAAACCAGCTGGGGCAGCGTTCTTTATCCCTTCCAGGACCCATCCTCCCTCCAGGGGATCTCTGCTGTCCATGGGCCATCCAGGCTCACTGCAGGGCTCAGACATTTCCATCATCCCATGGGGAGATGCTCCACCCAGGGGAGGAACCCAGCATTCCTACCTGGATCAAAGCTGGCATTCAGAACACCAGCACGGCCTGTTTGCACTGGATTGCCAGAGGGAGACCAGACCCATCTCAGCACCACTGGACCCTTCTACAGGATCATCTCTGCTCCAGCAGAACCACATCTGTCACTGCAGGAGGACTTGACTGGACTGCCACCAACACCCTGACCAACAGAGTGTCAGGTTGTGTTCTGACTCTGTCAGTGTTTCTCTTTTTTGTTTGTTTGCTTTTTTTTGTACTACTACATTTTTAATATTCCCATTAAAGAATAGTTATTCCTATTCCCATATCTTTGCCTGAGAGACCCTTAATTTCAAAACAATAATAATTCAGAGGGAGGGGGTTTACATTCTCCATTCCAATGGCTTTTTCCTGGCAAGACACCTATCGTTCCAAACTAAGACAACTTCCCACCATGCTTTTGGCTGAGCCAGGAGCACTCACGATTTTGTTTCGTCAGCCTCCTTCTGCATGATATCCAGGATCATGCGGCACGCTTCCGAGCACCCCTCCGGGGTGGCGTGGATGGTGATGGGCTTCTCGGCGGCGCCGGCGTTCTCCTTCCGATGGATGTCAACCCTGTGGAGAAACAACCAGCAGAGAGGAGCCCCTGAGATGGGTCTGGTGTCGCGCAGAGGTTTCTGAGAGCTCAGGAGCTGAGAAAAACTCGTTTCAGCGCTTGCTCAAGCTTTGGGGTGAACCTGGGTCTCTCAGGTGCATCTACCATCACCTGGCTCACGCAAGCCCAGGCAGTGTTTGGTTTCGGGTGGTTTGGCTCAGATTTGGACCACGTTTGCCTGTAAGGACCCGAGGTCCTGGAAGCTGAGGGGGTGTCACATCATCAACCAACGCATCGGAGGGGGCAGAACAAATCCTCAACCGGACAAAGCCCTGAGCAACCTGGTCTATCATCCCTGCCGCCAGTCCTGCTTGGAGCAGGAGACCGGATCAGAGGCCCTTCCGACCTCCACCTCTCTCTGCACAACACCCGAGGCTGTCCAGCGACCACGTCCTTCGGGACAGAGAGCACTTACCCGTGGGCAGCATCTGTCACGGCACGGAGGCACCCGGCAACAACAGCGCTGGTACTCACGCCCTTCCAGGGGAGACCACAAGGCTCCCGTGCGCACCGGCAGGGACCGTGCTCTACTCCTCTGGTCCTCCCTCAGCTCATGGCGGGAGGAGGCACGGCCTCCAGCTCGCTCCTCACGCTCAACCGTACCTGGCAAAGCCCTGAGAGAGAGGGAGAGAGGAAAGCAGGGTAGGAGACTCCCGCACCTCAACCTTGGGCAACAGGGGCAAGGACTTTTCCGTCTTCTCCGCGCCAGTCCGCGCGCTCTTCCCGCCGGAGGGTGACGCCGGGTGCCTGTCCTGCCATCGGCCACCACCTTGGTGTCCCTGTCACTGCTGCAGCCAACGCCAGATCTTCTGAGTGGGCTGTGGTAGTGGCAGCTCAGCCACTCTGGAATGCTGCCAGCACTCAGCTCCGGTGGGTCCCCTCCGGCCACGTCTCCGAGGTCCTGTCCCCACGGGATCATCCAGGGTGGTGCTGCACATGCCAGGCTGAGGACTGTGGGGCAGAGTCATCACACAGAGCCATACTGGGATGTTGCAGGGTCCAGGTGGGCTTGCACAGGTCAACTCTTCCAGCAGCTCAAGAGCCAGCACGTTGGAGCACAGATGGTGGAAGGGGAGCAGCTGGGTGAGCCTTTCCTGAGAGAAGGGCAGGGCCCACCCCACCCACTCCAAAGGGACCCCAGAGTGGTTCCATCCAAGTACTGAACAGGGAATGAAGACAGTGTGATTCCCTCTGTAGGATCCATCTCTTCACATCTCCCAGTTGGTGCCCCCAGCCATGGAGCTCTCTCAGGCTGGCCTGGAGGATCCATTCCCAGCAGGTACAGGGACACTTTCTGCCACCCCTTCACTGGGGACAGGGTGAACATGTCATGACAGCCATATGAAGCGATGACAGACCAGGCTGATGCTCCCAAGGTAGCAGGAACTGATGAGGAATTCCAACAAACCCTACAAATGGGAGCCAGGCAGCTCCTTGGACCCACGAGCAACTGAGGCAGGTGGAGATGAGAACATGGCTGAGCCTTCTTGCCAGAGAGGGACCAAGTGCCACAGAAGTGCTGAATGGAGGCACTGAGGTGATGAGGACCCTGGACAAGCCTTAGCAAGGGGCACAAGCCAGGTTCCTGGCTGACCAACCCATCCCACATCTGGATGTGCGGGCACAAGCTCACTTGCCAGAGAGAAGAAGGGATGCCAGGAAGGGGCTGCTGCTTTCAGGCACATCCCACCCCATGGGGCTGGGGAAGGGGAAGCTCTGGACCTCCCAGCACATCCCAGTGCTGCTGCTGAACGGCTCCATTCCAACAGGAGGATGGAGAAGGAGACCTTCAGTACCTTCACCCCATCACCAGGTGCTGCAGGGAGGGATGACCAGGGCTGGGGTGACAGGGCTTGCCTACGGTGCAGCAGGAAAAGCCTCCAAGAGAATTTGTGGGGGGCTGGGAATGCTTCAGGGAGTGGCTGCCATCAGGGACAGCCCTCTCCAGGTGGACAATACAGTGTGCCTGTAGGGTTATCCTGGTCCCATGGCTGCTGGGTAGCCATCATCCTCTCCTCATAGAGTTCCAAGGGCTGTGGAAGGTCACCTGGTGGGGTGGGCTCTTGGTCTGGGTTTCTTCACAGAAAAAGATGGCTCAGCGTGGGGACACTTTTGTCTCCTGGGGCTCAGAAGCACCTTTGGCATCTCTGTGTGTGGAACCAGGGGTGAAATCCAACGTGACCTGAGGAATCCAGAACCCAACGTCGCTCTGGGGAGGAGCAGGGGCCAGACAACAGGATGTCACCCTCTGATCATCACACCGGTGGATGAGGGTGGCCTGGGCAGGGACAGAGTGTGGGATGACACCCAGAGTGAAGGACAGGGGCTCCTGTGACTTCCTGGGATGCAATCTTGAGGTCTCCTTTGCTCAAGCCTGAGCAGAGGTAGTGCCTCACTGTGGGTAGGGCAGGAGAGGGCAGAGCACTGAGCATGGCCTTCCTCCATGGCACAGGGTCCTCAGGGCAGGCACAGGGAGCCACTCCACAAGGAGGGACAGTTCAGTGGCAGAGACTGCTCCAAGCAACAGCATTTGGTTCCATGGTTGGGAGAAACTGGCACTTTCCCACCTTCCTTGCCAAGCTCAGGGCTTGGAAAGGGAAAATTCCATTCTTGGGTGGTGAGGACACAGCTACACCTGCTGCTCATCCCACCAGGACTCACCTGGAGAAGGGCTTGCAGCCAACCAGGATCTGCTCAGGGCTACCAGGTGGCCACACCCTGGGGTGAGCCAGGCTCCAAGAGCTCCTCTCCCTACTCCTCTGCCCCCTTTCCGTACAAACCTCTTCCTGCCAACCCAGTGCCAGGGTTTGGCTCATCTTTCTACATCCAGCCACACTACTGCCAAAGATTTGCCTCTAAAAGCTCCTATGAGAACTAGGATGCTCTGGGACAAGAGTCCTACATCCCATGGGATCACCAGGGTCAGGATGATGAGCACAGGAGAAGACAGCTTTGGGTTAAACACAAACACACCTGGGCAGGAGCAAACCATGCAGGAAAACCATGCAGAGAATGAGCAGTGAGATCAGGAGAACAGCAACAAGAGAAACATGGAAAACTTTGGCAAGACAACCCCACTTTGTGGGTTTTTTTCCTTTTTTAGTTCAAAAATAAACACGTTAATAGCTAAAAAAGGCTTCAAACAGTTACAAAAGCCCATCCTTCTCGTGGCAGCGCTCCCACAGTGTCCCTTTCCCCTCAACAGCTCTTAGCCCATATGGGATGCTGCAGGATGAGCAAATCCCAAGAACAAAGACCACTGCACTGAGGATTCACCTCTAGGATTTTATCCCCAAACTTGCCATTTCTCCCTAAAGCCTCATCCCCAGCTGCTCTCATGAGGCTTTAGGAACTCATTCCAGGCCTTTTCCAGTGTGCATCCCCCTCTTGCTGCACCCAGACCACCCTGGCCAGCAGGAATGGTTTAGGACCTGAGCTCTGCCATCACCCCCTGAAGGCTTGCACCCCAAGAAACCAGCAGTGGCCTGCACTCCAAAGCACCCCCAACACAGGGAGAACCCAAGCTGGGAACCTACAGCACCCTAGGGAAGGAAACAAAACCATCGGAAGTACTTACTTGGACTGGGTTTGCTTAGTAAGGTTCTTTATGGTCAAGCCCTCCTTTCCTATGATCGCACCAACAAACTGCGTGGGCACCAGCATCCGCAGTGGGAAATCGAGCTGTTTGGGCTGCCAGGAGCCCCCCGGGGAGGAGCCCCGCTCCCTGGAAGAGTGGCCCCCACGGCGGGACCGCTGCGGGGGCGGAGGGGAGCTCACCTCTTCATCCGGGATGTAGGAAATCTTGAAGGAATAGTTCTCAAACTGGTGGTCGCTCAGCTTCTCTATTGCTCTGCAAGGCAGGGAGATGCAGGGCGGGGGGTGAGGGGCTCCCTGGGGATGGGTTTCCCTCCAGCAGCTCCTCCACATGTTGAACATGAGCCCTTCCCAAGTTGCAACATCCATCCCTCCCCAGCCTGGGTAAGGTGGCCATGGGAAGCCAGAGCCCCACACTTTTCCCATGAGGAGCAAGCCCCATACCCTGGTGGGACATCATCCCCTTCCATGTGGGTCATGCCAAAGCTGGCACATGACTTCTCCCCTAGCAGAGGTGGAATGGCAGCCCAAGGACCTGCCCCTTCACCTGAGCAAAGTTCTTGCCAGAAGATACCACGCAGCATGGGAATGGTCTCACAGGCTTTTTGGACATGGAAAAGGTGACAGAGCAGCTCCAAGCCACCACTGCTGTTCCAGGGAGAAGGATGTTGGGAACTCCAACTCTCTTCCTGGCTGGATGAGGCTGGGAGGCAGCACCTGGACCCAAGCCCCTCCTCAGCAGTGATGTTTGGCCATCACCCTGCTTGGCTTCAGCTTTCCCTGCTCCCACCACATCCCACTTCAGCTACTGACAGATCACAAGCAGCTCCTTGCCAGGCCTGAATTCCACATCCTCTGAGGACTTCTGCAGCTTCACCATCCCTGTCCTACACCCAAAACTGGCTCTTATCCCGAAGAATTAAGCACTGCTGTGGTGGGGAAACTCTTTGTCTTCCTTTATTGCCACACCTCTCGAGACCATGGTGGGATTTTTGGGGCTGTCCTGTGCAGGACCAGGATTTGGACTCAATGATCACTGTGGGTCCCTTCCAGCTCAGGGGACTCCATGGTTCTAAAACATTCACATCAGGTTTATCTGTGGTCCACAGCACATCCAGCTGAGACTGGAGGCACAAGAAGGATTCTCTTCTGCCCTCTGGGACTAGCAGATCACTGTCCCCATCTCTGTCCTCATTTACCCAACCCCATCATGGGTCAACTCAGATGGAAGGCTGGTGGAATGTCCATCAATAAATGGACTCACAAAAGCCCTTTGTGGCCTGGGATCTGCTCTTGGTCATATAAAAAATACCCTTGATCATACAAGAAATAATGATAAGCTCACTAACTGCCTGGTCTCCAGCACAGGGCTGAAGTCTCTACAAGACTGGAACAAAACATTTTGTTTGCAACCATGCTTCCATTTCTGAAATAACCCCTAATTTGTACTACCCCATCTCCCATGCCAGGAGAGAAGGCAGAAGACAGCCCAATGGTGGGACAGCTTAGAGAAGCCTGGAAGACACCTGGGATTCCTTGGGGAAGCTGGTGTGGTAGGAAATTATGGGCAAACCGAAACAAACCCCACTCACACTTTTGCCTCCTCCTTGGTGGCGTAGGTCACGTTGACAACGGCAGTTTCTGTGTCTGTGTTCACTGCAGGGAGCAAGAGAAGCAGAGTTGGAGCAGGGATGGGAGAGGTGTCACTGCTGCCCTTGGCATGCTCCAGAGGGGGATAGAGCTGGGATGGGGGGAGGGAGATGTCTGGGCACCACTTTGTTTCCCCCAGCACAAGGACTGGGTTAGATCCAAAGCTGGATCCAAGCAGAATGCAAGGCTGCACATCCCCGACCCACCAGTGGATCCCAAGCTACACTCAGCTCATTTTTGCTTGCAGGGATAATAGTTTTTCTCAAATTTTCAGGGACCAGGAGCATTCCCGGGGATGATGGATGGATGGCCCATATCATCCCACCACTGGGCAGGTGGCCCCACCTCCCCCAGCAGGGTTTGTGTCCAAAATACATTTCAGACCAGTGCTGCTGGTCTGGTTATCCAACTAGGTTTTATCTCAGTGGGCTTCCTGCAGCCTGGGCAGAGCTAGGGAGCAGTGCTGGAAATTTTGCAGGGATGAGAACCACGCTGCACCATCTTACCTTGCTCTACATTCTCCACCGTGCCGTACTGAGCTAAGAGGCCATCCAGCACCTGGGGACAGAGCAGCAAACCAGGCAGGTGAGGCCACCAGCAGGCAGGGCAGGAGCCCAACTCACCCACAAACACCCTCCAGCACCACCCAACTGCTCCAATGCCTCCACCCACCTGCATCCCATCATCCCAAAGCTGACCTAGCACTCAGAGCTGGCCCACAGCTCTGCTACCCAAAAGCAGGCAGGAGCTGGAGCCCAGTCCATGCTCCCTCCTGTGGTTATTAGGAAGTTAAAGGCTGTCCCACGTGCAGACCACATGCTGCTGGAGAAGGAGATGAACAGGATGTTTTTGGGACCAGCCACTCCTTACCTCCCACTGTAGGTGGGGGGGGATGTTTCGGATCTGGATCTTCCTGCTCCTAAAAAGACAAAGCCCTGGGTTAGGGTCTGCAGGCACCTCAGAGCAGAGGGAAAAGCCTCTCTGGGAATCAGACAGCAGCTGCTGACAGCTTCCCAAAGCATCCCCCTTCCCCACACCGAGACAGGGCTGCTCATCCCTAGGGAAAGCCATTTGCCCCAGCTTTGCCCTGGTCACCACTGGGGCTGAAGCTCTCTCTGGAATGCTCCCTCCTCATGCTGGCTGTCAGGTTTCCAGGGAAACCTCCTGAAAGGAGCCTCTGCACAGTCATGACCGTACAGGGATGAGTGGACAGCCCTGCCCACGCTGCTCTGGGCTGGATGTCTGGGGGGCAACAGCACCCCCAGCCCCATCATGGCCAGCCCTGCTATACTTTGAGAAGAGCTCTCCAAAAGTACATCCAGCTGAGGCCCACCCCCTCCCAGCGACATGGGGCTGCTTTCCTTGGGGAAACACAAATAAATATCCTTGGAAACCTGAGCTCGGAGATGGCAAACACACCCAGCCTTGCCCAGTGGCACTTCCAAACTCACATGACAACCTGGTTCACTCCTGTCTTGGGCTGCAATGCAGGATGTAACCAAAAGTGTATATTCTATTTACCATCTGTTTATGTTTGGAGGCATTTTTCTTTATGTCTTCTAACTCTGGGGTGTGTGTCCCCTGTTAATGGGCAGCTGTCAAACCAGCTGGGGCAGAGTTCTTATCTCTTCCAGGACCCATCCTCCCTGCAGGGGATCTCTGCTGTCCAGGGGCCATCCAGGCTCACTGCAGGGCTGAGACAATTCCATCATCCCATGGGGAGATGCTCCACCCAGGGGAGGAGCCCAGCATTCCTACCTGGATCAAAGCTGGCATTCAGAACAGCAGCACAGCCTGTTTGCACTGGATTCCCAGAGGGAGACCAGACCCATCTCAGCACCACTGGACCCTTCTACAGGATCATCTCTGCTCCAACAGAACCACATCTGTCACTCCAGGAGGACTGGATTGGACTGCCACCAACACCCTGACCAACAGGGTGTCAGGTTGTGCTCTGACTCTGTCAGTGTTTCTCTTTTTTGTTTGTTTGCTTTTTTTTGTACTACTACATTCTTATTTTTAATATTCCTAGTAAAGGACTGTTATTCCTATTCCTTTATCTTTGTCTGAGAGCCCCTTAATTTCAAAATTATAGTGATTCAGAGGGAGGGAGTTTACATTCTCTATTCCAAGGGAAGCTCTGGCTTTTCCCTGGCAGACACTTGTCTTTCCAAACCAAGACAACTCCCAAACTGGTTGTGGTTCCATTCCCAACCTGGACATGGTTTAATTCCCAAACTGTATTTGCATTCCCAAGCTGGCCATGGCTTCATTCCCAACCTGGCTGTGGCTGCACAGGAAGCATTGCCAAGGCTTCCCAGGGGTAACAGCCCCCAGACATCTCCCCAGCCTGGCTGTGAGATGTGCTTGGGCAGTGAGAAGCTCTGACACAGCCCAATCCATGGAGGATCCAGCTGAGCCATGAGCTCCTCCATGAGGCACCCAGATCAGCATTCCAATCCTGCCTGGAGTCAGCTCTGACCACAGCACTGTCCTGTCTTCTCACCTGGTCCTGCTCTGAGCAGAGCATGGCTGGATCACCCCTCCCAACGCCAGGGATGGCTTTCCTGACCAAGCCACCCCCCACCCACACACAGAGCCAGGCTTCAGGAGCTGAGCAGCAGCTGGAAGCTGGTTTTGTGAAGTTTTCCTTCTCCCTGGGATGAGTTCAAGGAGGATGCTTGGAAGGAGAAGTCCCACCAGACTGAGAATTCCATGGGAACACAGAAGCAGCCCCAGCTGATGGCCACCAACAGCCAGGGGCTTTGGGCCAAATCTTGCTGGACAAGGAGGCAGGAGGAGGTGGAAGAAGACATCAACAGCCTGATCCCACCAGGAATCTTCAACCACTGGGAAACAAGAGCTTCCAACTGTGGTCGCTGCTCTCACAACTCACTGGACAGACAAACCCTGAGCCCCTGACAACTATTTTGGCAGATAAAGATTTTCCTTGAGTAGTCTGGGGCCAGACACCAGGGCCAGCAAGGAAAAGGCAAGGAAAAGGATGTTTTTTGAGCTGTGGGCTGTCAGGGCACGACAAACCCCACAGCTCATCCCATCAGAAGGACCATGGACAAGCAAGTGAAACCACCAGGGAACCTGGTAAATCCTGCTCAGCCATGGTCAGTGGGACAACAAACCCTGTGCTGGCATCCAGCTGAGCAGGTGTGCTCAGGAAAAGGCTCCTGTCCCCAGCTGCCACAGGGATTTCACAGCTGGGAATTCCAGAATCCCTGCGAGGGAAGGAGCAGGATTTGTCCTATCTCACCCCCAGCCATGCCAGGAAGGAGGCAGGCAGGAGGACCTGGCCCAAGGGACACCCTGGCAATGATGATCCTGCTCTGTACCCTTCTCCTGCCCTTGTCACCCCTCCATGGCCAACGCTGTTCCCAGTATAAACATCCCACGGGGACCACTACAGAAAATGAGATCTGTTTCATTGTTAAAACCCACCAGCATTTCCCATTTTAAGATGCCCAGGTCTTGCCCAGATACTCAGTTCCCAGGAGACTGCTCCTGCCTGCTCCAAGGGACACATCTCACTCCTGAGATGACAGCTGCCACACTGTGGGGCCAGAGTGCCTGAACAAATCCCAGCGAGTCTCAAACCATCAGAGAGAGCCGGACACGCTGCCCAGTCACTCCCACCACCTCCCAAACCCAGACCAACAGGGGCATCTTCATGCCAAGGTGCCACTGCTCAGCTCCAAGCCAAAGCACCACCACAGCCACCCTCCTCTCCCAGTGTGGGAACCACAGGGATGCCCCAGGCTGGACCACAGAGGAGCCCCTCTCCATTTGGGGCTCATTTGGCTCAGCCCACCAGTCACCAAAGCCCAGGAGCCCAGGGGACACAGGGCACATCCAAGAGACACCAGCACAGCAGCTGGACACGGTCCTTTTGCCACTCCTGGAAAAGTCCTGCCTTGAATTAAATTCCTCCAGGGCCATAATTTCCCTACTCCTCTGCCAAGGGAGATGCCAGGGGAGATGCCAGAGCAGCCCTGGTCTCCCAAGGTGCTGCCTCACCCCTCCTGGCCCACCTCCTAAAACACCCAAAGAGAAGGATCACAGCAAGGTGCCACATAACCCCACTTCAGCATATTCCCACTTCCAACATCCACCCAAACCAGTGCAGAGCATCTAAAGACACCCAAAGGGCACTGAGGCTTCAGCTCCCGTGGGCAGGATTCCCAGCAGCTCAACATCACCACTCAGCATTTAAGATAAGGTTATTATTCCTACTGGGTGTGCTTATGACTCCTGCAATTCCACACCTGGTTGGAGCAGTGCTGGACCACACACAGCCACCACTGACAGAGTCATGGATGTAGATCTGGATCCACAACGGATGGATGAGTTATTCCCAGGGCTGGGGCATGGGCCATTCTTCTCCAACACCACTCCCAGGAGAACTTTGTGGCAGAAACTCCCTTTATTTTGATTTCTGTTTTTATTTTAGTTTCATTTTCCCTGCTCCCCCAAACCCCAGGGACTGACTCCAGGGCATGCACAGAATGCCAGCTCACGATGGCCACTTTTCACCCACCCTGTTTTGCAGCAGACTGGTGGAGATTTAAAGAATGAAATAAACCATAATAACCAGCTGGGGAAAAACACTCAACTGTGTGATGCAACTGGCCCTGCTGTAGTGAGTGCCCTCAGATAACCTGAAGAGCTGCATCCCTCTGGCTCTTCCCTACCTCCACACACCCACCTCACTGCCTCAGCAGCTTCAAGGGCTGAAGAAACCAGATTCACCTGCTTTTTTCCCTTCTAAATTTTTTCCCTTCTAAATCTCAAACTAGTCCTGCTCACCAGCAGCTCGAGGAGGAAGCATCTCCTCCACCCCAGAGCAGGGTTTGAGTACCAGGAGCTGCTGGCAGCACAGGGAGGATCGAACAGTGAGTGAGGAGGTAAAGTGGGCTCATGAAATAATTCAGGATGGAGCTGTGTGTCCTGTCATGCATCCATCAGAGCAGAATCATGGGGCTGGCATCACAATCCTGCAGGGAAAGGGGATGGAAAACCCCCACAGGGCAGAATCATGGGGCTGGCATCACAATCCTGCAGGGAAAGGGAGTGGAAAACCCCCAGCCATCCATGCCCTGCCACCATCACCACTGCCATGCACCTGCTACCTGCACTCACTGAAATTATGCAGTAAAACAGAAAAGCCTTAAAACTTAGGGTTTATTCCCCAGAATCAGGAGAATTGAGGGGGTTTGGGCACATCTCCCCTTTTCCAGCCTGGCTTCCTGCCCTCCTGTGGCTTCCAGGGAAACAGTGGGTAACAACCCCTCTGAAATCCAGGGACACACGACAACAAGAATAAAAATGTCATGTGGGATATTTTTGAGAGTGAGCCACCAACTCCCTGCCCAACATCCACAAGACATCCTGGATTGTCCCTGTTGGCCCCATGGATCACCCATCCATCCCTTAGTCAAGGTGAAATTCCAGAGGGGCTTTGTCTCCCACAAGAATTTGGGAACTAGAAACAAGTGGCTTAAATATAAGAACTATAATGCAATAATAAAACCTCAACAAAATAATACAATAATAAAATAATATAGTAATATAATACTATATTACTATATTATACAATAATATAGAAAGATAATATATAATGGTATATAATTAATATAGTGGAATACAAGGGATGGCTTCACCACTCTCTGCCCTAAAAAATCACAGACTTTATTCCTACTCATGCTTTGTAATATCTTACTATAATAAAGCTTAAAGGGATTTCATCACCTTCCACCTCGGGTCAGTGCTGAGGGCAGAGAAAACATGCTCTGCCACCTCCTGTTTTCCATAAAAAACAGTTTTCAAGAGAACTGGGGAAAAAAGGCAAAGGGAAAATATGCTGAAAACCCAGTGGGGGCTCTGCCTGCTTTATGAAATGCTTGTCCCAGGCAAGAAAACATCTACAAACAAAATGATTCCCATCATCAAACTCTGTCCCAGCTGAATTTTCCAGACCCAGCAGCTCAGAGCCTGAGCCAGCCACAACCCCCTGACCGGGCAGGGAAGGAAGTGGCTGCTGGATTTGTGATTGCTCATTATTATTTATATTTTCTGGGTCTGCTGGGGCTCTCCTGGAGGAGCTTTGCTGTGGCCCAAGCCCACCCAGCAGCGGATCCAGCTCGGTGAGCTCTGGATGAGCATTAAAGGGCTGCCCCAGTTTCCACCAGTTGTCAGGAGCGTGGAGAGGCTCCGGCTGCTCCAGCTCCCCTCCCGGCCCGGGGGCTTTGCCCTGACGCTCTTAAGGAATTAAAATCCCTGTTTGGAAAAGCCCCTGCCGAGGGCCGGGCAGCAGCGGAGCGCTCCAGCCCCGTGCATGGATCAACAATAGGGATGGACGGGAATCGCGGCCCATCTGTCACCGCCCCGGCAGATTAAGGGGGGAAAACAAAGGAGGGTGGGGAAGAGGACGGGGGGAAAAAGAGGACGAGGGAAAAAGGAAGGTACAAAAAAGGAAAGGGGGAAAGAAGTTGGTCAGTTCCAATAAAATAGAATAGATAATTCAACCAAAGATGGATTAAATATTCAAATAGGTAACTAAAAGAACTGTTTCTCAAGCGAGTGTTTCGATTTAATATAAGCAAAATTCTAGAATTATATTGATAAAAGAATTCTTCAAAGTGACATACTTTTTAGCTGAAACAACTATCTTTGACCATACCGTTTCGATGACCTGAAACCTGTTCTTTGAATAATGTTTGCGTTCCATCGTATGCGTATCTTTTCATTTTCTCATGGTCAATTTGATTATTCCGGTTTTCCAATCGTTTGTTATTGTTCGACTTAACTTACCCTTTTGCACAAAAGTTTTTGATATTCAAAGCGGAATAAAAAAAAAACATTCAAAATCCAGTATTTTTTTATCCGAATAAGGGTTTTCACTTCGATATCTTTTCGAGTCAATATTTCATTTTGAATAACAACATTTTGAACATTTCTTTCTTTTAAAAGAAAAGAAATTCACAAGATTTGATTCGATTTTTTGTCAACTAATTGGGCCATAATGTTATGGTTTGGGCTATAATGTTCATTTGAAATTTAAAGCTAAAATTTTTG
>JBBMKD010000013.1:20962455-20987515 GCA_037834095.1 Argya squamiceps | reverse complement strand
ACCCCAATCCCTGTGTCCTGGAATCCTCCGCACCCAACACCCCAATCCCTCTGTCCTGGAACTCCCCACACCCAGCACCCCTATTCCCCTGTCCTGGAATTCCCTGCACCTCCAACCGCTCTGCCCTGGAACCCATTGAACCCCATTCCCCCTAACCCCCCGCACCCTGTCATCACCCCTGAGCCCTGTGCCCTGCACCCCACCGTACCCCATCACTCCCAACCCCTCCCTCTGTCCTGAACCCACCTCCCCCCACCATTCCAACCCCTTTGCCCTGGAAACCACCACAGCCCAGCACCCCCAAACCCTACTCTGCTCTGCAACCCAGTGAACCCATCACCCCAAAACCCTACTCTGCCCTGCAACCCAGTGAACCCATCACCCCGGACTCCATCACCCCTGATCCCATTACCACGACCCCAGCATCCCCAAGCTCTGTCCCAGAATCCACCACAGCACAGCACCCACAACCCTTCAGGAGTTCCTTCAGGGAGAGGAAAATCGTTTCGCTCAGGAACCAAAGAAAAGAAATAAATAAGAAATACATCTTCATATCTATAAACTTATCTTCATATCTACATATTTATCTACATAATTACTCAATACAGTTAAAACAAGCAAACAAACATAAATAATAACTTTTTTACAATGCTTTTTTTTTGTGAAACAGGAATGTGTGAACCCTTCCCAACCCAGATCCAGCCAGCCATCACCGCGTGTGATCCCATTGTCGGAAAGGCTCCAGGAGATGCTGAGCCAGTGCCAGACACCCCAGCCATGAGCTGTGCACGTTCTCTGCCCAGTGGTGGATGGCTCCTGCAGCCTCTGGGGCTCTGCTGAATGGTGTCCCCAGGTCATCAGGAGTTGGTGTCACCACCCGCCTGCAGGTTAAGTGACATTTTTCTCTCTTCTTTTGAGAATAAAAGCATAGAAGTGCCTTGAGGACATGATTGGAGACAGAAATAAGGTGCAGAATAATCCTGTCTGGGTGGGTGACAAGTGGCTTTGTGCTCTCAGAACAGACCGTTGTGTCCTGTGCTGGAGGGGAGTGAAGGGCAGGAATGTGAATTCCCCGGATTTTAAGGCAATTAAGGACACCTAAACCACCTCTCCTCCTGCTGCTCCATCCCACTGCCAGTCTTCCCTGGCATACGGAGATGGATGGAGTAGGAATAGCGGTGACGGGTGCTCGATGCCATGCCTACAGCAAAAATAGATGTGGTTGGGCTGTGATGATGCAAAGCCAGAAGAATCCTTCTCCGATTTCTCCGGCTTTGCTTTCAGCCCGGCTCCTGCCTGGCTGTCATTTGTCGCCGGTGCTCGTGGCTCCTCCATCCCCAGCACATTTTTTTGGGGGTGATTTTAGGCTGAAATTGGTTGATAAAGTCCTTTTCAAAGATCTTACCCTTGTTCAGGTCATTCCTGCCTCCTCGGGGATGAGCTATCAACAGGAATGGGGCAGGAAGCTGCTGGTTCATTGTGTAAGGTCACTGCCACCGGGAAGCCGTGGGAGAAACAGGAGGTTTGGGGATTAATTAGTGCCCACAGGATGCAATCCTCATTTACTACTCCTCAAACCAGCCTTCTGCAGGAGCTGGATGTAAACAGAGGAGTCTCCTGCGGTTACCTGCATGAGCTCATCTCTCCTGCCCCTGATTTCTGGCTTTGCAGAAAGAGCTCAACAAACTTCCACAGATGCTTTCCCAACCCTATGGAGCTGATACTGTTCCCCAGTTTTGGTGGATCTGTCTTGGTCCAGATGTGATGCTCAAGGGGAGGAAGATTTCAGAGCACTGGTACAAAATAGCTGGAGAAGCAGCCACCAGATGGAAAATGGTCCTAAAAGTAGTGCAGGAGCCAGCAGGAAAGGGAAAGCATCTTCCAAGGGCAGCCCTGTAGGCAAGATCATTCCTCCCTGGAAAGAGATGCTGGCATGGAATGAGTCTGGAATGCAGCAGCAAGACTGATAAAATGTGCAAAAGGCCATGAGAGGTTGAAGGAGGGTTTGTTTAGTCTGGAAAAGGACAGGATAACCCGCTGTATCTGAGGGGCTGCCTAGAAAATACAGACGAGTTAGGAAAAACCCGGGATGTTTGATTGACTGGACACTGGAAGAGAAGCTGTTCCTCAGCTGGAGGTTTTGAGAGGAGGTCAGGCAAACATCTGGGACTTCCAAATCCATGTTGGGACCAGCCCGGGGGAGTTCCTAGGTCTCCTCTAAGCTCAGAATAAACAGTCTGGCCCACAACTGCATTTTATCCCAAGCCTTTGGTAAGCCTGTCATGGAGCAGGCAGGTTGGGATCCATGAGGTTTGATCACCCTGTTCTCTTCTGGCAGACTGGTTTTACTGTGACTTGCACTCAGCACTGGTTGGGCTCCTGCTGAAGGAGCAGGCTGAACACCTCTGCTGGGATCTCTCCTTGGATCCCACATCTCCAGAGGGTGTTGGGAACAGGACACAGAAAGGTCAGCAGGGGAAGGGAGGATCCTGCCTGGAGCCAGCAGAGATGTGGTGGCTCCAGAAGTTACCCCAGGAGTCTGCAGTAATCCAGTGGGGAAAGCCCAGCAACCTGGCCCAGGAGGAACCTGCCTCACCTCTCTGACCTGCAAGTTTCCCCTGAATCCTTAAGGATAATTTTCACAATTCATCACACAGAGAATCTCAGGAGAGCTTCATGCCACCCCTGCACTGTTGGGACTGGGAACAAGGTGGGAATGCAGCTGCTCATTGCTCCATGGGGGATACCTCTGGCTGCACAGAGATGAGGCAGTGCCAAAACAAAGCCCTGAGTAAATCCTGTCCTGAAAATGAACCCATTTCTTTCACAAAAGGAAATTTTGTGAAAGAAATTTGTTGTTTGTTGTCCTTTGTTCTCCCGAGTGGGTACCAGAGGTGACTGTGCCACAATGCAGCACAGCAGGATCAGGACATGCTGCCAGAGCAGCTCCCACCTGCCCCTCACCACTCTGAGCGAGCCACGAGGCAGCTCCAGGCTGGGCCAATCCCAAATTTCCCCCATATGGTGGTGACAAACTGTCTGAAATGTGGTTTTTGGCTTTTGGAAACCTCCCAGCCAGAGAATGGTGCAGCTGCTATGGAGGTGAGGGAAGAGCATCAAGGACTGGCACAGAAGCAGCCCACCTTGGGAGATGGGATTTTCCCTCAGGAAGGGCAGAGCTGAGAAAATAATTCACATTTTGGTTGGAAAATGCATCCATGCTTTTGAATTGTTTTGCTCACCCTTTGCTGGGACATGATTGAAAATCTACCCACTGCTTAATGTATATCAGGAGTTTCCAAGCCTGTAACATTTGGGAATGCTGAGATGGAGGCACAGCATGGCTGGGTAATTAGTGTCTGTGTTAATTACACCTGCACTGGGGCCGAGCATGAGTGAGACATTAACGATGGGAACATTGGACAGACACCAGCAGCTCCTTCCCAACACACTCCAAGTTGTGCTGACTTTCCCAAGGTGATGTCAAATGTGTGGAGCTGTGGGAACACAGTGTGGAGCTAAGGCCAGGTGCCAGAGATGGGCACTAAGGACAGTCCTGTGGAGCTGTACACTTCCTATCCAAGCAGGAAAACCAAAGGATCAGCTTCTCCCAGCTCCAGAGCAGCTCCATTGGAATGGGAGTGCCTGCCTTGTGTGTGATCAATCTGCTGGAGATGGAATGTGACCCACAAAATAAAATTGATTGAACCCCAATAAAGGAGTTGCAAGGAAAAATGGGATTTCTAGGAGCTCATGGAATTCCATGAGGAGCAGAGGGATACTGCACTACTTGTGCAAGGGGTGCCTGAATGCACTGAACCCACAACTGCCTCAATACTGCACAGCTCCCCTCGTGCACGGGGAAAGCCACATGCCACAGGGACAGGAGCACCTCCTGTCCTCCTCCCTGTGCAGGGAGAGGCTCCAACTGCCCTAGAGGAAATTCCACCTGCATGTGTGGGGAGAGGACAGCAGCACAAACAGCTCCTGGTTTCCTTTTCCCCCTCCACGTGCTTTCCAAGGTTTTTATTTGTGCTCTGCTGACAGGAAGGCAGGTCGGGAAAGGGCAGAGCCTGTCACATCCAGCCAGCAGATGCTGCTCTGGGAGAGGATTCCTCATTGTCCTGGTGGGATCCATGCTGGGGGTCAGGGCAGTCCCTCCTGCCATGGGTAATTCCAGCCTCACTGCTGGCAGAGCAGCAGGCCAGCCAGCTGTAGGATCTAACACACCACACCCCACAGCTGCCTCCCAGCCCTGCCACAGGGCAACACAACACCCTGGCAGCAGCAGGGCCTGGGCCACTCCTGCACTGAGAGCCCTTGGAATGATTCAGCAGCAGAAGTGCTGGACAACAGGCTCTCCCCAGGGCAGCTGCTTCCCCAAAGCCCAGAACAGCTCTAACATGGATTGTGGGGTGCACCTCTGCCAGCTGCCACTCAGACAACAGACAATACCCATTTCCTTTGGCACCTTGTGGAATTCACATCAGGATCTGAGCCTTACCAGCCCCCCTGGTCCTCACACTGGCATTGAGGGGCTGGAGCATGGCCAGGGAAGGGAACAGAGCTGGGGAAGGGGCTGGAGCACCACGAGGGGCTGAGGGAGCTGGGAAGGGGGCTGTCTGGAGAAAAGGAGCCTCAGGGGGAACCTTGTGGCTCTGCACAACTCCCTGACAGGAGGGGACAGTTGGGACAGTCAGGCTCTGCTCCAGGGAACAGGGACAGGACAAGGGGAAAAAGCCTCAAGTTGTGCCAGGCTGGGTTCAGGCTGGACATCAGGAGGAATTTCTTCATGGAAAGGGAGCCCAGGCACTGGAAGGAGCTGCTGAGGGAGGTGGTAGTCCCTGTCCCTGCAGGGATTTCAAAGCCCTGTGGCTGTGGCTCTTGGGGCCGTGGATGAGTGGTGGCCCTGGCAGTTGGAGTCCATCTCAGATGGCTTTTCCAAATTTAATGATTCCATGATGCACCAGGGCCCTGCACTGCTCATACCAGGCACAGACCTGGCACAGGGATTTGGGACACACTCAGCACAGGAGCCATATGACACATTCCAAAAAAATGCAGCCAACTCAGCCCTGAATGGGCTGTTACTGCTCACACAAATTAAAATAATTATTACCATGGTCCTAACTGTCCACTCTCAACAGTAAAACCAGGGAAGTTCTAATGAATCCCCGGATAATTTGTAAATCCCTAAGACACCTGGTGTGCTGCTGTTGGCCACCTCAAGCAGGGTAGGGCCTGTTCTCTCAGTCCCTTCCTCTGCACAATGGCACCATTGCTCAAATTTTGTTCCCTACATCCACAGAAATCATCAGTTTTGAGTCTAGAAATTTCTTTTATTTCCACAAATCCCCACATTCTCACCACAAACCCATGTGGAAAGCTCCTCCAACACAAGATTAAAAAATAACTGGCTCACAGATCCAAGTGCACAAATTCATTACGTGGTATGACAGATACACTGTGAAGTGTTGGCCCAAAATCTTTTAAATACAAGAGGCAACAGCTGAACACCCAAATGAGGGATTCAGTGCTGATTTCACAAGTGAGAAATGGACTTGAGAAGCACCTCAGGTGCAATTTATTTGTGGGACACCAAAAAGACTGGTTCTTCCTGGAAGGAATGGATGGCACTTGTCCTGGGATTACCTCTGTGTTTTTGTTCTGAGAAAAGTAAGTAGGAAAAGCAAAAAACAAATGTCTTTTTATTTTATTTTCACTTTTGGAAAGCATTTTACACAGGTTTGGATCTTGGGAATAACTTGTAATCAGTAGAAAAAACTAACTCAACAGTTTGTTTTTTTTTCTTTACAATAGAAACCTTTCAGGAGTCAAAATGGAGACTAAAAAAAAACACATGCAAAACATACTCCTTTCAAAACACACCTGGAAACAAAGCACCAAACTACACAAATATGCAGAATGAAACAGCACTGAACACCACAGAAGTCGTCTTCATAAAAGGTGTAAAAGTCACCTAATCCACTAGGCACTGTCACTTGGTTAAACAGAAGAGACAATAAAAAAATATTGTCCACAAACTTGCAATTTCAACTCAAAGGCTGTAGCTAGAAATTCCTCTATGTGTCATGCTTTAATAGCGACCTGAAAGACAAAAACCCAGCAGTCAGACTTCAAGGATAGAGGCTCAATAAAATATCCACACCAAAGTCAATTTCAGTGGACACAGAAGAACTTTGAGGAATGGGAAATTTACTTTTGAGAGGTGAACGCTGTTGACTGGGCCAGGCCCAGATAAGGGCAGGTTGGACAGGGCTGGGAGCAGGTGTGGAAGGTGTCCCTGCCCATGCAGGGGTGCAATGGGATGAGCTTTAGTGTCCCTCCCAGCCCAGCCCATCCCCTGAGGCCGTGGCTACTTACGGGGTGAGTAGGATCGGGATCTGGAGCGGGATCTGTATCCCCCTCGGCTGTAGTACGGGGACGGGGACCTCCTCCTGGGACAGGGGGACACAAACAATCCCACTGTTAAAACCTGCACAGCAGCTTCATGTGGGCAGCTCTAACCCCATCCTGCTCTCAGGAATACCCTTGGGAAAGCTAACAGGGAGACCTGATCAACGTTTCTACTGTGTAACAAAGCAGAGATTTGAATTCTCTTTTTTGTTACCAGTACTATTTTTGACTGACACAACAAACACAAGCTCTTGCACTCACAATCTGCTTTCATGTGAATTTAGTCTGAAGCCAGGAGCATCCCACACAAGCAGGGCAAGCCAAATCCACCTTCACTTTTAATCTGAATTACTTGTCCAAGGTGAAGATTTCCTTGAATTGCAGCCAGTGCCACAGTCAGGCACCCCCAAACCCCTTCCAATCCAGGCACTCCCAAGTTCTGTGTTTCCTTGCATGGTTCCACTAATCCAGTACACACCTGTAAAACTGATCCCTGTCCTGAACAGCTCTCCAGCCTCCTCCACCGCCACCACCTCCTCCTCTGTGAAAACAAAAGCAGAACCACTTTTAGGAATTTAGAAAACAGACAAAAATTTCACTGTACAAACCCCCCCATCAACAGAATAAGAAAATGATATGAAGACAACATCAGTTCCTACACCAGATGATGCTGACTTACTTCATTTAAAACTTAACATTTTTAAATACTTATCTACCCAAGGAAAACCCATTAACTTGTTATTTTCAAGTAGCAAGATCAACTCACTATCCTGAGGAAAAATACTGATTCCAAGGTGGGGGCAGGGAAAACCCTCCCATCCTGACTTTTTAACACTTTGGAGCCGCATTTAAACACAAACTGTGATGTAACTTCTTACAGAGAACAGAAACAACATCTTATAGCATTAATACTGAGTGGTTGGACTGGAACCTCCTCCAGTTCAATCAGCAAAGCTTCACCACGAGCCTAAATCAAGTTTCAAGTCTTTCCCAGTTGTTCTTGGGGGAATGCTTTTTTAAAATGTTATTCCCTTATTTACAGACACTTTTTCAGGCAAAATTAAGGCTCCCACAGCAACAAGGAGAAATTGAAGTTTTAACAGGACAATTCCCATCTGACACTGCATTTCCCTTAAGGCTTCATTTTCACAGAGGGCAGGGAATGCAAAGGAATTGTTACCAATGGAATTTTTAGGGTGGGGTATGCAATGCTCCACTGCATCTTGAACAATTCCAACTTTTCCTTCCTGAGGGAAGCACTCACAACGTAGCAACACTTCTTTCTCTCCCTCAACCAACCCACGTCTGCAGGAGGGGAAAGTACCAGAGCATGACACTTTTCAAGTAGCCACACACGAGTCATTTGTGGCTCCACATTTATTCACAGAATCCCAGAATGGTTTGGGTTGGAAGGGACTTTAAACACCCTCCAGGGACACCTCCCACTAGAGCAGTTCAGTCTCACTGGCTCTCTCCTGACCCAATCACAGCTTCTGGTAACACCCACAAACCCCTGCCAGAATGAAAAGGCACAACTTTAACAGAGAACTCTGCAATTGCAGGAATGTTTGGTAGTGCAGACAGAAAAAATGAACTCTTATCTTTGTGTTCAACCTAAAAGTGACCCAGAAATTGTGAAGATTTCGCAGGGACAAGGATTTTGCTGGAAAATGCAGAAAACCAAATTCTCTATGACTAAAACCAACTGCACCCAACCATGATTACACACACATCCAACCTGTCAAGGGATGTTAAAGAAGCCTTTTAATGCAGATGTCCAATACACAACAGGACATGTTCCAAACCCCAATTCTTTATTTTTGGTAACATTTGAGGTGCCACCAGCAGAAGATACTGGGGACCACCTGAAATTTCTCACTATTGTGCTCAAAATGCAAGTTGACACTAACAATACCAACTCAAATATTAATCTGCACCATTTCAGTGCTAACAGATGAACCAACTAAAGATTCTAAAATGAAAATACAAAGAATACACTTTGTTTTTCGAAACTTAGTGCAGACTCAGAAAACATTTTGGACTAAGCCAGGCCACGGTATTTAAACACCATCAAGTATTTCTCAATCCAACCAATTTGATTTGTGCTGAGCAGCCATTTTGGTCAAGATTTCACAGGAAGATTCCAGAATGACACCGACTGCAAAAATATTTTGGAATAGCTATGCAGGATGAACTGCCTAATGCTTGCACAGGCAGATGAGAAAACAGAGTTTAGAAAGCAGCAAAATATTCCAACTGTGCTGACCTGTACGACCTGCTGTAGTAGTCACGGTCATCGTAGCCTCTGTCATAGCCTCTGTCGTAGTAATCCCGTCGCCGGGAGCTGCCACTGCAAGGAGAGAAGGAAATCGCATTTGCTGAGACACAAAACATTGACTTTGTCTGCAGCCTGGTAAATTCACACCAGTTAAACTAGATTATATTATTATATAAACTAGATTATATTATTATATATCACAGCTGAAAGACTGGGAGCACTCCTGTTTTCCCACAAGTGCGGGTAGGAACAGAACTACTTAAATAATTGCTTTTTAAATGCTAACTTTTATTTTCCTCAACCTTTTGGTATCACAGGCACATGAGGAATTCCATTCTGAGACAAGTCTTCATTCACTTTTAACTCTGAAAAAGCTCCTGTTCAACCAACTTTCTGACTAAAAATAATCAGAAACCTGTAGTCTCAATGCAACATCACCATAAACCACCAGTAAGCTGAAAGTCTTGGGAAATGAACTGGGGAATGACTTGGGAAAACAATTCACATTGTTGGCAACTGGAAGTCAAAAGTGTAGTGTGTGAACACAGCAAACTGCTAATTCCAAATGTTAACTGAGCCCCTCGACCAGTATTTGTTCATTCACTCTTGAAAACCTGAGCTTACAAAGGACATGAATATTTGAAGGTACACAGGATACTACTTAACTATTTTAACTACTTAAAATAATTTAGAAATTGTCAAAATATCTTCCTGTTGATGCATGCATTACTACTGATGCTCATCTCCAGTGTTTTCAGTGTAGAGCACAGCCATAAACAAGGAAACACAACTTGTGCATTAATGCATAAGGGCAAGAAATCAGGAAAACCACTCAGAATCAGGTCTCTCAGAGGAGAAACAGGAGTTTTTACAAAACAATGAATCCTATCCTACACTGGTTTGGGGAAAAAAACCCCAACAATCAAAATCACAGATAAAACTTACTAAGTGGGTCTTCCCATATAGATTCCAGGGGTGGGTGTGTGAGGTCTTTTTGTTATGGAGAAGTCTACCCGGATCCTTCTTCCATCCAGCTCCATTCCATTGGCACGTTCCTTTGCCTAAGGAGTGACAGAAGAACACCAGCTGTAGGGATTTTAACAACAACATAAATTTCTAGCCACTGCTTAAAGTGTTAAAATGTCCTAAAAAATGGCTCAGTTTGGAGGCAGGTTTGAGTGTCACATCTTACAGTGAATGTACTGTGTAAGACACTCCAGCCCAGCTGGATTTAAGTGCCAGTAACCACTGAAAGTGTGACTTCTGTGGCATCAAAATCCTGAAAGAAACATCACTGAGCAATTGTTTCAGTGCCTCTGACATGATTAAGAGCAACCTTTGAACATGCTGATTGTAGGGAGATGTTACTACTCCACCACACAACATAAAACATTCACAGGTTAAAAGACCACCACACTAAGGTATCCAAATATATCCTTCAAACTACCATAACCTTGAATATAATATCAAAGTCACAAATAGAAAGTAAAAACCCAAAACCAATTGTGTTTTGCTTTTTTGGGTTTTCTTTGTCTGCCAAGTAGCAGGACGTACACATCAAGCTCTAACTCAACATGGAAGCCTTCATGCCAGATGTGGAAAAAAGACTGGAAACTTTCTGGAGTGGAGGATAAGAGTATCAGCCTTGTTCCAGCCTCTAAAGGGCAGCTCTTCAGGGACTGGCAGGAGTGTAAGATTCTCTACCGGGCGACTACAGAATTCCCAATTCATTCTGCAGCACTTGTAAGCCCAAATTCCATGGTTATGAGATTCCAAGTGTTTTTCAGGCTATACCCTGTGACAGAGCACACACCCCAGGAGCTCAGAGCCCAGCAGACACAGCCCACACTGTGCAGCCCAACCTACTTCCTTGGCATCCTCGACGTTCTCGAAGTAGACGAAGGCGAAGCCCCGGGAGCGCCGCGACTGCTGATCGTACACGATGGAAACGTCGGCGATGGGCCCATACTTGGAGAAAACCTCCCGCAGGTCCCGTTCTGTAGTGTACAGACTCAGCCCAAACACTCCCAGACAGCAGTTTGGATCAGGATTTGCCTAAAGGAAGGGACACGGATATTAGAATGAAATCAGGTTTATTTTGCAGTGCAGTGTGTTTTTCAAGTTGTGACTGTCAAGGCTTCAAGGTGAACAACAACAAAGGCGGGGCTGACATTTGGGTCACTTGCTAACAGACAGTAACAAATTAAACCTAGAGGAACACAAGGCTTTCACTAAAGCCCTTTGCATTTCTGAGGGCACAGAGAGTGACTCCAGGAGCACACGTACCCTGTTCCCGATGTGACGCCGCCGGGTAGACATGGGGGAATGGCTGTGGCTGTGCCGCCGCCGGTAGTCCCGACTGTACGACCTGCTTCTGGATCTCCTGTGCGAGCGGGACCGCGAGCGCGACCGGGTGTAGTGTCTGCGTGAGCTCCTCCTCGATCTAGACCTGAGGGGAACAAGAGAAAGGTACAGTGCTGAGCTTGCTGGCCTGTTTAACATTTAACAAATCCATCAGATAGTCACAAAAAGCTCAAATTATTGTTTTCCAAAATCCTGCAGTACCACATACCTCGGCTACAATCCATTTACTCACTACTCTCAAGGACTGCGTCCTGAACCTTTACTATCAGATTACTGCAGATGCTCTCAGGGCATTCCTGCTGCAGTCCAGGAACTTGCACTTGGTCAGTCAGCTCTTCTTTTAACAAAGCTACCTGGGTGTGACAGGCTAGTGCTCAGAATGAATATTCAGTGTTTAGGTAAAAACAAGTGGGGTGGCTTTCTTTTCACCGGTATCAAAGAGAGCAGTAAATATGCTTTAACACAAAGCATGCACCACTGAGGGAGGCACTCTCTCAGTGCTGCACTGGGTGACACTGAGAAGCAAATGCACTCTAAAAGTCTGGCAAATGCCCCTGAAACAGAGCTGAACACAATCTGAAGAAACCAAGCCTGAGCTGCTGGTATTTCAGCAGTTATTATTAAGCACTGCTTGTTCATGAATATTTACATGTTCACACTTTGAAGTGCATTTATGCCAAGGTGCAACTAACTCCTCACTAATTCTTTTTCCCCAGAAGTATTTTCTTACATCACAAACTCTGTGGACATGAGGGTCTGAAAGCCTTCAATTCCTTCTCCCAAAGCCTCAGCCTTCCCAACTCAGCCAATCCTAGAGGAGAAGCTGGGCACTCACAAGGGGCTACTGCACCTGACCTTGGTCTGCTGATGGCTGCACTGAATATCCTGCATTCCACACCACCCCAAAGAAAAACCCCTGAAAGATCTATAGGGTGCAATAAACAGTGTAACAGGCAATGGACATGAGTCACAAATTGCTGATTTTCAGGCTCTTGTGTCTTAAATGTCCCCTTCCTCTAATTCCACAGCAGCACCACCCCACTGGCAAGAGGGAAGCTCTGAACCTGAACTGCTTTTACTCCTGAGCATTTAACAGCTTCTTCCAGATTTTCTCACCAAGTGTCACCAGACAGCCAAACTGTTCAATTTATCTCCTCAAAAAACACCTTTAACCTTATCAGGAGTGAGCCAGAGAAGCTCAACTTAAAATACATATTCATGTGCAGGAGAAATTAATTCAGCACATCCCATTACAGCACTGCTCACTACGTATATATAAAGAAAACATTATTTTTGGCAACAAAATAATTGAAAAAAAAAAAAAAAGAGAACTTCCCAAAAGCTGGGAAAACAGTAAAGAAAGAGGGAAATTATAACATCAGTAACAAAAAAAGAAGCTCCACACATGCACACAGCCACATTTCAGCCACTGATATAGGGGAAAAAAAAATTAAGGCAAACACAAGAACTGATATTTCAGGTACCAGAATGGTATCAGCCAAAGATAGGAGCTACACACGTCAATAAAAGTAGATTTAAAATCAAATATATCCACACCCCAATTGATAAAAACACCAGGACACAGGTTGGTTCCCAAATCAAAGTTTAATTTATAAAGCTGGTAACTCAAAAATACATTTGCAACAGAAACTACCAAGAAATATAGAAGTTATCACAGGGTTATTTCTCTGGGGAAAGCCAGAGTTCAATGATCTGCCCACAATCACATCCCAGTGTGTGACAGCACTGAACAGAGATTAAAGTATGTTGTTTCTAAATATGTGCCTCGACACAATTCTGTCCAAATCTACTAATCAACACTAACTCTGGCACATAATTCCATTATTTCCAGCCGCAGGCATCTTCAAGACAGCTGTTAAATGCTCAGGAAGCCATGGGAGTTATGAACTTCTACTTTTTGGTCATCAAAAAGTAGAAAGCCAGTTACCAGGGTATTATCTAAACACTGTTTATTGCAAAAGTAACATTTGCCAGGTCTTTCATAAATTCTACATATTTGCTTCTTCAGAATTGTACACCCTCTGTGACTGCATTTTTACTCAGTATTGTGGTTATTCTGCAAGTGGGAAATGTTTTAAAGAGTATGGAATCCCTGGAGTCTCATGGATTAAGGGGCAGGAGAATATGCTGGGAGGGTGCCCTGACTTTGTTGTTTTAGCATTAAAATGTTCCCCAAAGGTGTTTTGCAGCCTCCCTCCCCCGAAGTTTTCAAACCCCAAGTGGATAAAGGCCTGACAGCAGGGTCTGAGCCCAGCTGAGCACCCGGAGCAGGATCTGGGCCCCTCCTGAGCTGCCCCATCATCTCTCACTGCTGGCACTCCCATTCCACACTCTGTAAACTCTAACAAGTATTTATTCCCTTTATTTGACACATTTCTTCTTACACTACAGGGACTGCCAGGTGCATGATGTGACATTTGTGACTGCCTGAATTAAACAAAAACCCCTCATTCCTCTGCTGTCAAAGCTTCCCAACTACCTTCTCCTTCTCACAAAAGCCTTTCTGTTTGATCTTGCAAGATTTAACACACTATTTGATGATGTTTTCAGCCGTGGGTGACTGCTGACAGCACAGTACCTTCCTCCAGTCTGCCCCCCAGGCTTTGGCAATTCATTGCTTGCTCACATAAAAAGTGTGTTGTGAACAGCTCACCTGACAACCACACTGCTGAAACCTCACTTTTTTAGCCTGAATGCCTACAAGTGAGTAAAGAAATGATCAACACACTAATTTCTATGGTCAGCAGTTAACTATCTACTCTTTTAAGAGGAATTCTGACCCTGCACACAGCTTGTTTGGCAGGTGAGTTTCAGGAGAGGTAATGCAGTGCAATAGGCACGTGGATATTTGTGCTGCCATGTAACAAATACAATAAGCAAGTCCTCCACAACTTTTCTGGAGAGCTTGCAGAGCTGTCTAATATTCAAAACTTCCTACCTGTTAATTTTCAAGTTAAATCAATGTATTTAAAATGTCAGACTGAAATTCACATTTACCTTTAATACTTCTTTTCACTACTCCAGGAACATCACTGCTTCCAGTGAAGAAACACAATACACGAATGTGGCTTAAAATGGGAAATGTGCTGATGCACCAAACTCTGTTAATGCACAGAGAAACTAAGACCTAGAGTTCCTGGCACTCCATGCTCAGACACAAATCAATACTCCAAGAGATAAAAGGTAGGCACTTCCAAAGTGTATCAGCAAGGACACAAATTTACACAGCTGATTTAACTGTTGGAAGAAGCAGCAGAAATACCTAAATTTATATAATTTGGCTTTCCCAATCCTGACACCACACACATCCCTTTGTATTCCATGTCCACACAAGATCCACTAACTCTGAAAACAGAACTAAGCTGGGCCACCTCTGACTACGATGTGACGTTGTGAGGAAGAGGTAAAAGAAGCCAACTCACCTGGATTCAGACCTGGATCTAGATTTTGACCTGGAGCGCCTGGAATCCTCCTTAGAGCGAGATCTTGCAGGGGTGTGCCTCCCCGACTTGCCAGACCCATGAGCACTTCCGCTTCTGGAAGCAGAACGGGATTCCTGCACGCAGATATTGAAAGCCTAATTTGTACACAATTCCTTGTTCACCTAGGGGCTGTAAACAAGCTCCAGTGAAATAAATGGTAAATATTCATAGCTATGTGTCCGGGCAGTCGGCATTAGCACTGCCTAGAATTTTTTTTAAGGAGTTTTTTTATTTTTTTTTTTTCCCTGGTAGACACTTCTTTACCCTGCATGTACTTTTGCTATTAAACAGATAATGCATGCATGTTTAGCAAAATATACAGGGACACATAAACAGACTAGTAATTACTTAGCGTAGTGCTTTCAGATTCCAGATTACTTCTTATCTTAACTTCATTTTTATTCCTTTTCTTCATTCTTCCGTTTCAAATTCTGACTTCTTTCATCTTCCCCACTTCACACAAATTGCTCAATATTCTACAAGTGGGACTTCTGGTCTGATAATTAGCATGCATTCACTTTCTTTTTTTTCAAATTTCAGCTTCACTTATTCCTGAGCTTCAAATAATTCTCATTTATAAAACTTGTCAAATGGCGACTTCCGCATTTTCCTTCTTCAACATTAACCTTAATAGAAAAAGAACAGGATGAAGAATATTTAAGAACTCCAGGATAAAATCTAGTGCCAAAACTGAAACTAGAAAAAAAAAAAGTGTTGTGGACTTTTACTATAAATGCAGTTCAAGAATTGCATCTACCAAAGCCCTACGATTTTATCAACAGGTTCAATCAACTCAGTTTAACTTAGCCCTAAGCAGCTGAATTTGCTATTTATGCCTGTATTTAATAGCAAGTGCAACTGGATCAATTGAGTACCTACTAAGGAATTGTAGCATCAGGAAACTCAAAATAATTTGCACTATCAGCCACACACTGAGACAAAACCACCAAGGAGTTACTCCAGTGAGGTCCTGCTGCGGCCACGGATGGATGTGCTTTAGAAGGCACAAAGCACTGCATGGTTTGGTCCTTCCATGGACTCCAATTCTCCCAATTTTGGGCCCCTCCTGCAGTTTGGCAGCCCTGGTGTGAAGGTTTAGGAGCACACACCCCCAGCTGCCTGCACAAGTGGGATTACATGTGCAAGCTTTGTGTTTGCACAGAAATCTGAATTTCCCACTGACCAGAACTGCACTTGAGCCCCACACTCCAAACTGCTCTGTTGTTTACTGGCAATCTCCTCTGGCAGTGATGTGACCTAATTAGCAGTTTCAACTTATATACTTTTATTTTTAAATCAATATAATGCTTGGCTTTAGTCATATGCCTGAAACACCTCAACACACTAGTACAAAATATTCTTCATTTCAAAATACTAGAGAAAATTTAAAATTCAGCAGAATTATACTTCTTTCTAAAAACAATCCTAAATTTAGTGCAAATTCTGATGAAGAAAGCTCACTAATGACACTGGGCACCCGATTTTCCTCAACAATCCAGTTTTATCTTTCAATCATCTCTTAAAGCTGAACACTTAATGGGAATCCTGTACTAAACATTCAGAAATTAATGTGCTAACCCAAAATTTAATCATGCTTCAACCACTTCCACACACCTTCAACCAAATGTCACCTATTTACAATTCCCTGCCACACAGGGGAAAGAAAACACGACGTACAGGACAAAGCAGGTTTGCAATTAATCCCAAGAGCAACAGAAGCAGCACCAAGTTGGCCAAGGCCAATTCTTCACACAGATGTTTAAGGTTTTGTTCTGAACTACAGCTTCTCCATGTACTGACACTGCAAAGGGCAGGGGAAATGTTATGGAGCAATTTAAATTACAATTAACTAATTTAACCTAAATCCATTACTACCTTCCCAAGAAAACACTCCACAGAGGTGAGTTCTGAGTTAATATATTAATTTTGCCATGAGAAGTCTTAGCTCTTTAACAAAGTTAGACAAAGCAAGATTGAAGAAGGATAAAACCAAACTAAGGCTGCTTTTTCACCTGAGGAAAAATACTTAAACTCACAAAAGATAATCTGGGCTAAAGAGAAGGAGCTGTGTGCAAACACAGGTGGTCTGAGACCAGACACAAAAGGAGAAATGCAGGATCAGAGGGAAGCAGTTGGGAAGATTTTGCCCACAAATACACCCCCAAACCCTTTTTAAGAGCTTTTAAAAGTCAAAAGCTTTGAAGAAATGAGTAGAGAACAGGTAAGTCTTCGTACATTTGGTACGTTTCTCAGGCAATCTTTGCTGTATTATGTTAAGGTTGATGTGGAATCTGGACACTGAGGAGCAGAGCTTGGGAAGAAAAAGTCTTAAACAAAACTATCTACCTAAAACAAAACAATTAAACAGCTGGCCTATTTTCATTCAACTCCTTTGCATTCTGCATTTCCCAGTCTTTCAATATCCATTTTTTTTCAGATCACCCTTCAATCCACCATTTTACAGGATTGTGGCACTTCTTCATTTCAGCATTACAGGAATTCAATGCACCTCACCTGCTCTGGATACCACCAGGACTGGTAATAACCCCCAAAATGACCAAGCTGCCCCTTTTCCACCCCAAGCCCAGGAAATCCTCCCTGTCCCAAGTCCCAAGAACCAGAGGCCTGCAGCACTGCATATTTATTTTCCACCCTTGAGGGTTCACATCAGTGACTCCCACAGCTCATTTCTCTCATCTGGTTTTGTTATTCTTTATATTTTATTTTCCTACTCTTTGCTCTGTCACTCTGAATTTAAAGTTACTAAAAAATGCCCAAGTGTGCTCCTGGCATGACACAAGGAAGAGGAAAGAAACAATCTTCTTTACTCTGCCTATCACTGCTGGTCAGCAGATCCACACTGATGTTCACTAAAACAATAACCATTTTCTCCCCCCCAACCTTAACTTTGCCAAGTGAGGTTTTAACCTTCCTCTCCAGATCCCTTATCAACAGTTCTTCCCCTTCACCAGGCACTTCTGGAATTCACATGGAAGCCCTGAAGCCCAGGCTTGTGGATTCCAAATGGTCCTTTCCAGACCCTGAGCACATTCAAACCAACTGCTGGGGTGATTTTAACAGCTCTGAGCACATCCACAAAGAGTGTTACAGCCATGTGCTCTGAGCAGGGAATGTCCCAAGGCAGGGTCAAGGAAAGGTTTCCATGGACAGAAGCAGCTGGAAAGCAGCTGATGGCCACAGTTCTTTGCACTTCTGACATCCCCATTTTCCCCTCAGGAATGGAAGTTACAGATTTCATCAGTAATGTAAGATACAGAGAAGTAGAAGTATTAAGATTTTATAAGGAGTTATGCATTTCCACTTGTATTCTGAAGGAAAGGTGCAGCCTCATGTGACATTATCAGCTCTGCAGCCTCTTTATTCAAGGTGTCCCTGTGCTGACTCCACATTCCCCCTTAAGGAAGTTCCCTCTCTTCCCCTGAGGGACACGAGCTCACTGCAGGGGGGATGCTGGGGATTCACTCGAGGGAAAGCAGAACCATCCCTTTAAAGAGATTTCCAAACCCCACACAGAAAGAACACAGTGTGCTTTGAAAAATCAGGCCACAACTTCCCCCCAGCACCTCTGCCACGGGCCCTGTGGGCTCCTCCAGTGCCCCAAGCTGGCAGGAAATGAATCCATCAGCAAAGTGGGAATTATCTCCTGACAGCTTTGGGCACTGAATCAGCTCCTCATGAGGTCCCCTCAGTGCCAGCTGTGAGGGAGGAACACAGGGAATGGTCCATCCCTTTGGTGGCACTGAGTGATCAGCTCATCCCTAACCTCAAACTGCTTCCTCACACTTCCTTCTCACACAATTTACTAATAAAAATCACTCTTTTTTGAAAATACATGAATTAAATACCTTGCAAGTAATCTGTAAATTGAGCTTTTAGACATAAAAAGACCCAAAAAAAAACCCAAAACAACCCCCCCACACTCTGACTTACATATTGAACAGCTTCTGATCACACACCAAGCCATCACTATCATAATTAACAATTCACAGGACAGGATTGATTAATTTGGCCTTTACCTCCTTTTCCCAACCCTGAATTCCATGCCTGAATCCCATGTGCTTCAGTGAGAACAATTTCAGTGAAAACAGAATTAAGTTGGAAAACCGTGGCATTGCAGCATAACAACAGTATCTCAAGTATATTCCAGTATTTCATTATTGGAAGCATTTCATAATTTATAGTTTCTTCAGTCAAAAAGCTTCTAGAGTTCATCCCACTATGGAGCATAAAGCTGTAAAAGAGAATTCAAGTGGGGATTTTTTTTTCTTCTTCTTATCTTCCCCCTCACTTTTTAAAAACGCCATAATCCAGTGTAAATTCGTGCTGCTGCTCAAACAAGTCCCATTCCTGGCAACAGCACCTGCAATTTCTTCATCCCAAACGCTGCCATGAGGACTCAATCAAGCCAGGCCTGCAAACCCAAGCAACTGGAAATGGAGCCAAACAAGATCCAGCTGACTGAATTCCCAGATCTGACTGAGGGAGAGAGCAGGAGCGATTCCTGCTGGCAGCCTGCACTTGGGACGGCTTAAAAGACAGTTACAATCATATTCCAGATTATTTATCCAAACACTAACTCTACTCTGCAGAGACTCCACCTTGGAAAAGCACAAAAGACATTGACTCAGTAAAACATAAGCCTTAAGTAAGCAATAAATCCCTTAAATAACACTGGCAAGAGCAGAAGGAAAACCAATCCCTGCTCCAGTCTGGAACGGCAGGTGTGTAGCTCTATAGTTTCACCTTTACAAACACGTCCATTTCAAACAACTTACCTAGTTAAAAGTCACAGAAGTTCAGACATAACTCATTCTAGGCACTGGCAAAGACTGCCTACAAATGCTTTAACACATTTTAAAAATTAAAAATATTAAAAAAACCAGCGGACAACAATTTCTGCCGCAATACTCGGCACGATTGTGTTTCACACCGAAGGACTTTGCTATAAAAGGTTTATTACTTGCACTCTTTCTGACTGAAAATACAATGCAGGTTATCCTGGCAAACTTTATAAATACTAATCTGGCTTCCAGCCTGCACAACAATTAAAGCATCTTTAAAAGAAATAACACACAAATAATTCAACCTGAGCAAAAAATACCCCCTCACTAAAAAAACTGCAGAGTGAATGAAGATACCAATGAAAGCACTGGCGCTGGCATGAGCCTATTCCTTAATCCCTGTCTTTCACTATTCATTCCCATGTTCAGCCCCCTGGAGACCCATTTATTTCTAATCTTACCTACCTTGAAGCAGAAACGCTCAGATATTACAGCTTGCTACAGTGGATTAATAAAATAAAAACCATCTTCTATAAAAGACATTGCTCAGAATTACTATGTTCTTTAATATTTCTTGCTGCTCTAGTTTAAAACTTAGGAACTTAGCACCTCCACAACTCCCTCAAAAGCTCCACCAAAATGTCTGAATTATGCTGAAAAAATCCCCCAAAACACATCACTGACCCTATTTAAAGACATCAAAGGCAAACAAGGCTGATCCAGTAAACAAAAAGCAACTATGATGTACACCACAAACGTTACGTTTAGCAAGTCATCTATTTTGACATTAATAAAAACTCATGCAGTGAGATCTTTCCAAAACGATGAGCCTTGAGAGCTATCTGCTGCAGCTTTCACAAAGCGAAAGGGGTTGCGTCCGATTATCAAGTTTAAATTAGAGAGCCTGAGCCACCTGGACACCAGGCCCGAAGAGCAAAGTTATTGTTACAGACGACATGGAGCGAAAAGCGGCCTAAATTAGAGAGCAACTCAAGAACAGATTGCGAGGCGGCTCTGGAGAGAGGATAACAACCGTGTTCCCCCTCCGCAGGGGTGGGACGGAGGACGCGGGGCCCCTGAGGGCTCGGGGCCGCCATTTTGTCCCTCCCGGGCGCGCGCGGTCCCAGCCCAAGATGGCGCCGGGCGCCTCACGCGGGGAGCGGCCCCTCCGCCATCGACCCCGCCGCGCCGCCTCACCCGCCTCTCCCCTCCCGCGGAGGTTCCGCCACCCGCGAAAGGGGACACGGGGGGGATGGGAGAGCGCCGGCGCCACCCGGAGGGCTGCATGGGGATGGAGGGGAGTAGGGAGGGGGCCCGACCGCGCAGAGCGCTCAGGCTCCGTGTATTACCCGCTCGCCGTAGTTTTGCTCTCCGCTGTCGCTCATTGTCCCGTCCCGCCGCTCTTGCCGCCGCTGCCGCCGCCCGAACCGGACACGACCGTCCCCGGCGACAGCGCCGTCCGCGCGGGAAGTGACGAGAGCGCGGGGCCGCGCGCGCGCGCGCGCTAAGGGCAGGACACGCCCCCAGGGGGGACATCCCCCGAGCCGGGGGCCGCGCCCACGCGCCAAAGCCACGCCCCACACGGCACCGCCCCGAAGAGAAGGCCACGCCTCCGATATTAGGCCACGCCCCTTATTTGCACACCTTAAGAAAAGGCCGCGCCCCTGCCCTGAGGCCACCTGTGAGGCGAGACCACGCCCCCGGCGGGGCCACGCCCACTCCGTCCGCTCCCCAACGCCGCGCCCCTCACCCCTCACGCCCTGGGTGCAAGAGCCACGCCCCTCGATGTGAGGACACGCCCCCTACGTCACCCCGCAAAGCTCCGCCCCCACTAAGCCCCGCCCCGCTAAGCTCCGCCCCCTCAGGTGAGGCCCCGCTCCCTCGCCCCAGGTGAGGTCGTGGCTCTCGCCCTACCCAGGTCGCGGAAATAGTTTAAAAATATGATTGCGAGGGACTTTTTTTGAGTGTTAAAGCATTAATTCAGAGCACGTGGGGAGGAAAGAGCGGGATATTTCTTAGGCACCCACTTGAGGGCAGCAGAGCGTCGCTGAGATGGCGGGTTTTCCTCCGTCCTTGGCATTGTTTCTCCACAAAACATATCCGTTGTGTCTGTTTTATGTCACAAGCGGCTTCAGTGAAGCACCGACAGCCCCAAAAAACTGTGCAGGGATTAGCGAAGGACACCCACACAGAGAGGACCACCTGGACTTCAAACACAGAGCTGTAGTTTAACCGAAATACTGACTTCTTCAGTGCTTTTCAAACCAAAACAGTGTACAAAGGCTGGGAGACAGGAGGAGACATTGCACCTGCTCAGCTCATCCCAGTGTGTCCCAGAATTGTCTCGTTTGGAAGGGACCTTAAAAATCCATTTCCACTCCCTGCCATGGGCAAGGACACCTTCTGCTATCCAAGGTTGCTCCAAGCCCTGTCCAGCCTGGCCTTGGACACTTCCAGGGATCCAGGGGCAGCCACAGCTGGGGAACCCCAGGGCTCGGTGCTGGACCCAGCACTGTTTAACATCATTATCCATGATCTGGATGAGCAGATTGCCCGCCCTCAGTACTTTTGTAGGTGACACCCAGTTGGGTGGGAGTGTGGAGGGCAGGAAGGTTCTCCAGAGGGATCGGGACAGGCTGGATCTTTGGGCTGAGGGCAACGGGGTGAGGATCAACAAAGCCAAGTGCCAGGTCCTGTCCTTGGGTCACCAACCCTGTGCAGCTCCAGGCTGGGGACAGAGTGGCTGGAAAGCTGGGAAAGGCCCTGGAGGTGCTGGTGACAGCAGCTGGACAGGAGCCCAGGTGTGCCCAGGTGGGCAGGAGGCCAGTGGCCCCTGGGCTGTCCCAGCCATGGTGTGTCCAGCAGGCCCAGGGCAGTGACTGTCCCTCTGTGCTGGGACCTGTGAGGCACCTCCAGTCCTGGGGACAGCTCTGGGCCCTCACAGCAACAGAGACACTGAGGGGCTGGAGCGTGGCCAGGGAAGGGAAGGGAGCTGGGGAAGGGGCTGGAGCACCAGGAGGGACTGAGGGAGCTGGGAAAGGGGCTCAGCCTGGAGAAAAGGAAGTTCAGGGGAGACCTTGTGGCTCTGCACAACTCCCTGACAGGAGGGGGTAGCTGGGTGGCTTGGGCTCTGCTACCAGGGAACAGGGACAGGATGAGAGGGAACAGCCTCTTGGTTATGGCTGAAATGCTAAAATAAAGAGCAAATTCCACTGTGCCCTGTGCTCTGTACAGACAGTTGTTATCAGTTCCTTTTGCCAATAACATGCATCCTGTGAATACATTGACACGGCAATTGGGATCCTGCTGATTTGCAAATCAAAGTAAAATATGAGGTTTCTTTATGCAGAGTGTGTGATGCTGTGAGATGCACAGGAAGGAGCCTGAAGGGATCAGGATGATATATCTCTCCCTTATAAAAAGACCAAAAACCATGGGAAAAGGGCAGAACATTAGAGTCAAGGTGGGCCAGGAGGCTCCCTCTTGCCTTCCTTCTTTCAGAGGATTTAGTGAAGGGAGCCCAAACAGAGCGGGAGCTGTAGGGAATTTAAAAAGGATCTGGAGAGGGGCACAAAGAGGCACCGGGAGCTGAACCAGCACTTTTCTCCACCCAGATCTACCAAGGACAATGCTGCTTTGCAGCCAAGTTGTTTCACCTCTTAATCCTGTTCCTTCCTCACATCCTCCCTTAGGAGGTCAGTGTCATGCAGGAACAAAGATTAAGTGGCGATTAAGAACATTTAAGTGAAGATTAAAGATTAGGAACAAAGAGTGAGTGAAAAGTCATGAGTAGAAAATGTTTGTGGCTCAGAGCTGCTGTAACAGCTCCCAGAACAGCAATTTCCCACTATCCAGTTATGTGTAATCCCCAAAATTGATCCCAAGTGGAGAAGACTGGATCATGCCTACACTGTTCAGGTCTCTGGGCTGCTCTGACTACATCCAAATCAACTCCTGGTGGAAATCTTCCAGCTGTTCCTCAGCTGAGCAAATGCTTAAGTACATCCATAGGTCCTGCTAAACTGTGCTAATTGAGAATGAACTTTGACGTTAATTTCTTCAGGGTTTTTTTTCAACAGATAACCAAACAAAGGGAAAAAAAACCCATAAAAATAAAGGTGAGAATTACTTAAATTCCTGATTCCAAGTGCATCTTGGAAGTTTCACAAATCCACCTGCACAGTTTCTTTTCAGGATCAAAGGAATGTGTCACCTGCTGTATTTGCCGTGTTTACCATTGTCTTGGGCTATAAAAATGTGTATTCTATTTCACCTGTTGAGTTGGGAAGAGGTTTTTACTTTATCTCTTGTAACTCCAGGGGGAGGAGGAGGGTGCCTTCTGATAATGAGGCAGCTGTTAAGACCAGGTGGGGTATTGTTCCTTATCTCCTTCCATGACCTGTCCTCCCTCCAGGGGGATATCTGCTGTTAATGGGCCATCAAGGCTCACCAGTGACATGACACATGACATCATCCCATTGGGAGATGCTCCACCCAGTGTGGGGAGCCAAACCATTCCTACCCAGATAAAAACTGAGATGTAGGAGCACCAGGTATTCAGTGTTCCCACTGGATTCCTAGAGGAAGACCAGACCCATCTCGCCATTACTGGACCCTTTTTTCTACTGGATCATCTCTACTCCGACAGAACCACATCTGCCATTCCAGGAGGGCTTACTTTGGACTGCTTCCAGCACCCTGACCAACAGGGCGTCAGCTTGTATTTCTGACTCTGTCAGGGTTTCTAGGATTTTGTTTGTTTTGTTTGCTTGGGTTTTTTTGTTTTGTTTTGTTTTTACTACTACATTTGTATTAATAATATTTCTAGTAAAGAATCTGTTATTCCTATTCCCAGTATTTTGCCTGAAAAGCCTTTAATTGCAAAATTATAATAATTTGAAAAAAAAAAAAAGGGGGGATTACATTCTCCATTCCAAGGAAAACTCCAGATTTCCCTGGCAGACACCTGCCTTGCCAAACCAAGGCAACCATATAAAAGGCAAACAGGCATGCTCACCTAGGAGATTGTGGCATTTGCCTACTGAATTGCAGGCTGAAAATGCCACACTTCTGGAAGTTATGGAAAGGAAATTGTTTATTCCAGCAGCACACGTGTGCAGCTGCAGAGCCAGCCTGGCAGCTGCAGCTCCAGGAGGCTGTCTTCCCCCACACCACCCACACAGCACATGGACACGCTTCCAGAGCAACAGGAACCACAGGGAGTGAGCCAGGCAATCATTAGCAAATGTTGGTGGCTCTGCTGCCAAGGGGATGGACCAGGCTCTCAAACAGCTTTTCCCTGGAGTGTGTGTGGCTCCTTTTCCATGTGAGCTCCCACTGCCATCCCCCTGCAGCCCTTCCTGGCTCCGTGCTGCCCAGAGCTCTGCCACGTCCAGCACCTGTGCAGCTCTTTGCTGCAAGGGGATCAGAGAAACCATCCTGCTGGGAATAACCTTTATCCCCAAATGCCAGCTCACCTTCCTGCTGAAAGAACAGAGGGAAGTGAGCAGAACAGGTCGGAATCATCTGCGTTGGAAAAGTGCAAATCCAACCAGAAATCCAGCCATAAACCTGACACTTGCTGAGTCCACAGGTTGTTCCCTGGGAACAGAGTCTGACCCTCACCTGGCTGTCCCCTCCTGTCAGGGAGTTGTGCAGAGCCAGAAGGTTCCCCCTGAGCCTCCTTTTCTCCAGGC
>JBBMKD010000013.1:20918431-20932925 GCA_037834095.1 Argya squamiceps | reverse complement strand
GAAAAAGTCAGAGAAGTTTCCCTGGGAAAATGGCTGTTTGGGAACACTTTCACCCATTTCCCAGAGCTGGGAGCTGCCTTCAGTGTGATTGAAGCCATTGGGAGCAAAGCTCTCCTCCCAAGACTCCCACACCAAGGGCAGAAACTCCTTGGAGCAGCCCCAAGACTTCACCATCCAGTCTGGGATGGGGAATGTGGCTCTGGGTACAGCCAGCCCAGGCTGTGGAGGGACAGAAGGCACGGGCAAGGCTGCAGGGCATGATGGAAACGTGGATCTGAGCCCTGTATTCCCTCCCATCATCAACCTGCTGTGGAATCCTCATCCCATCTGCTCCTTCCCCTCCCCTGGGATGGGAGGGATGCAGCCAAAGGGTGGGAAGGCAGCGCTGATGGAGGTGATGACATCTAAAAGGCAGCCTGTGGTGAGGCTCTGAAGGAACACACACAGCCTCTGCAGGTGCTGAAACACCATTCCCTTCAGGAATAAACCAGGATCCCATTTCAGCCAGGCCTTCCCAAAGCAGCATGGATTTCTGGGAGTGCATTCCAAGGATGTGTTTTCCTAGAAGAACTGAACAACATGCCTTCATGTGAACCCTCACAATCCTCACTGTTCCAAGGATTTAGGTTAAAAGAAGCCCAGGAAATTTGTGTTTATTTGTTCCAGTTTGAGGATGGCATTGCTTTGAAAGGACTGGAAATTCAAGCTGTGCACTACAGAATTCCCAGCCTGGAGGTTCATCCTTGTTTGGTGCCAGAAGAAAATGTGAACACCTAAACCTCATGGGAAGCATTTCTATGGATAAAGGAGTTTGTGTGTGCCATGACTGGCTCCCACCAGCTCCATGTCACTGGAGAAGGGGACAGAAGATGTCACAGACACCGAGCACCCTCTGCACCCCCAGTCCTTGCAGGACAAATATTCCATGATCCTAATCCCCACTGTGACTGGGCCAGAACCAAAACCACTGGGAACTTTTGAGCAAGCCCTGCTGTTCCTGCTGGGCAAAAGTGTGGAAGCCCTGGAAGCTTTGTCTGGAGGTGGGAAAGGCGTTGGATGCTGGCTCTGAACACACCCCACAGCAGGGGGAAAGGGTGGAAGGAAACAGGGATTCTTGGTTGGAATTTGGGGCTTTTTTTCCTGTTTTTCTCCTTGCTGCTGTGCAAGCCGGGGCTCTGCAGCCATTGTTGTGCTCTCCAAAGAGTCTGGCCCCACAATGCAATAAAAACAAACCACAGGAAGGAAAGGAATTAGCAGGGAAAGGAAAAGCAGCAGTGGGAACAAGGACTCGGGCCCAAAATAAACCTGCTGGCTGCTGCTGGGGGTGCAAGCAGGAGAGGTTACACCTTCCCCTGGGGGAGAACTTGGAGCTTAGGGGTGAAATCCTGGCCTTTGGGGTTTATTGCTACAGGTGAGCAGGGTTGCAAGGGGCTGGAGTAACAGGAAACAGCCCCATGCACAGAGATATGGGAAAGGTTTTTTTTGAAATTTGAGATTTCCTAGAAACTTGAACTAAGAGGAAGCAGTGGCAGCACCTGGAAAAGACTGGGCATCGTGGGCAGAGGAGGCAGCCTCAGCTGGGGTTACCACTTTATCCTCATGGATTCTGAGAAGAAGCAGAGACCAAGGGTTTGGCATTGCAGGTTTGTCTCAGCTGCTCCCCGAGCCCCTGCTGTGCTCTGCCAAGGCAAATGTACACAGGATCCAACAGGAAATCTTCCCGGGGCTGCTGCTTCCCCTGCGTCACTCCCACTGGAGCTGCAGGGCTGGGTGGGACTTGCTGGACCAAGGGCAGCATGGACACAGGGGCTGTGCCCACCTCGAGCTGCTTCCTGCTCCCAAGGAAGGAAAACAGGGAATAAAACTGAAAACAAAACCAGCTCGAGGCTGCACCTGCTGCTCCCCAGCAAACACTTCCCTGTAGGAAAACCACAGCCCATCCACTTCCCAAACAGGGAATGGGGTAGGGAGAAGCTGGAAGGATCCCACTTTACAGCCCCCAAGACCCCTGAAGGAACGGGAAGGAGCGTGGAGCCAAGTGGCATTGGGCTCTTCTCCCAGGGAACAAGTGACAGGACAGGAGGAAACGGCCTCAAGTTGCTCCAGGGGAGGTTTAGATTGGACATGACAGAAAATTCCTTCCCTAAAAGGGTGGCAGAGCTGCCCAGGGCAGTGGTGGAGTCCCCATCCCTGGAGGGGTTTAACAGATGTGTGGATGTGGCACTTGGGGACGTGGGACAGGGGTGGCCTTGGCAGTGCTGGGGGAACGGTTGGACTTGACCTCAGGGGGCTTTTCCAGCCTTACTGATGCCAGGATTTCTGTTGCTGCCTGGCACAGGGAAGCCCAGGCCTGTTCCAGAAACACATCACCAGGGAGGTTTTGCCATTCCAACTCCAACAAACACTTTATTCCCATCAGCCTCACCCGTCCTCACGGAGGACAGAGCGCAGGAGGGGAGGGAGCTTTTCCAGACTGGCTCCATGTGGGGGCAACAAGGGACAATCAAGGCCATGAGGAGCCATTCCCAAATTCCACCAAGTCTTTGCTAAGCTGGTGCAACTTCAAATTTCTAACCAAGCCTTGACTTTTGGGACTTGGTAGTTAAGAGAGCCCACAAAAGCTTTGAGAGACTCTTTTCCCAGTCAATTGTGGGGCCTAACACAGCCCAGTGCACTCCCAACAGCACCAGTGTTCCTGCCCCAAAACCAGACTCTGAACCAATACCACACTCTAGACTCAGAGGGGAAGGGGGGGAAGGGCTGGGATTAAAAATATCACCCCAAAACAACAGGAATTTGGAAGAAATTTACACAAAGGACGTAAAAAGCAGGAGCAGCTATGAAAATATGTTGAGATGGCCAAGAAAAGTCACATCAAAATATATTTAAAAACCAGAAATTCCAATCCGTGTGGAATTTAAAACTCCTTTTCCCACCTCTGTTTTCCTGCTTAAGGAATCTCTGTTGTTCCAGGACGTGGAACATGATAGGCAGCACCAGTTATGTCCTGAAAAAAGTGTTTCCCCAAACTCTGAGCACTTCCATAATTTACAAACCAAAGATGAGCTAAACCTCAACCATCGCCCCCCTCCCTCTTCCCCCTTCTACAGTGGGCAGGAGAAAACAAATCTGACTTTGCATTTCCAGGGAAGTCCAGTTTTTCCACACATCAATATCCCTGCAATCCATTGTAGACCTTCTGCACTGATCCTTGCTTCAACAGCTGCTTGAGACCTGCAAGGGAAAGGGAGAGTGTCACACACAGAGCACAGCAAAGATGTCAGGATGACTTTCCCAACACTTCTTCCCCATTCCTGAAATCCCGTGCACGAAACATTCCAAGGAACTGGCAGTTCAAGGATCTGCTGGTATGAAATTCTTACCAAACAGGCTGGAAGAGTGAGTCAGCCCTTAAATCCATAATAGCTCATCTCCTGGGGTCGGCAGGACAGGGAAGGGCTGGCAGATCTCCACTGCTGCTTAAAGGGCAAGTGCACAGGGAGGCAGAGGAAGCAGAGTGGCAAGGGTGGACAATGTGTCACTGTTTTTCCAGAGATTAGAGAGGGAGTCCCCTCTGATTAACTCAGCCTGGTCACTCAGTGCCCTGCAGCCCCTCAGGACACAGCTCAGAGCAGCCTCAAAAACCACTATAAAACACAGGGAAACTCCCAACACTGTGGGTGACCTTCAAATAACTGAAAGAAGGATATTGAGGACTGGAGCGTGTCCAGAGAAGGGAATGGAGCTGGGGAAGGGCTGGAGCACCAGGAGAGGCTGAGGGAGCTGGGAAAGGGGCTCAGCCTGGAGAAAAGAAGGCTCAGGGGGAACCTTCTGGCTCTGCACAACTCCCTGACAGGAGGGGACAAGCCAGGGACAGCCATAATACTCCAACACTCTTTCCAACCCACTGGAAAGCTCCAACTGGCATTGGTTCCTTGCCAAAACCAGTAATATTTGAGGGTCAGACTCTGCTCAGGGGAACAAGAAGCAGGAGATGAGAGGAAATGGCCTCAAGTTGCCCAAGGGGAGGTTTAGATTGACTATCAGTAATGAAACCAACCAATTTACTTGTACAGAAGAAAATTCCAACCTTTCAGGCATGCAAGTCCTTCAGGAAATCCTGCTAAAAAACTTTTTCTCCCTGCAACCCTTGTCCTCCTTGTCTATCCTCATACCTTTTTGGTTACACATCCCCCTGTCCTTGAAAACCAGTGATGGGATGCATAAGGGTCACAGTAGTTATGTAAAATACTGGAAAACTGTCCTGGAAGTAGTAACTGGAAGCAGGATGTCTCTCTGCCAGGGAAGAACTTCTCATGCTGCTTGTCTGATGGCCAGAGACTCCTGAACTCTTTTCAGGAACACCAGGACAAAGGGAACCCCTGTCCAGGAGCTGCTCATTAGGAACAGGTCATTCTCCAAGGCAAATTAACTTCCTGTCCCAGATCCAGAGGGGGCTCCAAGTCACTTCCTGGCTGGAGGGTGAGCGGATGTGGCCCCTGGATGTGTTGGTTCTTAAAAAGGAAAACCGTAGCTGGAGAAAGGTGTGCTCCAGGAACCCTGAAAAAATTGGGATTAGCATCATCCCACACCTCATTTCCCAGCAGCTCCCACACCTCTGGCAGCAGCCTGCTGGCCTGAAGAACACCCCCAGTAGTGCACAGGATATTTCAACAAAGATCTGAGGTTTAATCAGGAATTCCAAGCAGGAATCCTAACAATTGGTGCTACTGCACTTCAGGCACTTCTTACTGGAACCTGAAGTCAATTTTTCCTTTGAAATGTTGCTGATACCAACAAGAAGTGACAGGTTACAGCACAGAGGGAGAGGCAGCTCTGATCAGCAGTGATCAAATCCCACTGCAGGAAAGAAGGGATATTATTTCTGTGACTCCAAAGCTCAGGGTGGTGCTCTTGGGGTCAGAGTATCTTCTGACAGCCCCAGGAGGCAGACGTGGTCAGGAGATAAGAAATGAGGACCACTGCCAACAATAAGGACAAAAAGGCATGTTTTGAATTCTGAAGCCTACACTTTTCCACTGAATGTACACTGAACTGCTGCCACACACAGGGATAGACCTATTCCCTGATAAAACTCCCCCAAATCACGGATGTTTGGAGATACCCAGCACACAGAAAGGCATCTGACTGCCTACCCAGTCACCTTCCCCTGGGAAATGTGGCATTGCTTTAGGAAGTAGAGAAACACCCAAAGCCCTGTGCCTGAACACACCCATGCCAGTGCCATCATCTCTCTGTTCCTGGGTATCTGTAGAGGTGTGTGAGCAATTCTGTCAAAAACGTGGAGGCTTCTGTCCCTGCTCCTTGCCCAGTGTCCTCTAAACTGCCAAGAGCAACAGCTGGAATAACCTCACATCTGTTTCAGAGCTGCTGTTGCCTGATGAGGCTTCTGGAAGGGCAGCAGAGCCTGGACTGAGAGTCCACAGTCACATGGTCACTGTGCCCTGTACAAGACTCTTGGAACAAGAGAGAAAGCAGAGGGATAAAACAGAAAACCAGGATCACTCCAAGCCCAGCCCAGAGGTGCAGACCTCCCAGCCCAAACAGCTGCAGGAGGAGCCTCAGAACATCTGCAGCTGCAGCCACCAACTGGACTGCACAGGGCAGCTGGCACAGTGTGGCCCCAAGGCAGCAGCAAGTGCCAAGGGTGCAATAAAACCCACCCAGGGCTTGGCTTCCCACTACAAACATCAGGAGTCCAGGGAATCACTAAAGGAAGTGAATCCACTTCATAAGAAGCCCTGGAAGAAGCTCTGGAGATTGGGATTTCCTGAAGAGCTGCACTAATACATGCCAGGAATATCTCTGTCCCGTGGCAGAGGATGAGGCCCTTGATTCCTACTCAGACAGGGAGCAGCAAAACCACAGAGGCTGCTGGACCAAAGAATTCCCTGCTTGGAGTATAGGATTTAAGGATTTACCCTCCTGGCAATTTTAGGATTCCTACATGGTTCATCAGGTTTCCATTTGAGCACAGAGGCTGAGCAGCAGATCTGTCCTGGAGGGAGCAGGGTGGAAGGAGCTGTGGGGAGGAACAGCTTCTCCTGACACAGTGTGACATTCCTGACCTTTGCAGCACAGGGATTTCCACAAGCCTTCCCTCCAAGAAAGCAGCAGCAGGGGCTGGAAAACCCTTTGTGATCCCATTCCAACTGAGGCAAAGCAGACAGAGGCTGAGCCCAGCAAGGCTGTGGGGTCAGACAGATGGGCAAAACCAAAACAAAGCACCTGCAAACTTGCCAAGAGCTGCATTCCAGCGGCAGCACATCCCAACCGCAGCAGCCAAGCTCCCTCAGCTCCAAGGGAAGTGGGAGTTAATCCCAGGCCCTGAGCCAAGGGTGTTATGTTGGACAAGGGGCACAGGGACAGGACAATCCCTGCTGACTGCCCCAGCCCCTGGATGAGCTGTGCCAGGTTCAGTTTCAGGGCTCTGGACACACACCTTCCCTCTGCTCGGGCGTCAGCTGCTCCTTGGGGAACTCCACGTCGAAGGTGATGATTAGGGAGCCTTTGATGTTGTTGTTATCAAAGTTTGGAAGACCTTCCCCCTTCTTCCACAGCTTGGCACCGGGTTTTGTGGTTTTGTCCCGCACAATGTGAACCTGGGGAGAAAAGGGATTTTAGAACATTAGTAGTGGGGTCACGATCCCAAAATCACTGAGGTTGGGAAGGACTTCCAAGATCATTGGCTGATCCCCACCTTGTCTACCAGAACAGAGCACTGAGGGCCACACTCAGATGTTCCTTGGACACCTCCAGGGATGGTGACTCCACCTCCCTGGGCAGCCCATGTTCTGTGTGTGCACCCCAATGCTCCAACACTCTTTCCAACCCACTGGAAAGCTCCAACTGGCATTGATTCCTTGCCAAAACCAGTGATATTTGATGGGTCCAGGTGGTTTTACAGGACACATGCCAGAATTAACACCACCCACTGCTGGGACAGCCTGGAAGTCAGGCACACACTGTGCATTCCTCATGGGAATTGGCCTGGAATGCTCCAACAGAGGGAATACTGGTAGATAACCTGAGCAAGCCAACCCTCAGCACGGAGCTGCAGGTGAATTTGGGATGCACAAAACACCCTGGGCCTCACCTTGTGCCCATCCAAGTGGGCAATATCCATCTCAAAGCCTGTCAGTGCCTCGACCAGCGAGATTGTCACATTTGTGTACAAGTCATCTCCTCTCCTTTCAAATACTGGGTGCCTGTGGAAATAAGAGCCATTGAGCTTTTCTCCTTCCCCAGAGGGGAAACAGGTCCTTGAGCTTCTTTCCTTCTAATTGGAAGTTCGGAGAAATCATAAATAGGAGGGGAAGTGAGGAATGAATCAAATTTAGCCTCATTTTCCTGTGTAAGATACGCACTGATAAGTGCCTTTTCTATTTCTAGGGCACTGAGTGGTGAGGTGTGGCAAGAAGTCCTGACTCACACAGCAATTTTCTTACTAGTGCATTTCCTTTACAATAGTGAGATTGTGTGCTAGGAAAAATGAGATATTTATTCTGAATCACACACGGTGAATTCAAGCCAAAAAAAAATAAAGCTACTTTGATAATTCCATTCCACTTTATCAGCATCAAGTCCAGCTCCTCCAGCACCATGAGGGCTGAGCATCCTGCACAGCCCCGAGTGCCAGCCCTGCACCTGCCCTGCTGAAGGACAAGCTCCATCTGGCCAAGCAAGAGCCTGACTAGGCCAGAGACTTACTTCAGAACTTTTATTCGGAAGCGCAAATCTCCTGGCTCCCCATCCACGTGGGGCTCACCTGTGGGGGACAAAGAAAAGCTTTCTTTGAAGGAAATAGTTAGGAACAAGTGGAGAGACAAGCAGGGTGTTACAGACTTGCAGCTCACAAGTCAAAGGGAAAAAAAAAGCAACTAAATTGATCTTTAGATGACCAAAATTCTGTTTAAACATATCCTAAAGAACTTAGGGCTTTCTGAGTGTTGCCTCAGCAAGGTCACACCTCTGCTGTTCTGGGAGATCTGTCTGCATGTTAATGATGTCCTTTAGTCACTGAAGGGCAGAGGACATCCCTTCACAGGCTCAAGGCTGGAACAGATGCTCCTGCTCAAGTGTTATGCCACACATCAGACTTGGAGCTGGTTTTGTTCACGTCCCCACTCCCAGCTAAGGGAATGGAACTGTGTTTTGCAGACTTAGGAACATGCTCCTGGATTCCAGCAGAGGACACAGCACTTCCAACCTCATGGGGGACTTGGGCACTGCCAGTGCCAGAGAACCATGGAAGAGGAGCAGCTCAGAGCAGGGCAGAGCACAGACTCACCTTCCCCAATGAAGGGATACTCCATGCCATCCCTCACCCCAGGCTCTATCTCCACCTCCAGCGTCCGCTCCTCATTCACCAGCCTGAAAACGGGAAGAGCAGCCCAGCACTCAGATTCCAACTTTATTTATTTATTCCAGCTTCATCTCAACTTTTTATTTGTCACTGGGGTAAGGAGAGCACCCCCACAAGCTCACATCTCAACCTAGAGGGTCAGAGCTGCCTTTCTGGTGAGCTGAGACTCAGGGAGTAGAGCAGGTGATGTTGAAAGCTCCCAAACACACAGTCAGCATCAGGCTGTGTGACTACACCATGGCACTCCATATCCAGGTGTTCCCAGCTTCCCACTCAGATTTAGCTGTGGAACTTCCACTGCAGTGTGCAAGGATTAAAAGGCTGGAAGAGGAAACTGGGGAGCTCTACATCCAACAGATAAGGATAAAAGAGAGGCTCCCTGGAAATGAGAACCCGGTGTTAAGCCTTCCCAAAGTCCTGGGAATTCTTCCCGGAAATACAGGTGCGTTCTCCCACCTAGCGGTGGGTTTTGGAATAAACATCCCTACATCACCACATAAAATCACGGAATTTTCCGTTTTGTGGGGCAGGAGAAGAGCACCAAACTCACTTGACGTTGGGACACTCATCACAGACAACTTCCTGAGTCATCTGGAAGCGCCCAGGCCCCAGCTGGGTGGTTCTCATCTCCTGCCTGCAGTTGCATTTCCGTTTGCCAGGCGCCTGTCTTGCCACTGGCTTGTTCCTGACAACCTGCAGGGAAAAGGGAGAGGTTGATGTCAGGTTTTCTGGGTCTCCACAAGGATCTGGATTTGGTCTCCACAAGGGTCTGGATTTCTCTGAACAGAGAATGGGAAGGGACCTTAAAGATCACCTAATTCCAGCCCCATGCCACGGGCAGGACACTTTGTTGTGTGGTGCTGCCACATGTGGCCTCAACAAAACACTGCCAAGTTTTCACCTTGTGATCACACCTTAAACACCAGGAAAGCTCTCTCTGACATCACTATTGCCATTCTCTTTCCTTTTCCACACTTTTCCACACAGGAAAGGTAACACTAGGATGGAACACCCCACATTATGGTTATGACACTTCCTTGTCCCACACAACAGGGAAATTATAAACAGCCACAACACAAAATCAACCAGTGGAAAGCCAACATGCCAACAGGAGGACTGTCAGCACCAGGGACAGAGCTTGCTTAAAAGAAGATAATAATTTTCCACATACTCTTCTCAGTTATATAATCTGGAAACTTGCAGTGACACGTTTAGCCATAGAAGGAGAATGAAAAATCCTCAATGTGGTTTTGTAACAACTGCAGAATGAATTTGAAGCTCATGAACAGCCCCTCAAATATCCCTAAATTCTACAGAGGGACAATTTACACCTCTTCCAGCTGGGCTGCTGCACTAGTCAAGCTGAGCCAATAAATCAGTATTATCACACTTCATGGAGACACTGCCACATTCAGAAGGTGAATAAATGTGTGATTTCTTCAGTAAACTACAGGAAATAGCACCACAACATCCTCCACTCCCAGACACAGAAAAGGAGCATCTATTTCAGCTCTGATTTTTGGGAGAAGATATTCTGAGCTCTGGTCAGGCACCTCAATCCTGGGGACACTGAGACAAGTAAACTTACTTCTACAAAGTTTCCTGAATACACCTCCTCCAGTGTGACCTCCAGGTCCACGATGATGTCACTCCCTCGGGGAATATTCCTGTCTTGCTGCCGTGGGTTTCCTCCAAACATGAATCCAAAGTCCCCAAAGAAGCTGGAGTCAAGCACATTGGTTAGGTCAGGAAGGAATTCTGGGCAAATTCTTCTACTCCACTAAAAAAACAGCCTCCTCACAGTCCTAAAGCTGCAGAGTAAACCCAGAAACCTCTTTTTGCTCCTGCAGAACACAACTAAAGCCTTCAAACAAAGCAGCCACTTTGGAAGAGTTTTCTGCAGTAAAGAAAACAAAGTTTGGAGCAGAACACTCAAAATGTGACCTCTCCACACTGCACTGCTGCTCAGCTGCCACCACCAAAAGTGTAAACTCCAAGTTTACTTAAACTTAAAACTGCCAAGTCAGTGCTAGCAGGTTGGTTTTCAGTAGTTTGAGGACAAGAGGGATGAGGAAAACTCCCTAGGAATCCTGGATATTGTCCCTCAGACCAGTGCAAGTCCTCACCCACGATTACAGGAGCTGAGCAACTTCTGGAATTATTTTAGGAAATTTATCCAAAGGGGCAGGAGATCAGGTTCTGTCCAAGCAAATGCCTTTGGTTTTAAATGCTCCAAATTCTACAGGTGCTGTGCAAGTAACCACAGCATTGCTCTGCAGAAGGAAAAGTGTCCCCAAAGTGATGTGTGACAACAGGTTAAACCCCAATCACACACAGATAACCTGGGAAAGTTTCCATGTGTTTGAAGCAGGTGCTGCAGCTGAAAAATCACCCACAGTGCCCAGAGGTGCCCACGTGGGAAGTCTCCACTGGTTCCTGCTTGCAGCAAGGAGTGGGGCACACCAAACATGGAAATTGCATGTGGAATATAAATGTATTTCTTCAAATTCTCACACATCAGTGACCCTGGGTCAGGTAAAAACCCCATCATAAGGGTGCTTGAGCATGACAGACTCAGAGCAGCAGCTGTAGGACAGCCCAGAGGGGTTAAACCTCCTTACTGGGAGAAGATGTCCCCGTGGGAGCTCTGGTGCCCATCCTTCAGGCCCTCCTCTCCATAGGCATCGTACTGCTTCCTCTTCTCCTCGTCTGACAGCACCTGGAAAGCGCAGGGATGGAGGAGAGGATCATCTGGGGCTGAGGGGAGGTGTTGGACAAGGCTCTGAGGGGCCCCAGCCCTTTTCACTGCCTAGGAACTGCCTGGAAAAGTTAAGCCCATAGCAAGCACATTTTGTCCATTAAAAAAGCAGGAGAACCTGGAAAATATAAACATTGAGCTTATCTTAAAGAAGAATCAGAAGGAATAACTCAAATCCTACAAAGTAGAACATGCTGAGACAAATAATCACATACCACCATCCCTCTGTCTCAGCCATGACTTTTAAACATCAATTTTATTTCCTAAGTTTTGATTTTTGCTCTTTCCTGCCTCAGAGATCCTCAGAAGTCTCTTTTCAGGAGAACCCAGAAAACGTAAACACTGAGTTTATCTTAAATATTAAAGAAGAATCAGAAGGAATAACTCAAATCCTGCAAAGGAGGTCATGCTGAGACAAATAATCACATACCACCATCCCTCTGTCTCAGCCACGACTTTTAAATATCAATTTTATTTTCCAAGTTTTGATTTTCACTCTCTCCTGCCTCAGAGATCCAGAAGTCTGTGGTCACATTTAGTTTTTCTTGCCCTTCCTCCCCCACTGATCGTATCTGGAAAAGCCAGAGCTGGCAGGATGGCTTCCAGAAGGCTGCACAGGAGTGGGAACAGATGGAGAAGCAACACAACAGGTGGAGATGCAGCTAAAAGATGAAAACCAGCTGAATTTGGGGTGTCTGGAGAAGCTGTGGCTGCCCCATGCCTGGAAGTGTCCAAGGCCAGGCTGGACAGGGCTTGGAGCAACCTGGGATAGTGGAAGGTGTCCCTGCCCAGGGCAGGGGTGGGACTGGATGAGCTTTAAGGTCCCTCCCAACTCAAAGCATCCTGAGATTGGAATTATAATCTCAGAATTGTAATTATAATTATACTGTGGAATTACAATCACTGATAAATGCTAGCAACAGGGAAAAAATCCGTGGTGATTTCACTACTTCCACCCTGCAGGTAAGGGTTCAGTTGTCCTTTTGCACTTGAGATTCCCATGGAAACTCCTCCCAAATCCATCCTGAGACTCCTAACTCTTTGTAGAAGAGCCTCAGCTCCCTCTCCTGGGATCAGTCTCCTTCCTAGTTGAAACAGCTGAACACAGACCACGCAGCTCTGGGCTGGAATCACTGACCCTGTGAAAATGAAGAGACTGAGCAGGTTCCCTAACCTACTTTCCCCTCAGTTTATTTTGGAGAGCTTTGCCCTAATCAGCTACCCAGACCCTGAGCAGCAGTGCTGTTAACAGAGGCTCCATGGTGAGGAAAATTCTGGTTTATAAGGGACACCCAATTCTGGTTTTATTTTGCCCAAAACAATGAAATCAACTCTGTGTATCGCACAGAAAATTCAACAGAAGGATTTCCAATCTGTCCTGGCTAAACACAGATAAAGGCCTTGCAGGGAGGGCATCAAAATCTTCCCCCAAACCTCACACACATCAATACTGCATTTCTGATTTGATTTTACAAGCATTTTTTCACTCAGCTTTTAAATAAAAAGAATAATCTCAACTGCTGGCAAACACTTGGATCAACTGGAACTCGAGGAAGGGGCAGAGAAATCCTCTGCCAGCAGAAAGTGCCAACAAGATCCCAGCTCACAGAGGCAACACCGAGCTCACAGCTCCTCATGCACCAATCCTGAGGTGCTGCAAATGACAGGGGAACACTTTATCCACAAAAAAAGCCTTTATATTCATTTTCCCTGTGATAATTAAGCTGATTTATTCAAGTCTGAAGTAAAAAGGGGTCCCAGCTCTGAGACAAAACTAAAGTGAGTGGTTTTCTTTCTCAGCACAGATAAATAAATGCCAGCTGGTTCTCTCACTTCCTCATCTGAGGAGTATCTGCATATCTGAGGAGCACCAGGGATGGAAGCAGGAGCCAGGCTACAAACCCTTTCCCCTGCAGCTGGATTGTTCCCAAAGGACCCCAAACCTTCCACCCAAAGAACAAGTCACTGCTAAGAATTTTTGCTCATGGAAATTTTCAGCACCATTTTCCTCTGGGTCTCTCTGCTGCACAGGGGGGAGCAGGAGCAGATGGAGCCCAACAGTGACAGAAGGAGGACAAAAAGGACAGAAAACATGCAGGAGACAGCCTGCATTCCATCCCATGGTATGTACAGCCAAGGAAAGCAGGCTTTGACTTCAGACCCCTGGGCAATACAATAATCTATATTTGATTTGTTTAAGGCACTGTGCTATTAGTGTGAGGGATCATTTGCATGCCACAACATCATCATGGAATAACAGGAATCCTCCTGTGAGCCACAATTACTTTTCTCATTTAACATCCTCCAAACCCAAGGCCTTCACTTCCCACCGGCTCAGACACACACTTGGTGCTGCTGCACCTCCACTTCTCCCCTGAGCAACTGGGAATAAATTCCAAAGGACTTGAAGCTGCTGCCTTGGCTTCCTCCTGGCTGAGAGAGCTGAGGTGTTGGATTGTCCTCTGGCAGGAGCAGCTCTCCAAGCAACCTGATAAGCTCTAACCCTTTGTTTTTCATTTGGGAGAGAATCTGGAACTGGATGTATTAACAGGGGCAGGATGGAATTTGGTGCAGTCACAGGGGGAGGATGGAAATTGATGAAAAGGAGAAGGAAGGAAGGGGATTTGATGTGGAAAGTGTGCCTGATGGAATGAGATCATCTTTAAGTCCCTTCCAACCCAAACCATCCTGTGACAATAAAAGGTGCAGGATGGAATTCGATATATTATCAGGGGGAAGATGGAATTTCACAGGGTGACGGGGGAAGGATGGATTCCAGCTGCACCTTACAGAACAGCCTCTACATTCCCTACAACCTCCCTTCCCATCCCCTGAACGCTACAGGATGAATCCTCACGAGCCCGATGGCCAAGCTCCAGCCTGTTTTACTACGAGCCCCATGCAGCCTTCCCCGCCCGGGGAGCACAATGCCGGCTCCCGGCCTCACCTCGTAGGCAGCGCCCAGGTCCTGGAACTTCTCCTGCGCCCGGGGGTCGTCGGGGTTCCTGTCGGGATGGAGCTGCAGCGCCAGTTTGCGATAGGCCTTCTTGATGTCCTTGATGGAGGCGCCGCGGGACACCCCCAGGATCTTGTAGAAGTCTCTCCTGCCGTGAGGGGAGAGAGAAGGTGAGGGGAGGGGGAGGGGAGCGGGGAGAGGGTGAAGGAGAACGGGGATGGGAGAGAGATGGAGGGAGAAAGGATGGCAGGGAGACGGGAAGGGAAAGGGGTGAGGGGAGAGAGGTGAGGGGAGAGAGGCGAGGGGAGAGAGGTGAGGGGAGAGAGGCGAGGGGAGAGAGGTGAGGGGAAGGGAACTGGGTCCCATCAGCGCCACGGCCGCCGACCCTGAGCAG
>JBBMKD010000013.1:20867686-20915567 GCA_037834095.1 Argya squamiceps | reverse complement strand
GGCAGGATTCCTGTCTTAGAAAGGCAGGATTCCTGTCTTAGAAAGGCAGGATTCCTGTCTTAGAAAGGCAGGATTCCTGTCTTAGAAAGGCAGGATTCCGGTCTTAGAAAGGCAGGATTCCTGTCTTAGAAAGGCAGAAAAGTAAGGCAGAATTCCTGTCTTAGAAAGGCAGAAAAGTAAGGCAGAATTCCTGTCTTAGAAAGGCAGAAAACTAAGGCAGAATTCCTGTCTTAGAAAGGCAGAAAAGTAAGGCAGGATTGCTGCCTTAGAAAGGCAGAATTTCTGTCTTAGAAAGGCAGAAAAGTAAGGCAGGCAGGAATTCCTGCCTAAGAAAGGCAGAAATGTGGAGGGAAATTGGGAATGTGGAGGGATGTAGGAGTATGTGGGCAAAATAGAAGTGTATAGAAACGTACAGAAATATGGCAAACAGAAATATGGAAAAATAGAAACAAAGGTATAGGAAATATGCTTGGAAATATATATATTTATATATATTAACATATACATATTTTTTCTATATGCATATATATTTTTAATATATATAATGACATATACATGTGTCTATATATGGAAATAAATAGAAATATGAAAGTGCAGAGAAATTGAAAAATAGAAATGTGGAAAATTAGGACTACAGAAATAAATTTAGAGATACAGAAAAATGAATATAGTTAAATAGTAGAAATAAAATTTAGGGGGGAAAAACCCCAGAAATGGGAACTTGGCTTCTGGTTGCTGACCAGGGATCTGGTTTAGGTTTCCTTGTCTCCCATCCAGCCCCTCTCCTTCAGGGACATGGCAGTGGAGCCAAGGCACTTTCCCCCTTAGGATAAGGAATTCAGCTCAATGTTTTGTTTCCCTGACTGCAGGATCCCAAGAGGGGCAGTGGGTTAGGGAGGATGGGGAAGGGCTTAAGGATTGTGTCCTGGAGGGAGCATTTCCCTTTCTAAAACACACAATTCCTGCTTAAAACTTGCCCTCAGGATCTTCCTGTTAAGCTGAGTCTCATGTTCAGGAACAGGCTTGTGGAACTGCAGATTCTTTGCTCAGGGCTGGCTGGAGCTTGTGGGAAGCTTTGCTTGCTCCTAAGTAATCTTGAAGTGGTTTTGATCCTTCAGTGTCTCTCAACTTCTGAAATTTCTGGTGCCTTGTGCTGCTGACCTGCCCAGGAGGTGTCAGGGATGGTGTGACTGCTGTGGGAAGTACCACCCTTGAACTTTGGGGCTGATTATTTTTCCTGAGAGATTGCTGGACCCAGAACTTTTGTGGGCTTTGTTTTGCAGTGGAAGGAACGACCAGGAGAGCCAAGATTGCCTGCAGTGCCCGGGTGGTGCCCGAGGTGTCCCCCATGGTGATCATGAGCCAGGTGTACAGGCAGACCCTGGCCAAGAGCTCAGACACTCTGGTGGGGGCTCACGTCAGGATCCATCGCTGCAACGAGTCCTTCATTTACCTCCTGTCCCCTCTGAGGTGAGTTTGGCTTCTCCTGGGACACAGCTCCACTCCTGGGTGACCATGAATGTGTCCTGAGGGCCAGGAGGTCAGTGGGATCCTGGGGGGCATTAGGGAGAGCATTCCCAGTAGGTCAGGGAGTGATCCTGCCCCTCTGCTCAGCCCTGTGAGGCACAGCTGTGGTGCTGTGTTCAGGTCTGGCTTCCTCAGGAGGGACAGGGAGCTCCTGAGAGGGTCCAGTGGATGGTACAGAGATGATGAAGGGGCTGGAGCATCTCCCTGACAGGGAAGATGGGCCTGGATAGTCTGGAGAAGACCAGACTGAGAGAGGATCCCATCAATCCATACAGAGATCTCCAGGGGGTGCCAGAGGGTGGTGTCAGGCACAGGATAAGGAGCAGTGGCCATAAACTAAAACACAACAAGTTTCACCTCAGCATGAGGAAGAACTCCCTTCCATTGAGGGTGGCAGAGCACTGCAACAGCTGCCCAGGGAGGATGTGGAGTCTCCCTCTCTGGAGACATTCTGAACCCACCTGAATGCATTCCTGTGCTGCCTTGGATGAGATGGAAGTTCCTTCCAGCCCTGATGGTTCTGTATTTCTTTGGCAGATCTGTCACCATCGAGAAGTGCAGGAACAGTACCTTTGTCCTGGGCCCCGTGGAGACGTCAGTCCACGTCCAGAGCTGTGACAACGTCAAGGTCATCGTGGTTTGCCATCGCTTGTCCCTTTCGTCCACCACCAGCTGCACTTTCCACACCCTCACCCCCACGCAGCCCCTCATCCTCTCAGGCAACCAGGCAGTCAGCTTTGCCCCTTTCCACACCCATTATCCCATGCTGGAGGACCACATGGCTCAGGTGGGCTTGGCCACTCTGCCAAACCACTGGGACAGCCCCATGCTGGTGTGCAGGGACGGCAGTGACACCGGCGTCTTCCGGCTCCTGCCCCCCTCAGACTTCTACACCTTTGTCATTCCCTTTGAGATGGAAGGAGACACCACAGAGACCCCTGGGGGGCTGCCCCAGGAGTACCAGGAGGCCCTGAGGCAGCGGGAGCAGGAGGTGCAGGTGTGGCAGCGCATGGTGAAGGAGGCAGGGCTGACCAGGTGAGTGTCCCCCAGCAAGGGCAGACAGAGGGTTATTGGATGGGGCTCCACAGGAATCCCTCAAGGATGGGTTGAGTTCTGTGAGTTGTGTCTTGCAGGCCAGTCCTAGAGCATTAGTAATTAGCAATCCTGGAATTCTGCTTGGTAAGGTGGGAAGAGTAATGCTCACAGGCACAGCTCTGGGTTGTAGAATCCCAAAATGCTTTGGGTTGGAAGGGGCCTTAAAGTTCATCTTGTTGCACTGCCTGCCATGGGACGCTTGGCATTATCCCAGATTGCTCCAAACCCCATCCAGCCTGGCCTTGAGCAGCTCAGGGATGGGGCAGCCACAACTTCTCTGAGCAACCTGTGCCAGGGCCTCCCCACCCTCACAGTGAGGAATTCCTTCCCCAAATCCCATCTAATGCTGCCCTCTGACAGTGGGAAGCCATTCCCCTATGTCCTGTCCTTCCAATCCCTTCTCCAAAGTCCCTCTCCAGCTCTCTTGGAGCCTCTGTAGGCACTGGAAAGGGCTCTGAGGTCTCCCTGGAGCCTTCTCCAGGTGAACAGCCCCAGCTCTCCCAGCCTGGCTCCAGAGCAGAGGGGCTGCAGCCCCTGGAACACCTCCATGGACTCCTCTGGATTCCAGCAGTGGCATATCTTGCTCTCTGGGTATCCCAGAGCTGAAGGCAGCTCTGCAGGGGGAACCCCACCGAGTGGAGTGAAGGAGGAACAATCCCTTCCCCTGCCCATGCTGCTCCTAAGGAGGTGCTTTCTCATGGCTGCCTTTTCCCAGCCTGTGAGACTCCAGGAAAAGCTTTCCTAGATATTGCTGAGGTGAGGGATCCACCCTGGCAGTGGATTGTGCCAGGGCTGGGTGTGCACCCTGAGCTGCCTCTTAGCCCAACCTTCACCCTGGGATTGGAGCTGTAAATGACTGTCCCAGCCCTTGGTGAGGTGAGCTGGGAATGTGCTTGTGGATCATTGCAGCAGATCACCTTGTGGGCAGTAGCTTTTAAATTCCCCTGGAGCAAATCACATGGAATCCTCTGCTCAGCTTCCTTGGCAAGCACAGAATGGGGATAAACCCCCATTTCAAACATCTGTTGTTCTCCCAGGGCTGCTGCTTCCCACCACAGTTTTGGGAAGGTGTTTGGCCCGTCAAAACCTTCCTGTGAAAGGAGTGTGAGGAAATAGGGATGATGTGCTTAGATTTGCCATCGTCTGCTGCAGTCACAGGAGGCAAGATCTCGCTGCTTATTCCATAAAAGGGGGGAAACTCTGGTAAGTTTAGAAGCTTATTGAAAAGAAACTGGGCAGCTGACAGTGGAAGATGTCTGTTGTCTCCTGCAGGCAGGGAAACAAGAAGGGAGACAAGTAGGAAGCTTAGAGCAAACAGGATATCAGGCTTGTAGAAAGAAAAAAGCTGCTGCGCTCAAGCGGGGAGGTGAAAGAGAGTGTTAGAAATAAGAAGACATCTTTCAAGAAGTTGAAGTTGTCTGATTGAGGAAAGTGGGGCAAAAAAAGAATGTAAATCCTGCCAGGCTGAAAGTAAAACCCCCGTAAGACAGGACCAAGAAGACAGCTTGAGGAACAACTTGCAAAAGCATAAAATCCTGTTTATTCATTTTCCGAGCGTATCAGACAGAAAGTCTTTCAGGGTCAGTAGCAGATCAAGGTAGAGAAAAAAGCTCTTGGAGAAGATAAATCCACGAGGGAAGAAAGAAGTGGCTGCCTTTGTGTTCACTGGGGAGGAATTTGGGTTAGTTTGTGTCCCAGAACCCTGCGTTTTGGGGAATGGCTCAAATGGAGGAGAACATACAGACAGCAGCCTTAACTTGAAAAAAGGATGTGGATGCATGGAGCCTGTCTGAGGCTGAGTGGGACAAAACTGAATAGAGTGCCCTGAACTGGAAGGGATCTTAAAAACCCAACCAGATTCTACCCCCTGCTATGAGCAGGGACGTCTTCCACAAGCCCAGGTTGCTCCAAGCCCCTTCCAGCCTGGCCTTGGAGACCTCCAGGGATCCAGGGGCAGGCACAGCTTCTGTGGGCAACTGTGCCAGGGCCTCCCCTCCCTCACAGGGAAGAATTTCCTTCCCAATATCCCATCTGACCCTGCTCTCTGGCAGTGGGAAGCCATTTCCCCTTGTGCTGTCACTTGGAAAGAGTCTCTCTCCATGTTTCTTGTAGCTCCTTCAGACACTGGAAGGCCACAGTGATTTCATCCCCTGGTCTCTTCTCCCAGATCTCCCAGCCTTTCCTTAGAGGAGGGGTGCTCCATCCCTCTGATCACCTTTGTGGTTTCCTCTGGAACTGGATTCCTGCTTTTCCCAGTACAGAATGGGGTCAGCACATCAAATTAGGAACGGGTTCAAAGCAAAACCACATAAAATCTCCAGAATGTTGAAAAATGTTTATGTTTCATTGGTGTTCAGAAATTAATTATGTAAACTGCTTGAAAAAGTCCATCAGGAGCTACTCAACAGCTGTGCCACCTTTGGCTTAAGAAATTCCAGATGTGAGCTGATCCCAGAGGGATGGGATGCTGTTCTGGAGATGCTTTTGGGCATCTGACCAGTTCCAGTTAGCCTGAGGTGCGTGGCCCACCCTCTTACTGCTGGGCTTGACAAAAACACCCCAAAAGTTCATAACGAGCAACAAGAATGATGTGAGGTGTGTTTATAGGTGCATTTTTTCCCTGATCTCCATCCTTTCCAGCACTGTCAGAACAGAATTTTGTGTCCTTAGTGCTTAAGCACTGGTTGCTGATCTTAGTTTTCTCCCTTTCCAGACAGTTTTTCAGCTGTGCCCTGAGGGGGAAGTGGAGGCAGCCCTGGAGCAGGGTGGTTGTGGGATGGGGAATTTTGTATGACTTCTCCACCTCCACCAGGTTCTGCCTTTGGGGTTCATTATCATCACATTTGCTTGGTAAAAACTTTTTCTGGTTGTCTCTGCAAGGTTCAGGAACCATGCCTGGCTCTTCCTGATACATCTGGAGGCTTGTTTGGATAGTGGAGATGTGGTAGAAGTATAACACTGTAAAAAAACCTGATTTTTTCATATTTGTTTGCTGATGTTTCTGTTTCAGGGATCAGAGGAAACAGTTCCAGACGTTGGTAGAGAACAAATTCTACGAGTGGCTGGTTCAGACGGGGAACCGGCAGCAGCTGGACAGCCTGGTCCCTCCTGCTGTGGGCTCCAAGCAGGCAGCAGGGTAACATCCCTGGGCAGGATGACATTCCTGGGCAGCTGAAGGAAAGGGAGGTGAGTAAAAGGCCTCCTTCTCTTGCTTCTTCTCTCCCCACAAGAATTGTCCCATGTTTGTGTGCACAGCTGAGGCAGAGGTAGGAAAAGCAGGAGTCTGTTGAGTGAATGTTCCTCCGAAAACCTGGGATTTGGGTTTAGTTCTTACTTTCCTGTCAAAACCCATTTTCAGCTGAAATCTGTGTCCTCAGCACTGCCTTGTTGTCAAGTTTGATTTGTTGGAGGCATCTGTAAGGCAGATGCACATAATGTGATGTAAAACTGATTGGAATAGCTGCTCTTTCCAAGAAACTCTGTGTATTGATGTCTGCCCATCTCAGTTTTTGCTAAAGAGAGTTGAGTGAGACTTTGGGTCATTCTTTTGATGAGACTTTGAATAATTGCCACTTACTCTTCCCAAGCTGGAGTGGTTTAGGAGCTGGAGACCTGCCCTTATTGTGCTCTTCTGCCATGGCATGTTTCAAACCATTAGAAAACGGTTTTATTTTTGATTTAGCCTTTTGAATTCCTTTTCCTTTGCTGGTGTTAGAAGTTAAATTTTATTTTTACTTTTTTTTCTCCTTTTACTTTGTTCCAGAGCTCTGGGAACAGAGAGAGATCCTCTCAGTGCAGGTCTCATTAAGACTTTGTGGCCTTCCCACCTGCACCCAGTGGATGTGACACCCAGCCCTGGTGTGGACTGGACTGCACTGCTGCCTTGCCAGGAATGTGCTGCAGCCATGCTGTTGGTGCCTGGCACTGGGGGAAGATGAAGTGTGCCTTGCTGCAGAGCTGTCACCACAGTTAGTGCCCATGGTGTCCAGCAGGTGTCCAGCACACCAAGTTTCCTGGGACAAAGCTGGATGCAGGCCCTGGGCATCACCTGCATCCTCATGGTACAAACCAGCTGTGCTGTTTTTATAAACGTGAAAAAGACATGTTGAAGTTTTTTATGGATGAAATCCAACAGGTTATTTTTTTTTACTATGAAGATGGCACTTTTGTGAAGATGAATTTTTGTACATGGTTGCATTGTTTTCACAAATGTCAATAAACCAGAGTTGTTGGATAAACCTGGCACGTGTCCTAGGGGAGGGGTTTTACCTGTACAGTTGGTCTTAGAGGGACACAGCACCTTTTATCTTAATGAAATGTGAACCTGTCAGAGAGAGAAACTGCTAATTTAGGAGCAAAGTGGGGCAAAAAAAGAATGTAAGTCCTGCCAGGCTGAAAGTAAAACTCTTGTAAAGTTCAGTCATGAAGCTGAACGCTGCCCTGGCACAAGGTTTTGGTACAAGCCCTATTCCTATCTCCCATAATTTTCATAAAGATTATCAGCTTGAATAAGCACCATTCTCCTGTGCTGGTGGGGTGTGTTCTGGGGAGATGTGCTCATAGCTGAGCACTTAAATAAGCTTGGAAAATAGGCAAAGGCATTGCATGGATGAGTGGAGGCAGCAGCTGGTGGTGCCTTGGGAAGAGCTATCCAAGCTCAGAGTGAGGGGAAGGCACAGTGCTCTGGACTGCACAGCCTCAGAACTCCTCTGAAGGTCTCCCTTGGCTCCTGGGCAGGCAGGTGAGGTGAGTTTATTATATTTATTTATGTAGGATGAGTTTATTGTATTTAACCAACCTCTAAAGGAGGGATGTGTGAAGTGACCACAGCTTTGAGCTGTGAACCTGCTGGAAACCCAGCTTCTTCTTGAACTCTGATCTTCAGGAATTAAAAACTAAATCAATCCAAGTGCTCTCAGTGAGGGCAGCAGCTGTGGGTGATTCAAGGCTCCTAAAATGGGAAGAGGAGCAGCTGCTGATTGTGTGTGCCCCGGGCTCTCCCATCTGCCTGCTTTTACAGAGCCGCTGTTGCGAGAGTGCTTGTCCTGACAGATTTGAAAGAGGGGCTGTGTGTTTCGGGCACTGCTGTGCCAAATTCATGTCCCTTTGTCTCACTAAGCCTTTGGGCTGGGGCACTGAATAGCTGCAGAGGTGGTTTTTCATAATGCACTGACTGGGGGGGGGGTTGGCTGTGGAAGCCACTGATCCTCAGCCTCCCCCCGCTGAGGGCTGGAGTGTGCCCGGAGGGAAAACTCCTCTGCTCCAACCTCAGGTGCTGGGCTGAGAGCTGGGAGTTGAATTTGCAAGGACAACCAGAAATCTGGGCATTTTTTGATGTGTGAAATCACTCACTTTGTGGGGTGTGGGGAGTTGGCCACATAACCTTCTTTCCCTCTGTGTCAGGAGGTGTTTGGAGCAGTGTGGCTCCAGCTGAGGGTGTCCCAGGAAAATCTGCAGCCTCTTTGCTGCACAGATGTGTCCACTGAGGATTTTCAACGCAGAGCTGGACTTTGCAAGCCTCTGGTATCTGCTCTGAGCACTTTTTTGTCATTCTTAACTTCATCCTTCACTGCACAGGCACGTGCCCTGATGAATATCATGTGCCCTCCTTACAAATGGGGTGGGTCTCTAAGATCCAACGACGATTCCTTCTTGTTTAACAAGCTTGGAAGGGAGGGGGCAGCCAAATTACCACCCGTCCTCCCAGACTTGGCAGGGGGCTGCGTGTTTTGAGTGCATTTGGCAGAGTTTTGGTGTTCTGACTCAGCAAATGGTAACAAAGGGAGGATGGCGAAGCCTTCCTTTATTCCATAATCCTGTTTGCTTTTCTGGAAATCGGCTATAGCCTCAGAATCACTGACTCAATTTTTGGATCCTATTCTCATGACAAAGCGGCTGTCTGGTTTAAAACAAGCCCGTTATAAAAAGGGCACCTCGGATCCTGGCTGTTTGTAACAGCTGCTGACGTTCCTCCAGCACAGGGGAGCTTGGCTGGAACGGAAAATGTCCAGAGCTGGAACCAAGGTAAGTTTATTTGCAGTGCATTCATGATTTTGGCTAAAAGTGCAAGATTTTGCAGCGATGAATTGTGGAGAAACTTTGTTTTGTTTTTTTCTGCTGACAGCTTCCCCCTCTGTCAGCATGTGGACAGGGGGAGATGTTTGAAATCCCTCCTCACGTGGAGGGCAGCTGGAGCTGAGCCCTCCCAAGTATTTTTCCAGATTTTGGCTGGCTCTTCTAGGTGTGGCTCTGCCAGAGGATGGAGTCAAGTGCAGGTGACTGGTGAGGAGGCATTTTGAAATGGTTCTAAATCATCAAGATGTGATACCTTGTAAATTGGGAGTGGAGGGGGCTATGCTGGCCAGGAATCACTGCGCTTGCAGAGCAGGGTCTCATGGAAGGCTCCTTTGGAGCCTTGGGAGAACCTGACTCCCAGCACCAGTGGAGCTGCCACATCCCTTCTCTATGGTGGAGCAGAGGGTGTGCTGGGGCAGAAGGAGTCCTGGACGGTGACCATGGCACTGAAGGGAATAGTGTTCCCTGAGGGATGCACTCTGGCCTTGGAGTTCCCGTGCAATCGGCAGGGATGAACTGGAATTTGAGAAGGAGGTAGGTTGGGAAGCTCAGCTGCAGCTGGGGTGACATCTCAGGTGGGGATCCAGCTCCTCAGGCTTGGGTTTAGCAGAGCTGAGCTGGCTGATCCCACAGAACTTGTACTGGGTCTGGGACTGGACAGGGAGAAACAACTGGGAAAGGAAAGGAGGGTGAGGACTTGGGCCAGTGTCCCCTGTGGAAGGTCAAACACTGTTAGGAGGCTGTGGGAAGAGCTTAATCTGAGTTTAGGTTTTGGGCTGGATTCCTTTTAGCCTGTGGAGGCTGTGAGACCTGAGGGGATTTGGAGGCACAGTGGGTTTGGAGGCTCTGGGCAATGCCATGGAAGATCCCATCTTGGCTTTTCCATGTCCTTCAGCTCTGTGGCCCTCAGGGGTTGGGCTGTTGGTCTGGGAAGCTGAGGAGGGTGTGCTGGTGGCTCCTGGATCCCGGGGTGCAAACCTTCTGTACCTGAGCCTAAAAAAGGTGCTGGGGAATTGCAACTGCTCCATCCTTGAGTCTCCTGTCACCCTGGAAAGCCTTGAGCACATTCTGCCTTTCCCCTGCCCAAAGCCGTGTCCCCTCGGAGTACACCACAGGGAATTAATGGAATATGTGCTGCTGAGGGGCAGCAAGATGGCCAGGAGGAGTTATCTCCTATTTCTCTATACTCTGCTCTTGTTTAGCACATTCCAGGGACAAGAAAAGGGCAAAGTAGGGAATTAAACACCATTTCTCACAACCCCGGCGAGTGATCTGCCCGTGAAAGGGATCACTGCTGACAGAGGAGGCACTACTGGATATTTTTTATGAGTTTTCTTCTAGCTAAGCTACTGTTGAAAGGAAATATGTGATAACTCAGGTGCAGTGACCAAAGTGAGAGTTTTACATTCCTGCAAGGAATATCTGCTCTGCAAAAGTGGTATGTGCCTGGTAACCCCCAAAAGGCAAGATTTGGGCAGGGAGAGGTTTACAGGGGAGTGCTGGGAGCAGAGCTCCTGCAGCGTTTGGCTGAAGGAAGGCGGTTTCCCTGTGAGTGAGAGGGAACAGAAACAAAGCTGCAAATCTGGAATTGGAATCTGTAATTCACCTATAATTATTCTATGGGTGAAAACATCAGCCTGCTCTGTTAGTGCCTGAATCCATGCAAGCAAGCTGGGAGGCAAAGGTCTGAAACGAGCTGAGGGTGTGTCTGAAGGGCCGTGCCGGAGAACGGGTGGGAGGGATCCTTTAAATTCTGAGATTAAACCAAGGAGCAGGTTTAAACCAAGGTTGGACAGTTCTGTAGGAACAGCCATATCCTTAACGTGCCTTTGGATTTCTTTGGCTTTGTGGTTTTATAAGTACAGGGAAAATGCCCCCCCTGGAAACATCAGGAAGCTTTGCCAGGCTCCAGTTTAGTTGTGTTCAGCTGGGTGGGGAGGGAGTGTCACTGAATCCTGGAATTGTCTGGGTTGGAAAGTACCTTAAAGCCCATCCAGTTCCACTCCCTTCCATGGGCAGGGACACCTTCCACTATCTCAGGTTGCTCCAATCCCCATCCAACCTGGCCTTGAGGCTTTCCAGGTTCCCTCTGCTCAGAAAGCAGACCCACATTGGGCAGAGTTCATCATAAACTACGTTGGACACTCATTGCATGGACAAGAGTGGGACAGGATCAGAGCTTGGGGACAGATGTTGGAGAGAGGGATCAGCCATCCTAGCAAAGGATAACGTTGAGCTGGGAATAAATGAATCCCTGCAGAGGGTTTTCCAGGGCTGCTGTGCCTTCCTTGACCACTGGCTTCAAGAAGAGGGTGACTGGTGATTCATGACTGCCAAACTCAGTGTTGCTTTTGGCAGATTTTTAGGGTGATACCTTTAGGGAAAATTTTCCAGAAGCAGGATGTGGAAAAGGCAGCAGGTTGTGGCTGGGAAGACCTGGCCAGCATGGTTAACTGCCCAGGAGAGGGAAAACAGGAACGGGGCATTTCGGTGCTTTTCTTTCACAGCCCTTATTCACTGCTGGAAAGATCAGAGTGATTCCCAGCTCTCCACTGAAGGATGGGAGGAACTTGCTCAGGATGTTAGGGGACAGGTTGTTTTGCATGCACCAGCTGCTTCAGATCAGTCCTTGAAATTAAGAGAAAAATAGCAGTATCCTAATAAATGTCCATTAACAGGCCACAAAATCAAGAGCATGAATCCTCTGGCATGATCAGTCTGACTCCCCAGATCCCTTGGTCAGGCTGGTGGGACACGGTGACCAACCAGCTCCAGGAAAACTCCAGCTAATTTAATTTTTGCACAAAACGAATTATTAAAAATAAAAAGTGAGTGAGTTGTCCTGTATTTGGGTTGCAACACTGACAATGGGTGATTTTTAAGAGCAGGGAGGTTACATCGATACCCGTAGCCAAAGCACTGTAGGTGAAGTACAGCAGGTGGGGGGGGGGGGTGTATTTTAATACTCAAACTATGGAAAAAACCATGGGAAAAATAGATTGTGGAATACTGCATGTTGGGTGTGGCCAGAAGGATTCTCTCTAGACCATCTGGTGCTGTGAGCAAGCAAGGGACGTAGTCAAGATAGACATGATGGTTTGGGAATCCTCTCGGAGAAGAGCAAAGTTTGATGAGTAATTGTCACCTGGGAAGATCTAAAAATGGGTCTGGAGAAAGGACTGGTCTGGTCTAGGGCTTGCCAGTACTTCCATGAAGGGGTTTTTGAGGAAAACTGGGTCTCCTCTCCAGGGCTGGCTGGGAGAGTGATACCTCGGGTGGGAGGAATGGGATTCGCTCCCAAGATCATTTGAAGCCAGGTTGTGATCAAGGATAAATTGCTCCAGGATAAAGTGTTTTGGGGTCAACAGCCTGGCTACAGAGCAGCTCTTGGAAAAGAAGTGTGGGGATGGATCATGAATTTGTCAGAGGTTTTGTGGACTTGCAGCAACCAAAGCAGAACAAGCCAACTGCAAAGACAATCCTTGGATATCCATAAAATTGCTACCCACCATGCACACGGAATGCTCCCTTAGTTTCTCCTGGCATGGGCAAAACTTATGTGATGTCCAGCTTTGGGCAGTGAGCTTTGAGAAAGGAAGTTTTGGGTTGTTCAAGAGGAAACGAGGATGGGCTGGAAAACAACCTGGGAGAGACTTCTCCACCCCCTCATCAGTAAAGATCTCACTGCAAACACTTGGTAAGCCAATATAAAGGAAATCATGGAATCTTTAAAGCTGCAAAAGTCTTCTAAAGGCATCAAGTCCAACTGCTAGCCCAGTGCTGCCAGACCCACCTGCTTTGTACATTCCATTGACTTCTCCCAGCTCTCTGGCCATAATTCAGTAACTCCTGATCTAGAGAAGGTGGGAGGAAATTTTTTTGGTAGTGTTTTGCTGGAAAAATGTCAGAGACTTCTCCGTGGGAGTTTTGGGTTGGACTGGGACAGAGCAAAGGTCTGAGAAGGGCAGAACACTGGTGGCAGGTGGTGTTGGGGCCAGACAGGTGAATTAGTCTGACTGACTGCAGCTGGTCCCGTTCCATGGCTGGGCTTGGAGATTTCTAATATCCCAAGGGCTCTGCCTTCAGATATTTCCTGCCGTGGTGTGGCTGGAACATGGAGGAACCTCCCCACTCTTCCCCTCTGCTCATTTCAGGTCACCTTCTATGAAGACAAGAACTTCCTCGGCCGTTACTACGAGTGTGACAGTGACTGCCCTGACTTCCACACCTACCTGAGCCGCTGCAACTCCATCCGTGTGGATGGAGGCACCTGGGTGGCCTACGAGAGGCCCAACTATGCTGGGAACATGTATGTGCTGACCCACGGGGAGTACCCTGACTACCACCACTGGATGGGCCTCAACGACCGCCTGGGCTCCTGCAAGTACATCCAGATCGTAGGTGTCACCCCTCCCCGGGGGATGATGTCATTTATGCCCATTGTGGAAGGGTTTCACGTGGGGAAATGTGGTGCCCATTGTCCTGGGGAGCCACAGAGGGGGTGGCTGCAGAGGGTTTGCTCCCACAGTCCCACTCTGGGAGTAGCAAGGTGGTTTGGTGGGGGAGAAGGGGAATTTCTGCCACACTGGATTGCAGGGGGAAAAGGCAGATACCTTTAAATGTGGGTGAGTTTCCATAGGAACAGCAGTGTAGTTTCATCAGCCTGTTCCTTTAGGGATTTCAGTGTCCAGGCAGGTTGCCTCTCACCTGAGTTTTCCTCTCACCTTTTCCCTGGTGTGTAACCAACTGATCCAACAGACTCAAGGCCTATAACAGTGGAATGCAGATTTTTGCAGGAACATTTGGAGTGAGGGGCAGTTTCCTCTCTAGCAAGCCAGGACTCTCTTGTGATACAGGGAGCTGAATCCATGTCACCAAACCCCTCTGGGCATGGAGGGACCAAGCCCAGCAGCAGCCCTGGAGTGCCCAGAAATGGGAGGGATGCCTGGAGCCCTCCTTGGCCATGCTTGGAGCAGCCTGGTGCCTCCTGGTATTAGGAGAGCACAGGAGATGTGCTCATCCCCTCCTAACTGATGATGGGCAGAACGGAATAGAGGGAATGATCCTTTTGGGAAGCCTATGGGGAGGAGCATCCTTTAAAACTGGAATTGTGGATGAAGTGTGGGTTGGTGCTGCTGCTGCTGGGGTTTTGACAGTAGTGGGGCAGACACTGATCCATGGGGTTGGTAACTTGGAGCATGGCTGTGAATTCCAACTGCATGGAGCAGATCTCACAACTGAGAACAGGTTTTGCTTTTCTGCCTGGGAGTCTAACACCCCTCTGAGCCTGTTCTGGCTTTGAGCTGGGTATAAATCCCTTTTCATGGGGCAGGGAGAGTTTCCATCCCGTTCAGAGCACTGATCTGCCTTAAGACATGGAGCCAAAACACCTGTGAGATGTAAGAACAGCACAGCTTCCTCCACCAGGATGAAATGTGGAAGCCTTATCCTGCATATCCACCTGGTACCTGGCTTTCCCTCCTGCCCTGGGGAGACCCCGAGACCCCGCAGAGCTCGGCTGGCGAGGCGGGGGAAGAGGTGTCCGGGCAGCTGCAGATGAGACGCTGCCGCGGTGCCTCCGGGCGAGGAGCGCGTCCAATCCCGGTGGGAACCAGCGCTGCCTCCGCAGCAGGGCGGCCCCGCCGGGGTCAGCAGCTCATTAAACTCCTCTCCGCCCGGGGGAGAGGGGACTGGAGGGAGTCTGGCTCTCTGGTGGAGCACTGAGGGGTTCAAGGCCGCCCGGGATAGCGAGACGGGCACTGCTGACTCAGCCTTATCCCTGCACGGGATGGTTTGCTAAAATTCACCTGTGCTTTTGGAGGCTGACGGAAGATTTCAGCCCTGTCCTGGTGTGCTGGGGTGGTTGGTCCCTGATTTGAGCCTGGCTGTGCCCAAACTCTGCCCCTGTGTCAGAGCTGGGACATGTCAGTGCCTCCATCCGATGCTCTGATTGACAGTGAAGTCATCCAGAAAAGCTGTGGCTGCCCCATCCCTGGAAGTGTCCAAGGACAGGTTGGACGGGGCTTGGAGGAACCTGGGATAGTGGGAGATAGAACTGGATGATCTTTAAATCTCTCCCAACCCAAACCATTCCACGGCTTTATGATTTTCTCTCCTTTCTTTTCCCCCCTAGCCAAGTGGAGGCCGAGCCCACATCCAGGTGTTTGAGAAGGGAGATTTTGGCGGGCAGATGTTCGAAGCCACCGAAGACTGCCCCTCCATCATGGAGGAGTGGCACATGCGGGAGGTGCACGCCTGCAGGGTGCTGGAGGGCGTCTGGGTGTTCTACGAGCATCCCAACTACCGGGGCCGGCAGTACGTGCTGCCCAAGGGGGAGTACCGCAAGCCCGTGGAGTGGGGCGCGGCCAGCCCCGCCGTCCAGTCCTTCCGCAGCATCACCGAGTGAGCCAGCCCCGTGACCGGGCTGCCACACCCCCCCAATAAACCAACTGTGTCGCTCAGCTCCGCCTTGTCCTGGTTATTCTCGGGGTTTGCTTTCGGGATGTGCTGCCTCGGGGGAGCTGGGGTGGAGCGAAGACTTCTTTGAGTAAAATACTCCCACGCCAGCCCCGGCTGCCTCATTGTCACCCCCTTCCCCATCCCCTGCCCTGTGTCCCGCTGCTCCTTAAGGAAAAAGCCAGCCCCAGTGTGTCAGCTACAGGATGTCCCCTGTAGGTGTGAGCCAAGGGATTCGGCTGCTTAAACTGGGGTGGGCACCGGGTGGAGCCGGGAAGGTGGAGGCAGGAGAGCTGGATGTGGGATAGAGGCAGTGAGTGCCTCTGGGAGCTGCCCTGGCGTGGGAGGTGGCTGCTGGGTGATCCTGAAGGGCAGCAAGAGCTCCCTGGACACCTGAGGTGTGCAGGGAGCAGAGGGGGCACCCAGTTAGCCCAGTTTGCCGCCAGGAACATCCCATTTTGCCTCGTGCTGCCGGAGGAGAGGCAGGTCCCAGGCGCAGTCTCCCGGGTAGAAATAACTGATGGCTGGGCACTGTTCCCCTGGGAGCCCCGGGGACCCGCAGCCTGTTAGCCCACGGAGCCGAGGGGCTGTGGGACAATGCATGGAGGTGGGAGCAGAGCCCTCCCAGCCATGCTCTGCAGTCTCCTCCCGTTGATGTATGAGGTTATTACGGAGCAGGGAGCCAGGATGTGCTTGTCAAGGCACGGGGCTGCCACCTCCCGGGAAAGCTGCTGCCGGTGGGGAATGGGAAGGAGCTGCCAAGAGGGGCAGCTCCAGTCCCATGGACTTCCCCCAGCACAAAGATGAGCTGAAGAGTTGACTGTCTCTCCTTCCTCTTCCTCCTCTCCCTGCTGTCACCCCTCTGTTTTAGCCCCCTGCCCCATTCCAGCCTTTCCCTGCAAATGGTGATGCATCTTCACCCACTTCCATCCCTCCTTGCTTCTTTCCATCATGGATCAGCAGGATGCAGATCATCCAGTTGGGTTTCACTGTATTTTTTCCCATAATATTTCTCCAGGACCAACCAGCCCTCAGCTCCAGCTCCCCTTTTCCCCCTGGTTCCTGGCAAAGCTCTCCAAGGGCAGCAGCTTGAGCACAGCCTGGCTCCTGGTTTTTTGGACAGTGAGCCTGTTGCTGTCCCTCTTGTGGATGGAAAAACTCCTGTAGGTAGGCAAGTTCCACCCAGTGCATTTCCAGCCATCTCCTACCCTGATTTCGGGGAAAATCCCCTGCCCTCATCCCACATGCCCTGCACTGGATGGATTTGGGATGCTCCAGCTCTGTGGTATGCATCCACCCTGGAGCACTGGAGGAGCCAGACCTGGATCTGGTTTGCCTTTAAGGAAATGTTTTCTCATGTCCTTCCCTTTCACTGCTGATCTCCCCACCTTTAAAACCCAATTACCCCAACCCTTCCTGCCTTCTCCTTGTCCTCCAGGCTCTTGCCCTTGGGTGAACATTGCGTCCTCAACATTTGCGACCGACACAAATAACAATAAACTTCCACTTGGGTGGGTTTTTTTATCATCAGTATTTATTTTATTGTTGTTCCAGATGACTTCTTTCCATTTTTTCCCTTGCCACGGAGCAAGGCGTCTGTGGAGATGAGCGGGGAGCACAGCAGCCCGAGCCCAGCCGTGCTGATGCTGGTTTTTCCTTGACAGCTAATTTCCATTTCCCAGTATCAGGGGGTCTGCTCCAGTAATTGGCATGCAGATTGTGTCCGGTGGGCCTGTTAGACACGAGCAGAGGCTCTGCTGCTTGGAATAAGCCAACCCCAGGCTGATGGATGGGGTGTAAGGAGGTCACGGGGAGAGAGAATATCCAGATGCCCGCGTGCACACACCTACGAAATTTCCCATTCCGTGCCCTCCCCCCATCCCTACTTTCTTTATCCAGCAAACTCTAATCTATCATATTTCATTGAGACAAATCCTGCTCCATTTCTCTCTCTTTCCCTTTTTCCCTCTAAGGGAAATGTGATGGAACCTGCTCCTGGATTTAATGAGAGGACGGTGCGGTGTAGCAGGAATTAAAGCGGTGCCATGCTTCATTAGCAGTTGGGGATCACATGGGGCAGGGCCAGATGTTAATTACACTTTGGGAATTAATTGGTGTAAGGCATTCCTCTACTCCATCATCCGTAATCCGGTGGGTGTGTGAGGACTTCTGAAAGCAGAGACCTCCAGGCAGGTGTCTGTCTGTCTGTCTGTCTGTCTGTCTGTCTGTCCCTCCTCAGCCTGCTCAGCACTGGCTGTGACAGAGGAGCACTGGCTGGTCTGAAGTCACCTTCATTTCCATCCCCTTGGTGCCCAAGGACCTGCTGCAATTTTTCCCTCTTTTACTTCCTGTGCCACTCTCCTACAAAATTTTTCTCCAGCTGCTGGAGAAAACAGGTCTGGCTGGGATGGGGCAATGGTGGGAGATGGCACTGTGTTGGAGGAGGAAAGAACATCCCCCTCAGAGCTGGTCATCCCCAGTGGATACCAGGACATCCTGGTCCTTTCTCCTGCTCCTTGACCTGACCTTGCTGGCCCATCCCTTCCATCCAGCTCTGGAAGCAGACAGGGGAGCCTCAATACGCCCACACAGCATCTCTGCTGCTGAAACCTCCCCAGTTCTCCAAGGCCAAAGTTTCTCTCTAGTTTCTTCCCTTTTCCACCTTGGCTTCAGCCTGATGAAATGCAAAAGCTGCTGGAAAGCTGAGGTGGGGGGAGTGTTATTTTGCTGGAGGACAGAAATTATATGCTTGGAAATGAAGAATATTCCTCTGAATGCTGCCAATTTGTTCCTTTCCTGAGCTATCTGGTGGTGGCCCAGTGTGGGGCACGGATATCACTGTGAAGGAGCAGCACATCTGTGGGATCTGACCTGGAATTTGCTGCACAGCCCCAGTGGAACACTCAAACTCAGCTCTGCACCCCACAAATTGCCCCCAGGCCCTGACAGTGGGACACAGCCACAACAACCAGCCCAGGCTCCCATTTTTCCTCCTCTTCCTGAGGTCCTCAGGGCTTTGTGGGTCTTCCCTTGGTGTTGCTGATGCTCTTTGGTCTCAAGGTATCAGCACCTTGATGCATCTTTTATCTGCCAGCAAAAAATCACTCCTGAGTGAGAGCCACTGTCCCTTCCCTCCCATCCATGGGAGGGCTCAAAAAGTGTGTGGATGTGGCACCTAGGGACAGAGATGTGGCAAAACAGACCAATGCAAGGCCACTTTGGTAGGAGTTAAAGAAAAACAATGCTTTCAAAACTCCAAAATGAATTGTTTTGGGCTTGGATGGAGAAAGGAGATGTTTAATCCTTTTGTTAAAACTTTCTTGATTTTAGGTCTTAATTTTTGGTTCAAGGGTGTGCTTGGCAGTGCTGGGGGACAATTGGTGAATTTAGGGGACTTTTCCAACCTAAGCAATTCTATAATTCTGTGATTTCACAACTCCATGATTCTACGATTCCATGATTTGATGGTCTGTGATTCCATGCTTCCATGATTCTGTGACTCAGGGCAGCACTTTTTTTGCTATCTGGTGCCCTTGGAGCTCTGCCACTTCAGACCCTGCATTTCCCACCATCTCCTCACTGAACCCCAAGTCCCTAAATCAGGGATTCAGCCCCTACCTGGGCAGTCTGAAGGTTCTCCCCACTGACTGCAGCCGCCACTTTGGTTATTGGCAAAACCACTTTCCAGGTGTTGAGTTTTTTCCTCTGTTTTATGTGTGACCCACCCTGTGCATTCCCCGTTGGCCCCGTCTGAGCTGTGGCTTCAGGATGCTCCTTCCATCCTGCTCTGAGCATGTGAGCAAAGTCTGACCCAAATCTGGGCAGGGAGAGATGGAGGTGGTTTGTCTGTCTCACACACAGATATTCTGGGGACTCCATCAGTGTCTGGGCACTGTCACACATGTCCTGTCACCCAGAGGTGCTGGGCTGGCAGTGTCTGTGAGCCATGGGAAGGAGCTGCCCCTCCAGGGTGTGTTGTATGGGCTTGAGGGATGCTGACACCCCAGATGAGGCTCTGAGGTCCCCTAGAATTGCAGAGGGAAAGGAGAGGAGAGAGGAAAAGAAGAGAGAAAGAGGCAGAGGGCACTTCTCAGGGCGTCATCCTTCCCTTTGCCAGAGCCCAGCAGAGGGCAATAGAAGCAAATGGAAGAGACGAGACCTTGCGAGGGATGTGCGACGCGAGCAGATTCTGAGGCAGAGCGACCTGGAAGCGGAGGGATGTGCAGGAGGATGTACAGGCAGAGGGACGTGCAAGAGCGGGGAACGCTGCGCCCGGAGCGCTGTGCAGGGAGCAGGGCTGGGGGCGTGCTGAAGGAGGTGGGAGCAAAACAGAGAAACTCAAGGTTATTTTGGTAGGAGTGAAAGCAAACCGATGTTTTCCTTAACATTCCTAACCGATTAATTCCTAAATTCATCGCTTTGGGAATGATGGAAAAGGGAAATATTTAACCCTTTTGTTTAAATCTTCTGGATTTTAGATCAGTTTTTATGAAAAGCGCTGCATGTCTGATCACATCCAGTGGACGATGCTGGGAAGAAAGGCTCTGAGAATTCCCAGCCCCGATTATATTCCAGCTGGGTAATTGTGTGACTGAGCTCAGCTCAGTTTCTGGATCTCTTGGAAATCAAATTCCACACGTACCTGGAGCCTTCTTTTGGTTCTGCCTGAGCCCTGGCAGGAGGGATGTGCTGGGCTGGGGTTGGCACTGCCCACGGGCTCGCTTCCTCCCTGCAGAGGGAAAATCACGGCTGTGGGGGGAGGCAGCAGGGAAGAGTTGAGAACAGCATCCCCTTTCCACCTTGCTGCTGCTGGACCGGCTAGGATAGAGCTTGGGCAGGAGCCTCCTCTCCTGCTCTCTGTTACTGCTCCCTCCACACTCCTGGCTAGGCAGGTATTCCCAGCTGGATTTCCTACATATCTGGGTCACTTCCCTATGGTTTTTAAGCTTTTTAAATTTAATTTTATATTTTATTTTTAATTTTTTTACAGCCCCCAAAGTCTTTGGAGTTGCATAGGGACGTTTAACAAGGAAAATATTCCATGGCAGGAGCTGCCCTCACAGCCGGGACGGGGCATCTGCAGAGACACAGCGGGGAAGCCTCTCCTGGCGGATTCCTGCTTGAGTCCTTGACTTTTTGGGGGAAAACAACAATTATTTCAAAAGGAAGGGTCAAATCCCTGTGGCTAGGAGCTGCAGGTGATCGGGAACAGGCAGGATGATGCCTGGATGCAGGATTCCCGGGAGGGCCGGACACCCCAGGAAGCAGCTGAGGGGGTTATTTGGGCAAAGCCCCACCACGGCGCTGCTGCTGCTGCGGGGTGCGACCTTAGGGAAAAAAAAAAGATTTTTTGGGAGTCTGGCACAAGCTTTTTGTCGAGCTGCTGCTGCTTGGAGTGAGCACCACTGGGCTCTGGCCTTAGAGGAGAAGAAGGAAGGGTCGTCCCCACCTTCCTCTGCGGAGCCCCCCAGCCGCCTCATTAAACCCGTCCTTGCCGAGACGAGCGCGGCGCGATCTGCCCATCTCAGCGTTATCTCCCGATCTGCCTCCTCTCCTGCCACGCTTCCAGATGCTCCTTATCTCCCCTCACCTTCCCGGAGAGCCAGCGTGCTGGGGGCAGGGCCGGCTGCCCAGACTCCCCACCTGTGATCTCCCCGGCTCTTATCAGGCTCGCCGAGTCCCGATCGAGCCCCTGTCTCAAAGTCAAACGGATTTTGTGGCGGGGCGAGCGCGCCCAAGGTCGGGCGGTGGCGGGGAGGCTGCGGGCACCCCGCTCTCCCCCTGCGCCCCGCTCTCCCCCATTCCCCAGGTAGAGCCTCTCCCCATTTATTCTCCGACATTATCAATTACATTTGGATTATTATTCCTCATTGAAGCCCAAGTGAGCCGCAGACAGCTATTTCCTAATGGGGAAACGTTACAGGCAACTTATTAACGAACAATGCGTCATTAAGGGGGGAGAGCTTCAAAGGCTCCTAAACGCATTTCAAAGGACACAATGCGGAGCGGATCCTGCCGCCGCGTATCTGGGGGACATGGGCAAAATTTGTGACAAGGAATAGACCGGGCCCAATGTAATTAACTAATTCTCGATCAAAGGGGTTTTAGAGCTGAATGGTCAGGGAATTCAATTATGGGTTTCCTAATGAACCACTCTGTGCCAAGGCAGGGGGATGTTTTCCTCTGGAAAAGCAGGGCTGAAGATCAGGGCTAGGATTTCTAAGGAGGTTTGGGAGAGAAGTGTCCGACAGCTCGTCCCAGGTGGATTTGGTGCAGGGGGACAGAGATCATCGAATCATGGAATCCCAGAACAGTTTGGGTTGGAAAGGACCTTAAAGCTCATCTCATTTCAACGTGCCATGAGCAGGAGCACCTTCCACTAGGCCGGGTTGCTGTGAGCTCCATCTGCCACCATCCAGGCTCTCTTTGATGGGTGTCTGTCCTGGACATGTCCCTGTGGTGGGACATATTCCCCCTCCCTCTGAGTCTGGGCAGATCCACAGCTCTTTGGAGCCAGAGCTGCTGGAAGGGGCTGTGGGATGCAGCAGGATGGCTGTGCCAGGGCTGGCATCTCCTGATCCCCTCCCTGCAAAACCTGGGCAAGGGAGATTTCCTCCTCTGCTGCCTGAATCCAGCCTCTGGCAAAAATAGCACGGTTTTCTGCTCATGAAAGGAACATCTTCTAGTCCTCCACTAGTTTTCTCTTATTATAGAAAGTTGATTTGCTCACTTTACAAAGGGAAATGTATTATGAATTTTCCCTTCATTCTCCTCCTTTTTTTTTGCCCCGTTTAACAACCGATTTGTGTGTTGCATGAAAGTTACACAGTTCTTTAGATGCGTTTGCTATTTTATTTTCTTTCATTCAAAAATATGTCAGTAATCTTTTTGTTAACATGAAAGATAAAGGATTAGTAATGCAAGATGCAGTTTTCTTGTAACCTTCTTGAAAGCAGACTATAGTTTCTTATCTGGCTCTAACATTCATTTTCCTGAAATGAAAAAAAAAAAAAAGAAAAAGGACTTCTTAAAATGAAATAAACTATATTCGATTCAGACGAGCAGAGCCAGCAAAGGAATTTATTGCAGCTGGCAGAATGGAGCAGCTGCACTGATGTCGTTCTGCCGCAGCACTGGGGACCTTCCCTGGGAACAGCACACACGGATCATCGAGAGCCTGGGAAATGCTGCAGCAAAGAGAAACCACTGGAGAATCATGGAATGATGGAAAGGTTTAGCTTGGAAAAGGCCAGTAAGATCACTGAGTCCAGCTGCTCCCCCAGCACTGCCCAGGCCACCTTTAACCCATATCCCCAAGCACCACAAACACAGCTTTTAAATCCCTCCAGGAATGGGGACTCCACCACTGCCCTGGGCAGCTCTGCCAGGGCTGGGCAGCCCTTTCCATAAAGAACCTTTCCCAATATCCAACCTGAACCTCCCCTCATCCAACTTGGAATGATTTCTTCTCTTCCTATCAGGAGCAAGCTTTGTGTTGACATCATGACATCTCCCAAGATGTGCCTGTCCAGTTGACTTGGGCAGCCACCCTGTTTTCCTTGGGGACATCCAGGATGTCCCAAGCTGGAGATGGGCCACCATTTGCTGGGCATGCTGCTCACTGCAGATACACAGAGAAGCTGCCAAGGAAGCTGTGGTTGCGCCATCCCTGGAAGTGTCCAAGGCCAGGCTGGATTGGGCTTGGAGGAACCTGGACTAGTGGAAGGTGTCCCTGCCCATGGCAGGGAGGTAGAACTGGATGATCTTTAAATCCCTCCCAACCCAAACCATTCTGTGACTGTGATTCCATGATCTTCCACTCCTGACTCATGAGCAAACAGGGATTTGCAGGACTTCCAGCTCCTGGGAATTTATTTGACCAGCGTTGGGTCTCCAGGAAGTCCCACCTTGCATAACCCCACCACCAGCCTGAGAGCTCCTCAGGGGTTAAATCCTTTTGTAAACTGCTGGATGTTGGTGGCAATCAGCTAATGGGTGCTCAGCATCTAAACAAGGCATTTTCCCCCCATCAGGTGGATTTGGTTATTATTGAGTTGGCCTGACAAGGAGCCAGCATTTACAACTTTGTTTATAACCTGGTTTGCAGGGAATATTTTGTTTTGCTCCAGAGAAACTTGATATTTTCTATTGCGGAGGGGAATGATGATTTCTGTCCCACACAACGTGGATTGCAGGGCTTAATCATTAAATAAAATAAAGCATCATCCTGTGGGCTTAAATCTTCGCCTCCAGTGTTTAATGGGGCTCTTGTCCTGTTCTAACAGATCTGTGGTTTCATTTGAGGGAAAAGTGTGTTTTCATATCAAAGGAGCCCCCCTGCACTGACCCAGCCTTCCCTTCCCCCTCTCTGCCCTGGCACACATGCTATTTTAATATTTCATATATTTCATAAGCTTTTATGCTTCTAAAAGAGAAGTGAATTTGTGGAGAGTTGAGCTCTCCAGAGCTGTACTTCAGAGCTGGGAAGTAATTCAGGGTGAAGCCTGTATTAATCTCAGGTGAGAGAGATATTTAAATTCAGGCTACCAGTGTGAATATAAAATGGGGATCTCTTTACAAAAATTTCAAATTGTAATATGCAAAGCTTAAAGAAAAGAAACCCCAAGGGAACAGCTTTCTTCTAGAACATTTTGTTCCAACCATCATCTCTTTACCTTTATTTTTTTATTTAAAAAACCCTCCCTTTGCCATTTTGTATTTTTAAATTAAATCTTTCAGTTTTTAAAATGAAATTCTTTATTGCTGGGAGATGGCGGTGGGGAAAGGGAAGCAGGATGTAAGTGCCTGGCTGTGAAAAATGGTGCATGGACCCAAATTTTAGCTGGCACAGAAGGAATAGTGACCAATGGGAAAATAAACCCATGTTTGGTTGGTCCAAAGAATGTGGGGCCACCTCCTCACTTGGGGGATGCTGCCTGAATCTTGTTTTGGGAGAGAAATCTCTGCTTGGAGGGAGGAGAGAGGCAGCACAACCACATCCTTGCATCCTCCTCTGCCAGCAGTGGGGAGCCCTGGGATGAGCTGGTCCATGCCATCAGCCTTCTCCTTCTCCACAGATAAACTTCAGAATGGATTTATGATCCTGACCAGTGGCCACGTTCTGTGAGTGCATTTTGGTAGGATGGGGATCCCTTGCAGGTGTCTGTGCTGGGTGTAATGAGCCAGAATATCCCAAATCCCGTGGTACCATTCCTGGGAGAGCCCTGTATTTCCACCCGTGGCAAACACCTCTTGCTGCAACCAGCTCCCAGGTCAGGAGAACTGATGACAGATGACATGCTATTATCAGCTCTGTCAATTAATTAAATTATACATTATGCTTATGAGGGTGATATACTGAGCCACTCTAGATTAAGTGTTGCAATTAAGTCTTTAATTTCTATCTAATAAGTAAGTTATTATATGTTAATAAAAGATCAATTAGTTGTTAACAGAGCATTGATCCAGGTACAATGAGTGTGTCAGGGAAACATCAGGGCTGACATGAAAGGGGCTGGGGGATTTTGTGCACAACACATGTACACATGTAAATTAGGATTTTAATAAAGACAAGCTGGAGTGGGCAAGGGGCATCCAGGTGGGCTTGAGATATTACTCCATACATGAAACCTGGCTCTTCCCAGGCTGGCAGGGCTGGGACAGCCAGGACAGACCCAGTCATAGAATCCCAGAATGGTTTGAGACCTTTAAACTTATCCCATTCCATGTTATGCCATGGGCAGGGACACCTCCCACTATCCTAGATTGCTCCGAACTCCATCCAGCCTGGCCTTGGACACTTCAGGGATGGGGCAGCCACAGCTTCTCTGGACAGCCTTTTCTAGGGTCTGCCCACCCTAACAGCTAGGAATTCCTTCCCAATATCCCATCTAATCCTAGTGTCTGGCAGTGAGAAGCCATTCCCCTTTGTCCTGTCACTCCAGGCCCTTGTCCAATATCCCTCTCCAGCTCCCCTGGAGCCCCTTTAGGCACTGGAAGGGGCTCTAAGGTCACCTTCTAATCTTCTCTTCTCCAGGTGAACACCCCCAGCTCTCTCTCCTGCGATGTCAGTGACAGCACGTGGTTCTCCTGTGTGGGGTGACCCCAAGGAAGGACTTTCCACCAGCATGGTCTCCAAATCAGGTGTTTTTACTGCCTCCTGCTCTATTATCTGTACATCACAGCATCTTTCCACGTGCCTGATGCACCTCCTGCCAGGACCCCCTTCCTCCCCCGTCCCCATCCCCATCCCAGCCCGCTCATTCCCACCGGGAAATTCCAGGTGAGCGCGGAGCAGTGGGGAGCCTGCGGCTGAGCTTCCAGCGGGAGAGGAGGGAAGCGCTGGAGCTCCAGCGGCGCCAAGATTCCAGCTGAATATGGATGACATCATTATACGGGTGATCCTTTCAGCAACAGCGAGCCGGGTTTTAAAGTAGCGACCTACAGCATACAAATGATGGGTTTAAAGGAAATAAAAAAAGAGATGATTTGAATAGCAGACATTTAGAGAAGAAAAGCTTCCCCCCTCCTCTTTCCCATTTCTAATATCTTCCAACGGGGCAGGCGCTGCGCATTCGAAAAGAAATTAAAACACTCCTCCTAAATACACTCCAGGCAGTAACAATGGCAAAGTTAAGAAGGTTACGAGACTTAGTTGTCCCAGCAACATGTCATCAAGTTGGAATGAGCAGGAAACACAGATAACGGGGGAGAAGGAAGAGGGGGGAGGAGAGGAATAAAACCACAGGAGGAAAAATGCCAAGAGATTGAGGAAGAAAAGGGAAACCCCTTTTTATTTGCTGTTTCGTTAGGATGAATCTGATTTTTTAGTCCCTAAAAGAGGCTAAAATATAATCTCCTTTTGTGTAATACGAGTGTTAGGAAAATGTGTCATCAGCAATTCTTCTGTACGCTCCAGCAATAGTCAGAAAATTAGCAGGGATATTCAGGGCGGGCTACAAAGAAAAACAAACAGGAGACTCACATTTACAGCCCGAGCTGTCATTTAAGAGCGTTTCAAACTTTTATTCACCTTTTTGATTGTCTCTTATGGTTTGTCTCTGCTGCAGCAGCAGAGCTTGGGGTTTCCAAAGGAAGACAAAGCACAAGAGGAGGTTTGGGATGTGGCTGTAGCTGCCTGGAGAGCCCAGGGCTCTCCCAGTACTGAGGGCTTTTGTGCTCAGTGCTGTACATGGGTGTAGGAAGAAAGAACATGTGGTGCAACACCTGGCAGAGGACAGAGAAATGGAGGAGAAAGAGAAATGGGAGGCTCATCTGAGCCATAACCCCAGTTCTGGTCACACACGGGCCAGTTATCCTTATTCCAGGTGTCAGCTTGGTGCTGAGGCTGTGTGGCACGTCCACCCCAACTGGTTTCCATACGGGTGCAATCCCAACTGTCACGGGAGCCCACAGCTTTTGGTGGATGTGTCTCCAAAGCCTCGTGGTTCCCATCAGTGCCCACCACGGCCAGGCGGGTTGGTTTTGGGCTCCCCAGAAGAGCACGTGTTCACTTCAGGTCAGCATCTCCCCTTGGAAACATCCCAGGCCAGTTTGGATAGGACTTGGAGCAACCTGGAATAGTGGAGGGTGTCCCTGCCCATGGCAGGGCATGAGATGAGATGGGCTTCAATGTTCCTTCCAAACCATTCCATGATTCTCTGATTCCATATTGATATTGATGTTTGATTCCCATCTGGAGTTGCAAGGCAAAACTTAAATTACAATAGTAATTAATCACTCAGCCTGTGGTTGTGGCAGGAGGTTTGGGTGCTGCTTCCTCTATTCCCAGACAGAGAGCACTGGAGTGGTTGGTGGCTCATTTGGTTCCAGGGGGATGAAGATACTGGGAGAAATGGGGCTGAACTGGGAGAAACTCCAGCTGGCTGCAGCAATCAGCTCCTGATGGCAGAGCAGGGGGTCTGGGGAGGAGCCCCTCCACCATCCCCCAGGATCAGCCCTCCCTGGAGAGGAGTGAGGTTTGTGCTGACATGGGGAGTGAGGAGAGGATGAAACAACAGGATGAGGGAGGATGGCCTTGATGATCCCATAGAGTTATTCCAGCTCTGTGTCTCTAAACTGGACTGAGCACCCCAATTTCATGCACTACCTTTAAAAATCCTGACCCATCTTTTTTGTGTGTGTTGCCCCAAAACTCATGACACTCCCAAGTCCCTCAGTTACATCTAAAACCTCACACTGTGCCTTGTCTTGCTCCATGCTGACATACAACCACCCAAAATGATACTGATCTCTGACAAAAATCCCTCCTCTCTCCTTCCCATCAGTTTCTTCCACAAATATTTATTTGTTGTGCCTTTTAAAAAAAATTAATTCTCTCTTGCTGTGGCTTCTTGTAGTGGATTATATTTTACAGCAAGCCTTGGTTTAGTTAATTGATGGGGAGCTTTGCCTGTGAGGATTCTGTAATCCTTGGCATTTTATCTTTGCAATAATTGCTGTGTTTGTGATTATTTCAAAGGACTCAGGGAAAGCAGACAACAGGAAAACAGCTCATCCACTCCTCTCTTGCAGCTTGTCCAGGCACCTGGGTGGGCTTCTCCTCTGCAAGATGTTCCCTGTGCAGCAGAGAAGGAAAACCAGGGTGAAGACCTGGGGACCTGGAGCAGGCACAGCAATGTCATGAGGTCACTGAGGGCCTTGGTGACATGGTGGCACTGAGGACTGGGAGTCATCTTTCATCCTTTTTGGTAAAAAGGGTTTCATTGGGGTGTTGGTCTCTTCTCCCCCCAAAAAAATGATAGGACAAGAGGAAAAGGCCTCAGGTTGCACCAGGGGATGTTTGGATTGGTTAGCTGGGAAAAATTAATCACCAGAAGGGCTGTCCAGCCCTGGCACATTAGCACAGGGCAGTGGTGGAGTTCCCATCCCTGGACGGCTTTAAAAGCTGTGTGGATGTGGCACTTGGGGACAAGTGGTGGCTTTGGCACAGTGCTGAAGGAACAGTTGGACACAATTTCAGAGGGCTCTTCCAACCTTAGTGATTCCATGATTCAATGATTGATGCCCTTCTGGCTTTGGGCTAACTGTGAGCCCCTGTGGGCTTGGATCTGATGGGATGGAGGGGACATGCCATGGAGGACACAGGGTGCACAGCCCTGCCTGTGTTTGCCATGGGATTTGGGGTGTGAGGCAGTGTTGGTGTTTGCTGTGGGAGTCAGGAACGGGGCCACACTGGTGTTCACCAGGGAATGTTGGACACAAGGCCACACTGACAGTGGCCTTGGAGCACTGGATGTGAGGCCAAACTGGAATTCACCATGGACCACTGGGGATGAAACCACATTGGGGTTTGGTGTGTGATGCCACGTGTGAGGCCACACCGATGTTGGCTGTGGGTGACCAGACACAAGGCCACACTGGCATTTTCATGGGATGATGGACATGAGACCATGGTGGCGATGGTTGTGGGACATCAGGCATGAGGCCACACTGGTGCTGGCTGTGGAACACTGGACATGAGACCACACTGGACATGAGGCCACACTGGACATGAGGCCACACTGGTGCTGGCTGTGGAACACTGGACACAAGGCCACAGTGGTGTTGGCTGTGGGGCCTTGAGGATGAAACCATGCTGGCCATAAGGCCACACTGTTGCTGGCTGTGGGACATTAGACACAAGGCCACACTGTTGCTGGCTGTGGGACACTGGATGTGGGTCCACACTGGTGCTGGCTGTGGGACACTGGACATAAAGCCACACTGGTGCTGGCTGTGGGATACTGGACATGAGGCCACACTGATGCTGGCTGTGGGACATTGGACGAAAGGCCACACTGGTGCTGGCTGTGGGACATTGGACACAAGGCCACACTGGTGCTGGCTGTGGGACACTGGCCACAGGGCCACAGTGGTGCTGGTTGTGGGACACTGGACACAAGGCCACACTAGTGGTGGCTGTGGGACACTGGACACGAGGCCACAATGGTGTTGGCTGTAGGGCATTGAGGATGAAACCATGCTGGACATGAGGCCACAGTGGTGCTGGTTGTGGGACACTGAACACGAGGCCACACTGGTGGTGGCCGTGGGACCCTGGGGATGAAACCACGCTGGGGCTGCGACATTGGCCATGAGGCCACGCTGGCATTCGTGTGGAACACTGGCCAGGTTGCCACGCTGGTGTTGTTTGCCAGGTGGCCACTGGAGGCTGCTGCTGTCTTTGTAGTCACCGGCAGCTGCCGGCGGTCCTGGAGAACCCACGGAGCTCTGCCTGGCCGGCACGGCTGGACAGGAGGCTGGGGCTCCCGGTTCTCCCCCAGCAGCCCCAGGCTGAGCTGGGAAACGTTCTCCTCCCTTGCCTTTCTGTCTTTCATAGGAAGGAAGGCAAGAAGCTGGGTAAGGATCCTGGGCTCCTGGGAAGGAAGAGGCATTTCTGTGCCACACTTTGAAGCAGGATCATCTTCCAACCTCTCAGTGCCCAGGTGTGTTTTTTGTAAAACATACAGACTTATCAATGCTCTCTGTGCATTTTCATAGCTTTAGAAGCTGTTTAAAAGGGAGCCAGCCCTGGTATTGTGGACAGCCCTGGCATAAAGCCAGAGTCCTGAGTGTGCTGATGCCTCTTGACTGCCCTGATCAGGTTTGCCTGGGACTCTGCCCCACACACACCCAGCTGCCCAGGGGCTCAGGAACTCAATTTAAACCCAGCCTTGGGTGTTTGCTCCTGGCATAGGCCCTGCTGCAAGTGTGCTTGTCTCCAGTCTTGCCTTTCTCCTGGGTAGGGCTGGAATGAATGTTGGGTTTAGCTTGTCTTTGCCCCATCTTTTCAGGGGTCTCTTGGGATGTGCCTTGGACTGGTCCAGCCCCTCGTTGTGTCAGGGGCTGCTGGTGGAGTCCATGGTCAGCACTGAGTGGGCTCTGTGGTGCCATGGTTGGTGAGGGCACTGCTTCTGCTGGGATCATCCTTGGCTCTCAGCTCATCCCACCTTGGACAGCAGTGGAGCTTCCTGCTGTGTGGTACAGATGGGCCCTCATTGGAATGACCCTGCTCTGTGTGACTGGCTGGTTGTCAAACTAAGGGCTTTCCAGTACTTTGAAATTTATGGATGAAAAACATAATCCAGATGGGACATGCTCTGAATGCAACTAAATTTAAAGCTTGGGTGTGAAGGAAATTCCAAACTGGATATCCAACCATAAAATCATGGAAGGGTTTGGGTTGGAAGGGACCTTAAAACTCATCCCATTCCATCCCACCCCATTCCATGGGCAGGGACACCTCTGACTATCCCAGGTTGATCCAAACCCCATCCAACCTGGCCTTGGACACTTCCAGGGATCCAGGGGCAGCCACAGCTTCTCTGGGTAACCTGTGCCAGGGATTTTCTTTGTAATATCCAATCCAAATATCTCTTATTTAATTTAAAACATGGAGAGAGCTGACTTCTCCCATGGACATGGCGTCACTCATGCTTTTATGATCCAGCTGCTTTTTGTGAATGCATCATGCAAAATGTGATACTTCCGGTGACATCCCCTGGGGAACAGAGGCCTTTTGAGTTCTGTGGTGTTGTCTGGAGAAGGATGAAGGGAATGATGTGCTGCTTTTTAAGAGCTTCCAAGGATTTGGTGAGTGCAGAGCAGGCAAATAGTAAAATTCACAGGATATGTTTCATCCACAGAGGAAAAAATATCCTGAAAAGATTCTGTAGCTTGTCAGGGTGCTGGAAATGTGCATTTACCTGCTTGGCTCCTGGGATAGTGGGAGGCACAGTTTCCCTGAAAGATGGCAGTACATACACTACATTTAAGCAAAATGCTTCCATACTTCTCCCTGCTATAACTGGAGTTTTGGTGACTTCATTTGAATCAGTTCTCTGGGCTTTTTTTGCCTGTTATAATTTGCTCATGCCCTTGGGATACACAGGAAAGCTCCTGAGGTTACACAGGTCTCACTACTCACATTGCTTTCAGTGTATGGGGTCTGCCATACTCCAGCAGTCACGGGTGATATTTCTCACCTTCTCTAGATGTCCTGACAGTCCTCTCAAGCTCAGCCTCTGCATCATCTTGGTGTGATGTGCATCAGCTCTTTCACACCCTTGTCTGGGTGTGGGGCTGGCTGTGCTAGGAGCAGGAAGGGCAGTGGGATATGGAGTCTCTCCCAAGTCCTCTGTGAGGCAGAACAGTGCAGGATTGAGAGCTCATGGCACAGGAGGGGGCCTTCATCAGCCTGAGGAGACTGGATTGGCTCCTGGAGATGCCTAGGGGGTCATTGCTCTCCTGCTGTTGCTTCATAAACATGTTGCTGGTGCTAAATCCAGGGAAGCGTCATGATTGCAGGAGTGGAGCTCAGCTTGATCAGGTCCCAAACCTGGTTGCTGAAATCCTGTTTTCCTAAACCTGTATGGGCTGGAATTGCTCATGACACTCCTGAGTTTAACACCTGCCCAACACCTGGGTAGCTGTGCATTAAAATCTGTCCTGAAAAAAGGAATATCAGGGTTATCTTTGGGATCTAATCCTCAGGATCACTTCCCTGTAATGTTGGCACCAGGGAAAGAGGCTGAGTCAATTGCTGGCTACAAATCCTGCAGTTCTGCATGAGACCAGCAGACCCACAGAGAATGGAAACTCCCTCTAAGGTCATTGAGTCCAACCATTGGCTCTGGGAAACAAAACTGGGCTTGCTTGAGGTGCCAGGATGCCTCATTCCAGAGTCTTGTCAACATACTCTATGAATCAACCTCCAAAGCCCAGGCATTTGGGTGCTGAAGGGTAGAAACGGGTGCTGAAATACAGAGGCTGGATTTGGGAGAAAAGGAGAGCTTTTCCTCATGAAGAAGGCTGGTATTTGAAGGGAGAGGAGCACCTTGGAAAGTAAATCCATAGGGCAAGTGGGAGAACAGCTGATAAGGAACTGCAGGGTCTGTGCTCTTGGCACACAGGAGTGGCTGCAAATTCCCTCTCCAGCTCCTCAACTCATAGATCCCATGGGATGAGCAGAGGTCTCCAAGGTCATTGATTCCAGTTCCTTCTGCTCAACTGCAGGTGGATCCCAGAGGCCACTGTGGCCTCTCTCATGTCCTCAGACTTGTTTCCAATACCTGTAGCAAATCTGTGATGCCCTGAGGTCTCTGTGCACTGATGGTGACTGCCTGAGATTCTGGCTTTGCTCTCAGAGCTGATCCTGTCTTGGAGGTGACCAGGGAGGGATTTTATGAGTAAAAATAAAATAGGCTGATACAATCAGTTCTGAGAAAGACTAATTGTGACCCAGAGATAGTGGAGGCTCATGTGGCAGCTCTACCAAGGTCATGAGAGAGACTCACCCCATTCCAGTACCACCCAGCCAACAACACCATAACAGAACCACTCCCTGTAAGAAAAACCTGGCATGTGAGGCAGCTTCTTTTCTGGCAGAGCAGAGGTGTTTTTTATTCCACAGGGGAAGAAATTTATATGCAAAATGATGGATACAATTGACTCCCTGCCTTTAGGCATGTAGAGGAAGAGCTAAAAGAGGTTCAGAATGCAGAGGGAGGAAGGTGTGGAGAGCTGTGGCCAAAGTGAGAGCAGCAGTGCAGGAGCAGGTTTACAACATCTCTGTATCCCAAAGGTAGGGGAATTTGGGATCTCTGCCCGTGCAAGGAGACTGTAAAAAGGGAGAAGACTGACAATGAAGAGCAGGTTGTGTTCCTTTGTGTGTATTTGAGCTGCTGGCTCTAATGGCCCTGGGTGGTCATCCCAGGTCTGTGTGGGTCTTCTGGAAGAATTCCTGGGCTACCTGTGTGGGATGCAGTTCTGCTAAGCCAAGCGTGAGGGGATGGCCTCTATTAGATCCCAACAATATTCTGAGTGTCTCTCAAATCCCTTTTGTCTCGGACCATAAAGGGGAAAATGCAATGCATTCCCTGGAAAAGCCTTGCTCTGCCAGCCCTGTCCCTGACCCCGCTCTTTGTATGCAGAACTTGCTGCTGGGAGTCCTTAATGTTTGTGCTGCTTCATCTTCCTGGGGTTTGGATCTGGCACGAGGGGTGTGAGCCATTGCCTGAGAGCTTCAAGCATTTGGGCAGCATTTCCATCCTGTGGCTGCCAAGGTTTTCCTTCTGCCTGGGGCAGCAGCAGGAATGAGCTCTAGAAATGATGGAGACAGGAACGCTGCAGTTTGGAAGCAGCAGCACTGAGGGAAGAAACTGTCCTTCCCTTCATCCACAGAGTCAATCCTAGATCACCTCCTGTTTTTCATATGCTGGCGAAGGCAGGGAGCAGGGAGGGAAATCTCATTAAAGACCTTGCTGTTGGGAATGGCTGGATGGCTCATTAGAGTGGGCAAAATGACTCGTTTCCTCTCTGCAGGTTTTTTTTTTTCCCCAGGAACTCCGTGGAGGGAAGGAGTTCATTTAAAAACAAATATTCACAGCAGCGTGCCTGCAGGACACACTGCTCCAGCACGGGATTCAATCCCAGCACCCAGGGAAGAGCTCAGCTCTCATTTCCGAGAGGAAAACATCATTAGTCGTGTTTGGCTTTTTTTGGGTGCTGCTGGATTTGCTGTGTCTCACATTGTGGGGATGGTCTCCAAATGTGCTGGAAATCGTGGAAAACAAGAGGAGGGAGAGGTGGAGTGAGGGGTGACCCTCCTTCCCCAGCACCCCACCCCACGCCTGGCACACACTTGCACACGCGGCCGCTGCCGTAGCACTGTGCTCCTGCCAAGAGAAACTTGGGAAGGGGGGAGAGCCAGGCAGAGACAGCAAGCACACTTATCAAGTGGCTTGGACCGTAGCCGATTTGAAATATTACTAACCTTGCATTTTCAAATTTGATGCACAACAACCAAGATGCTAATACTTTCCTTAGTTTAGAAAAAAAATCCTTTCACCCATCTCTTCTAGCCGAAGATTAGGAGAGAAGCTTTAAGAAGATTTAAAAAAAAAAAAAATCAACTTCTGAGCAGCGGAAAAAATGGTTTGTGATTCAGGGGCTCCGGGCAATTCATCATGGAAATTGGGTTTCTTAGCCGACATCATGTGAATCCTTTCGGCCCTGTCAACTTTTTAATACATTACATTGAGAATGTAAATCGTGTTGGTGAGGGGGAAAGAAGAGGGGAAAAAAAAAAAAAGAGAGAAAAAAGAGAGCTGCTTCATTTTGGGTTTAGAGGGGAGGCAGCTTGAGGCCTGTAATTCATATTAACTAAATAATAATACTAAAAAAAAAGCCCCTCTCTAAATCTACAGATATGGATATACACCTAGGGAGGGAGGGGGCAGGGAAGTGAACGAGACAGCCCAAAATTGAAACCATTTTATCCTTTTGAAGGGTGAGTATTTGAGAGGGGTTTGTTATGGATTTATTTTTATTTTCTTTATTTTTTTTATTTGGGTTTATTTTATCCCTTTCTCAGCTTGAGCTCATTCTTCCATCAAAGAGAAGAGCAAAATGAATGTTTTGGAGGTGGAGGAAGATGGAGGAAACAGAAAAGGGAAAAGCTGCAGTAATATCTGGGATCTTTTTGGAGTTTGGTAGATTTTTTTGCTCACATCCAGGTGATTTGGATTAACTCTTTCATGGGCGGTGGAAGCTCATGCTAATTTTTTGACTTTTTAGAGGGCGTGAAAATAAAGCTCTGGATGGGGAGGAGCAGGTAGTGCTGTGAGATCCCTGAGACTGGGCTTCGTGGAATTGCAAACATGAACCTCTTGGTGCATTTACTCCCTGAAAATGTCCTTTGGGAGGTTCACTGTGAGCTAAATGGAGCACAAAGGCTCCACATAAACCCCTGGATAGGGCTTAGCTGCTGCATTGGCTCCCAGCTGCCTGGGAGGTGGGGAAGCTTCACCAGGCATGTTCTTGTTATAGCTGGTGGCTTCTCCCATGCCTTGAAATGCTCCTGGCATTAGCAAAGGGGGATTGATCATTGAGGAGAGGCAAGGAAAACACAGAGTCTCTGGCCTTGTAGGGAAAATACCTTTATTTTTTCCCATTGGATGGTGCTACATGGAGATTGAGACTTATATAATACCAGTCATAAAATAATTCAGGGTGCAAGAGGGCTGTACGTGGGGGTCCTGCTCAGAGTTGGGCTGGCTTCTGCATCCCAAACCTCTCTGCCCAAGGGCAACTCAGGAAGAAGACAGGAAAAGAGGTGGAAGGATGTGTCAGGAGGGATTATAACAAATAGGACAAAGAGTTGTTTGGTTCCAACACAAATTATGAGCATCGACGTAACTGTATGAGAGTCAAGTTATGAAGAAGGCTCCTTCAGTACCCTCAGAGAGGGGAAAATGGCTGGAAGTGGGAAGTGTAGCTGGGGCACATCTAGAAAAATCAAGGAGTCGAGCTTGTTTGGGCTGCTAAAGACTTCTTGGAAAGCATCAGAACAGTTTAAACCCCTGTCAGAAAGGCCAGATGGATACTCTCCCTCTGGAATGCTGCTGCCAGTTTTGGATGCCTGCCACAGGCAGAGGGTGGTGGGGAATGGAAAGGGCTGGAGCATGAGGGCCAAACTCTTGGCTGGGGGGTCTGAGAATGGCTTTGAGCTGATAACACAATGTCCTTCTGCCAGCAGTGCCTGCTCTGCAATGTGACACTCAAGTGGAGTGTTGGAGGAGCCACCAGCGTGGCACATGTGGCAATAGGCTGGGAGTGTTATCCCTTGGGGTTGGGTGGATCCAGCACACAAATTCTGTCACCCAACTGCTGTGTGGGGAGGCAGCTCTTTAAAAGGATCCTCAGTGGCTCTTTGGGGGCTTTAATCAGGTGAGTCCAACTCTTCCCAGCTGCCCCCATCCAACACTTCATCCCTCTCCATTTTTTCCCCAGTTATAACAGCAAGGACTGAGAATTTCCCACTTCTCCCTTGGGACAAGTTGAGAATTTCCCACTTCTCCCTTGGTTTATCACTGGTGCCTTCCTTGCTTGGCATCTGTGAAAGTCCTGAAAGAATGATGTAAAGCTGAAGGTGCTGCCTTTACTTGTGACTTATTAACTGCAGTTTAACAATTTAAATAGCATTGTAAAAACAAATGTAAACCCTGAATGCTTCTGTTAGGGTTAATGATCCCCAGTTTTATTCCTTTTTTGACTGCTGGATTTGGGTGCTGCTCCTCACTCCAGACTGACAGCAGATACTGATCCTGCCATTTTCCTGGAGGCATTTGCAGGTGAATTGGTGGACACACACACGTGGACTATGCAGTTATGCAAATCAAGGGGGTTGATGTTAATAATGCACAAGGAAGAGGTTGGGTGTTATTTTTATGCATAGGAATATTTCTGTGTGTGACTTTGAATTCCACAGTCAAGCAGTTGATGTCATCAATGTATTATTTAGTCTGAGGCTGGGTACAGCATTTCCAGAGGGGTTTTTGGGCCTGGTGTCCTTCAGAAATAATTAATTTTCCTTTTTTTTGCTTCCAAGTCTGCACAGCTGCTGTTGGAAAACAATCCTTCTCCTATCTTGTTTCCATTTAGACATTGCACCCATGGCCAGGACCTAATCCTGGATGTCTCCAACTCCTGCCTGGACTGCTCCAATTTTAAAAGGTTCTGGAAGAATGAAACCAACACTCTTTGGCAGTAGGCTTCAAAATAATGGAGTTTATTCATATGATGATGTCCAAAGACTTTTGAACCCAGTTCCCTGTGAGAGTGGGGAGGCCCTGGCACAGGTTGCTCACAGAAGCTGAGGCTGCCCCTGGATCCCTGGAAGTGTCCAAGGCCAGGCTGGACAGGGGTTGGAGCAACCTGGGATAGTGGAAGGTACCCCTGCCCATGGCAGGGGGTGGAATGGGATGAGCTCTAGGGTCCCTTCCAATCCAGGCCATACTAAGATGAAAATTCCATTGGTGGGGTTGCCTCTGAGGGTCTGAAGAAAGGATTTTTCACCTTCCTTTGTGGGTCAGGAGGGACAAATCTCAGGCAATGAGAGACCATTATCAATTGAGGAAGGTTGTGTGGGCAATTCCCTGCTCAAGCTCGGACACATCATCCCCTCATTCTGCACAACCTGGGTGCCTCTAACCTAAACACCTGCAATCCTACAGGAATCTCCCTGGAGAGGAGCCTCCAGAGTCTTTGCACTCTCACAAATGAATGAGCACGTTCCCAAGTCCTTCTAGGAAAGCCTTAGTCAGGTTACTTGGTAGGGATTTTTTCCCTCTGGTGCTTCAATCCTCAATTGCCACTTGCTGGGATGGTGGAATGAGTTGTTGAGGCTGTCAGGGCTGTGCAGCACATAATGAAGTGCACACACGTACATCTATACATTCATATGTGGGAAGGCTTATGTTGTGATGCTGTAATACAGCTTAATTAGGACATCACTCAGGCATCTGGGACTATGCCTAAGCTGGAGAGTTTTTTTTATTTTGGTTTTCTCATTTAGGTTCTAGTCAGATTCCCAAGTGAATTAAACAAAAGGCTAATTGCTTTTGGATTTTAATTACCACTGCAATACCTGGGTTTATTGTATGAATTGTGTTTTATAGGTGGTGAAAGGACACAGCCAGCCAGTGACAGATTCTCAGCTGACAACGGCTCTGTTCAAACCAAAGGAATTCTTTGCAGTGGGATCCAAAGGACAGCACATTCATTTGCTAAACTCCTATTTTTTTTGTTGTGGGATGTAGCTTCAAGACTTGGCTGACTTTTAAACATGATATAATTAAGCACGCCTGAAAATGCATTTATGAAAAAACAGAGACACAAAAGTAGAAGTACTTTATAATCCACAGTGTTAAGTCTCTTCAAAATTCCTTGGATAGTTACACTGCTGCTTTAGTTGAGGTGACACAGCACAGTCCTAATACCTATTCCCAAGTGACTCTTCACACAGTGACTCAGTTACCAGAGCTGTTTGGTTCCTGTCTGGTTATCTTTAATACCTTGATCCATGCATCTTCTGTCTGCTTTGCCAGGAGGGTTATTCCACTGATTTCCAAGACTACAGAATAGGCAAATCCTGATTCTACATCTATTTATTAATCCTAAAAATCTTTTTTCTACTCACCTATATTTCCTTGTCCGTGATGTCCTGATTGAACAATTGCAGAAGAAAAAATATCCTTCCTTGAACTGCTTCTAAATTTTTTTTTGACAGGTTGGAAACAGCAGATTTCTGTTTTCATTGGTGGCCAAAGGAAATGGCAGCAGTCAGATAATGTATTTCAGGTGTATTTATTCCAAATATGTCTATTTGGGAGTAATGTTGAGTCTTACATAAATTTTTATATAACAAGCCTTGCGCATCTGTAAAAACAAGGAAACTCACCTGAACAACTTTGAGCTTTGTCCTTCAGAGTGAGAAGAAATAAGAGGTGAAGAGTGAATTCGTAATTGAATGAACCATCAGATCCTGAGAGCTCTTTGGCAGAAGCAGAGTGTGGATTTGATAGGAATCTTGATTTTTTTGAACATATAGGTGGGAGGTTTGTGGAAGGACAAAGCATCTTCTCTGTTGAGACCTCTTCAGACGTGTCCCCACAGGTAACTTAATTATAATTTTGGAAAGATTTAAGGTTTGTCTGTAGGAAATTCAGTAAAAGGGGCATACAGATTTGAAGCATGGTGGTTGCTTTCAGCAGAAGTCTAAAAGAAAGTCTTGCAAACCAAATTTTCTTCGAAATCATGAGGTGCAACAATCAAAATTAAACTGTGTTTCTTTAGAAGTCCTGTGCTGAAAATATAATGAGTTTACTGGTATCCATTAAACTGAAAGTATAATGAATTACTGGTTTGGGTTGGAAGGGCTTTTAAGACCATCCCATTCCACCCCCTGCCATGGGCAGGGACACCTTCCACTATCCCAGGTTGCTCCAAGCCCCATCAAACCTGATCTTGGACACTTCCAGGGGTCCAGGAACAGCCCCAGCTTCTCTGGGCACCCTGTGCCAGGGCCTCAACACCCTCACAGGGAAGAATTTCCTTCCCAATATCCCATCTAACCCTGCCCTCTGGCAATGAGAAGCCATTCCCCCTTGTCCTGGCAATCCATCTCTTGGAAATCATCTCTCTCTGTGAGTCTTGTTGGCTCCTTCAGGCACTGGAAGGCCACAATTAAGTCATCCTGAAGCTTCTCTTCTCCAGGCAGAACAATCCCCACTCTCCCAGCCTTTCACCTGGTTTTATTTCAAGACTGGAGATGAGAGCACACTCAGGCCTGTTAAGAGAAGGGTTTGCTCACACCATTGTGCAGCTCCAGCTGGTGCCTTTCTCTTTCAGCTCAGGGGTTGAACTCTTTGTGAGAGGCTGTAGAAATCTCCTTCATCTTTGTTGCCTTGACTGTTTCTCCCAGAAAGGGGGACAAATCTTGGCTGTCCCAGTGTCCTGGGTTAGGGCCCCACATCAGAAGGAATTTCTGCATGGAAAAGCTTGTTAGGCATTGGAAGGGGCTGCCCAAGGAGTGGTGGAGCCTCCAATCCTGGAATTGTCCAAGGAATGCCTGGATGTGACATTCAGGGCTGTGGGCTGGTGACAAGGTGGGGATCGGTCACAGGTTGGACTCAATGGTCTTGGAAATCTTTTCCAACCTCAGTGATTTTGTGGTGGGAAAGGAAAGATTTGTATTTTGCTGTGATTATTAAAACTGAGTGGGATTTATAATTATTGCTCAATTTTTATCCTAGGAACATGACACAAAGCCTTGGTTGATCTTGGCTCTGCTGTGTCAGGAGTGGGATGTTTCTCTCCATCTTCTCTCCCTCATGTCTCCCAGTGCTCCCAGCAAAGGTGCTGTGTCCCATCAGGAGCCTTGGTGGAATTCACTAATTCCTAAATGATGCCATGATTACCACATGGTGAGGTTTATTTCTTTGGGAAAATGGCTCTTTTATGACATCAGATTCTGGATTCTCTCTGACCAAGGGAAATGGGAGAGCTGGCACAGTTAGTGTCAAGTGGATGAACTTTGAGATTAGAACACCCTTGAGATGAAGAGCCTTGGATAAGTGGGAACAATGGAGTGGGATGTTCTAAGCAGGAATGATGGAGTGGGATGTTCTGGAGCTACTTGAAGAATTGAGAAGGAAAACCAGTGACTGTAAATGCTGTTAATTAAATCACAAGGAAACAGAGAGTGAAATTTCAGGTGTTAAGGACAGAATGAAACTCCAGTTATTTTTAATACATTAGGGGAAACGTTGAGAAGTTGTTTTTTTGGTTGAGGATTTACCTCAACAGGGATGCAGCTTGTTCTGAGGCAGAATTAGAAGAAATTTTGAACTGTTGAAAACTTCACTAAACCAAGTGTTCCAGCTTTCAGCAGGGCTTCAGTGAAAGGCTAAAAGGATCTAAGTTTTACTTGATAAGACAAAGATGGTTGCTATCAATAAAAATGCAATGCATTTACAGTTTTCTTATACTGGCAACGTGTGGGCTGGTAGAGGCCAGTGAGACTAATCCAAATCGTATCTCAAAGACTTTTTGTATTCCTGCATGGAATTTTTAACAAAAAGGAAACATTGCTATGGGGAAAAAAGGTCTCCCTAAAAATCATTTGGTGAAATTGTCTTGTAATTAAGAGAAAGAGAAAATATTTGAATGGGAAGGCTGGGACTTGGTGGGTCACTGCTGTGGGCCTTTCTGGTTGGAGAGAAAATAATGAGTTAATAGAATTCATGTAGGCTGTATGAATTGGTAAAATGTATTGATTGATCCAAAGTGACCCAAATCAAATGATATACTTTTCAATGCCATCAAATGCAAGATCAAATAGCAAGGAAGATTAGGAAGCACTGATGGGCTCCAGGAGGTTATAATTTTAGATATATCTTTCTAAAAGGAGGCGGTGAATTTGAAGGGATTTTTGAATTTGAAGGGATTTTTTTTGTCTTTCCTTTTGCTGTCCCCAGACGTGGAGTGTTTTGTGACACCTGGCAGAGCAATTTGAAGCAAATAAGGGTTATTATCTCCACTAAAGGAGCTGGGATGATCCTTGTTGGGAGGCAGGACTCAGATTTGGTCTACACACACTATAAGGGGACATAACTGCATCAAAAGCTGTGGGTTCAGCGAATACCTGCAAATGAGATGGAGTCAGGAGACCAGAAGGAAGCTCTGGAGGGTTATTTGACTGTGGTATCTCAATGTCAACACCTGCACCACTTACTAGAGACATCTTTGCTCTAATAGACCCAGCACTTCCCACTGAACTCCTGGAACAGAGAGCTCCTAATAGGAGCACTTGATTGGGCTGAAGTATGATAAATTCCCAAGGAAAAGAAGATGGTGACAGTGAGAGCAATTAACTGCTGGAGCAGCCTCTCCTGAATCCCTCAGGACTCTTTGCCTCTTAATTCACAACGAAAGGGCTCTCTGAAAGGTTCCCTCCTGTTCAGCCCAGGGAACAGGCTCCAAGGCTCTGAAGGAAGTGGAAATCCTTCTGCTGCTACACTTGGGAGTTGAAACTCTGTGATCCTCATGGCCAGTACAGCCTTCTCCAGGCTTGGCTCCCACTCACTCCAGGTAATGCATCAGGCACAAACCCATGCTCCTCTTCAGCAATGCCTTTGGCACAGCTGCTTCCCTGGAACTGGGAAGGAAAATCTCATGGAGCCACTGTGATTTATTGCAAAAGGATTTCCCAGATGCCAGACCCACCAGAATTCCTGGGTACAAGATGCCCCTGTTGCATTTTAAAATAGGTGTGACACAAGGGGGTTTTAATGCCTGTCTAGCCCTGAGAGTTGTGAACACCCTGGGTTGCTTATTGGGATTGGAAACTTGTCTCCAGCCAGGAGAAGACACATCCAGCCATGGGAAGCCATACTCTTCCAACACCACTGTTACACTCACTGTGCCTCAGCCTGGCTTTGAGACAAGTGTTTTAAGTTCCTTTAATAAAATTGGAGGGGTTTTCCTGCCTTTGGGATGAATTCTGCTGAAGGTAATAAAAGCAGATTTCACTTTCTGACCTTAATCCATCAGTCTCTTCCTGGCAGCTGGAGCAGGTTGTGCCCAGGAGCTGGCAGAAGGAACCCTTGGCTGTGACAAAACAGGCACAAGGTGTGAAAGGTGCTAAGAATGAGGCATCTATATATGATAACAACTTGTTAGCACTTTCTTTACAATTATTTCATTCCCATTTTCACCTCACTCATCTCCTCTTTTACATTTATTTCACTTTTTCTCTTTCTGCTTCTCTCTCCCAGTCTTGTTTTCCTTTCTCTCTATTCTCTCTTGCATGTATCAGCCTTTCCTGCCACAAATCAACCCTATTAGAAGCTCCAAAGGGATCCTTTCCAATGGCCTCCCTTTGTGAACTCTGCCTTTTTTTTTTCTTTTTAATCTGCAGTGTTCCACATTACATTGCCATTGATTTAATAGACCACCATGAATTTTACTGCCTGTCAAACAACAGCACAATTATTTTGAATTCTATTGTGGCAGAGCTTGACACCCGGCTCTGGATCACCTTACACTTTTCACCCTTGCTAGAGTGCACATGAAAATCCAGGATGATGTTATGTGTGATTCCAGGATGGCATTTTGCAGCATTGTTTTAATTCAGCATTTTAGGGATGGAATGATTTGGCAGCTGATGGATAAAGACTCCCACTTATCTGAATCTGGAAATGACACATGGAATGTGGAAGTTATTACAGGGTGTTAAAAAGCCAGACTGGTTCTGTTCTTCCCTCTCACTGCTCCCAGCCCTGAACAAACGGGATGAGAAGAAGACCCATCATAACTCTTGGTTCATTGCGTATGGGCTGATCCCAAAATCTTCCCAAGCAGGATGCTGAGTCCTCTCTTGCTGGGCATTAATGGGTTGCTCTGTGTGGGAAAGAGGCTGGATCCATGTGCCTAGAGGCACATTCCCCATGGAGAGGGAGAAACTGTCCAGTACTTTGAGAGCTGATGTTGGCACTCACCAGTGTACAGCAGATTTCTTACATGGAACGAGTGGATTACAGCTGTATCCAAATAAAGAAAGGATTGGTTCATTCAGGATGAATCAACTCTTTGTATCCCTGTTTAAAGAACTCTTTCTATCATCTTGCATGCCCAGGATAAATTGTTTTCCTGATGACAGGGATAACAGATTGGGTCTGTGTTGTCCCAGGGGCTGCACATGCAGAAGAGCTCCAACTCTGACACTGAATATACTGAGGAATGATATCCTGTGAATATATTAAGGAATAGAAACAGGTTTATTGGTGGGAGTTTGGACTCAGAAGAATAAATGACTTACCCAGGGCAAGAGTGAGTCCGAGTTGTGCCTGGGACCTGTTTGCAGTGTCCTAAAGTTTTATTCCAAGATGTTTTCCTATTCCTGCTGAACATGGTTCTTCCCACAAAGAAATGTTCTCCTCAGGGTCTGAGGCAGATGGATCTGGATTGTGAATGATCACAGAAAGCTATTTTGGTAATACAGATTGATTATGTGCTTTTCCTTTCACAGAACTTCTCTGAAGAGCTCCTGGTTGTGTTAAGGGTGCAATGTCAGTGTGTGGGGATGCTCATCCCTGCCCACCCCTGAGCTAGGGCTTTGGGACAGCTTTGCTCCACCTGTTCTCTGCAGGGGAGAAGGTTTATTGTCTCCTCTCAGGAAGCTGGTGGATGATACACATGTCTCACTGGTCTCCACCATACACAGGGCTCAAATTTGTCCCGTTACGGACAAAATTTGTCCTGTTTTTGGTTCAGGGTGGGAAATTCATGGGCTGAATAAATCTCCCAGGGAACTCGTGCAAGATGTGGTGACTCTGCAGTGCATATGCTGGGAACCTGGCAGAGCAGGCAGGTCTCTGTGCTTTATGGCCTGGGCAGAAGGAGGATTGAGCCCAGGTCCCAAAAATTTAAAGTTTAAAAGGGCTAGTGCCCTCCTTCCCCAGCATTGTGACAAATAGGCCTTGTGATCCATTGTGGGGATCCCAGTCAGCCAGAATAATTAGGTGGCAGATCAATTTATTGCCTGCAGCCCTCTAAAGCTCAGGAAATGCTCTTTCAGCCCTCAGCTGGTATTTAATCAACATATCATAACTTTTATTAAGCCTAAATGCAATGCTCCTGAGATACTAAATTTAAAGTGCTCCTGAAAACAGGGCTGCTTTTATTTGATTTACATATCACAGCATCATGCAGAATGGGACCAGGGTGACAAGGAGCCTACATTACAGGCTCAGGAGGCTGCAGAGAGTCTTGTCCTGCTCTGACACCTCTGATACATCACCAGGTGCCAAGAAGGTGGGAGAGGGGTTGGAACCTTTTTGAGGCTGTTAATTACAGATGAAGAAATTGAGTTGCAGTGACAGTGGCTTTACCTGAGCATCAAAGGGCACCCCTGGGTCCTGGCAGAGGTGTTTTTTGCAGGGCCACAGGCAGGGAAAAATGCTCACACCCTTCTCAGGAAGAAGAACACAATTCTGTGTCCATATGCTGAGCTCTCCTGGGCATCCCATGACTTCTCCCTGGGAACACTGTCCAGGGCCATGGTGGAGTCCCCATCCCTGGAGGGACTGGAAAGCCATGTGGATGTGGCACTTGGGGACATGGATCAGTGGGGCCTTGGCAGTGCTGGGGGAGCAGTTGGACTCTGATCCTGGAGGTCTTTTCCAATCCAAAGAATTCTATGGTTTGGACATCTCCTTTGCCCTCCCACATCCTGGTCCAGTCTCCCCAGTGGTCCTCAAAGAGGACTCCACCCCTCAGTCCCCTGCACCTGCACATGGGCAGAGAATCTCTGCTTGTGCCTCCCTGCTGAGCTGCCTTTGCCAGATTCTGAGCTGGGCAATTCCAGAGGCACCCAAACGCCCAGGACAGGTGGTTGCAGTTTGGTTTGGACAATTTGTGCCCTAATCATACCATTGGCCAAAAAACCCCTCTGTAACTGGTGCCACAAACTCCCCTGGGCTGAGCAATGGGACACCCATGTCCAGCTGGGATGGATGGGGAGAGTGAGGGAGGGAGAATCACACCCTGGTTTCTGAGTCCACAAGATTCCCAGGAGGTTTGCCAGGAACTGTAAAACTTTGGCAAGTGTTGGAGATTGGCTTAAAGCGCCAAAGACAATATTTAAACCCCATGGAAATTCTAAAACAAGGGTGTTATTAGAGTGGAATTAAGGACAAAGGAGTTGCTAATATCTACAAGAAAAGGGAGAAATAAGAATGTTTGTGTTTAAAATAGTATTAGAATATTAGCTGAAACTCAGAAATAAGGTTTATCTGTAAAACATTGTCTCTGAGAAGGTTTCAATTCATGGAAGAGATAATAATTTGATTTCAGACATCTCATAACATGTTGCCTTGTTCCAGGACCATCCTGGAGCTGGGAGGGTAGGGTACTGTGTGTTAGTCTAAATTTTAAGAGCCACTCAAATGGCAAGGGACAGGATTAAATCCCAGCACAAATACCCTTTGGAAAGAGTATGAATCCTTGTGCCTAAGAGAAAAGCCAAATTCAAGTGAGAATAGGAAACTTTTGGAAGAAAAATCTCCACTTTGAATAGGGAATTTTTAACCAGTGTAAAATTTTGTTATTGCCTGGCTGGTTTCTAACCAGGGAAGGCATAGAGGAATTATTTTTTAATCTCAAAAAATCAAGATTTTCAGAGCATAGTATTCCCTACTCACTATGTTCTGAATGTGAGTTAGTTATGAATGTTTTTGCTGTTATCAGACTTTCCCTTTGTTTGCTTTTTTTGTTTTTTTGTTTTTTTTTTTTAACACTGATGTAGTGGTAAAATTAGGAACTTGAGCAGGATAGAGTTGTATTCTAGGCTTGCCTGGAGGCTCATGTCCTCACGTACAGGTCTGGCCCTTGGCCAAAATTTAGTTTTTAAGGCACAAAAGCTGTGGGTCCCTGGACATTGCCATGGCCAGCAGGTCAAGAGAAGGGATATTTCTTCAACAGTGTGAGGACACATCTGGAATACTGTGGGCAGTACAAAAGATGCTGCCAAACTGGAGCAAGACCAGTGGAGACCAATAAAATTGTTGTGGGGTTGGAGTCCAGAACAAATGGATGGTGCTGGACAGGGACAGAGGTCTGTGAGGATTTAATTCTTTGGAGATATTCACTATTTGGCATTTTCCTCTTTGAGGTTCATAGAATCCCAGAATGGGTTGGAAGGCTTAAATCCTTAAAGCTGATCCATTTCCACCCCTGCCATGGGCAGGGACACCTTCCATTATCCCAGGTTGCTCCAAGCCCTGTCCAACCTGGCCTGGAACACTCCCAGGGATGGGGCAGCCACAGCTTCTCTGGGCAACCTGTGCCAGGCCTTACCACCCTCACAGGGAAGAATTTCTCCCTGATATCTAATCTACAACTGCCTCATTCAGGTACCTCCTGATGGTGAGGACTCCAACCTGCTTTCAGTGCCTCACATGGCTCTGTGGTTTTCTGGCCAAGGTTGCTGAGGTGGCTGGTGGAGACCCTCTTGGGCCAGGGCCATCAGAATTAACAGAGTTGGCATCCAGGGTCTGGTGCTCCATGGATCAGGAGACACCTGACAGCTGGGAAAGTGGTGAGGAGCCACAGAGGGGCAGGTTCAGCTCTCAGCCAGAGCCTTCCAGTGGGAGAATGGTTGTCATGTGCAGAAAGCACCAAAGTTTGGATGGAGCTTTGGATGGAATTTGTGTACACACAGAAAATTTCTTGTGTCTGAAGCTGCCTGGCTCCACTGGAAAGCTGTGGAGCAGAGAGAGACTGTGTTGTTTACCTTCTCTGAATCCATTGCAGAAGATTCAAGAGACTTCTCATAATCTTAATGATGACTCAAGAGACTTCCTTGCTGGTTGTCCATGTGGAATACAGGCATCACCTTATATATAAAGATAAAATGTTCTCCCTCTGCCGGGGGCAGGTTAGAGATGGAAGGGAACCAAAGCATCCTTGAGGCTTGTCTAAAATACCCCATGGAGCAGCTCCCTGTGGCTCAGGCAGAGGGTCTGGAGGGAAACAGGCAGTGCAAGGTCATTTCTGCATCCCATAGCTGTCTCTTAGTCAGTTGGAAGTTAAATATCACTAGCAAATGTTCTTGTTGTTAAATATATTCTTTAGCACACAGATGATTGCTAAACTAAGCTATAATTATTGGTGGAGCTGGCAGTGGTGCCTGCAATTCAGGTTGCCAAACATTTCCCATTAAAAGATTCTCTTTCCCAATGCTAAATCCTTGCCAACATGGAACAGTTCAGGCTGAAATTTTCAGTTGCAGGCCGTTGGCTCGGGCTGGGCTTTGTGTACATGAATATTTGTGTATGGGAGGAAGCAGGAGGAAAATAGAGTTTAACCAGATCCAAGAGTGTGATATGAGTAAAAAGGCATTGTTTTACAGTTGTTTAAGGGAAAAAAATTCAACACCCACATTGTTGAGAAATTCGGTTGCTTTCATGCTTTATTTTTATTTTCATAGAAATTTTCACTTGAAATTTGGCTTTGGGACTGATCTGGGACTTTTAACTCCTTCAAACTCCCTGGTTTTGACCAAGTCAGATGCCTCTGCAGATGTGCTGAGAAGACAAGGTTTGCTCTGAAGTTTGTCTGGATTTTGTGCAGCCCAGGGTTTCAGGAAGGAAGGAGGATTCCTCCTTCCCAGGGCAGGTATGTGGTATGTGGTTTGGCCCTGAAATAATGAGAATGCAGCATGGATTTCCTACACCCAAAGCATTTCTCACGTGATAGGGAGGCAAACACAGTGATAATGTGGGATAAGGGATTTCTGAGCAGAGGTGGGAGGGGGATACAGAATGGGTCATCCAGGGAGATGAATGGGGAAAAGGTGACTGTCTATAGAGTGAGGTGTGTAAAT